>OX463856.1:34191768-34561112 GCA_949825065.1 Odontocerum albicorne
TTTAATCCCCACGACATGTATTTTTACCTCCTATCTCGAGAATATATTTAGGCAGATATATCCTAATTTGTTACAGGAATAATACTTATATAAAACTTGTATCATATTTCATCAGAAGTGCGTGTCTATTGACCCAGAGGGAAAAAAAGAAGAGAGAAACCTTTTGCATTATTCGGCTATGTACTTGTAGTACTGTTTCATTTTTCATTAAAGTGTTGTATATCTCTAATGTCTCTAAATTCACCATTTTATATGGATTTTTCGACGTATGTAAAAATTTTCAGGTTTACATTCTTTGAAATTATGATTTTCTTTATAAATAAGGTTAATAAATTCTAATAAGTTGTTATTATTGTAGATTCTAGTACATATATTCATTCGTGTAATTTCAATAAATGTACTTTCACAAGCACATGCTCTCATAACAAATCGTGATCATTCCACGTGAAGAAAGCCTCGAGATAGTAGTTAGAAACACATATCACTATGAGCACATAATTAGTGAAATAACAATATATTTTAATGTTGATTTATTATTTGTTGTTAGTTTAATACACATTATGCCTTTAAAAAGAGAGTTAGTTTTATACACATTATGCCTTTAGAATGAGAGTTAGTTTAATACACAATAATACTGCTTTAAAAAGAGTTAGTTTAATACACGTTATGCGTTTAGAATGAAAGTTAGTTTAATACACATTATGCCTTTAGAAAGAGAGTTAGTTTAACACACATTATGCCTTTAGAAAGAGAGTTAGTTTAATACACATTATGACTTTAGAAAGACAGTTAGTGTGATACACATTATGTATTTAGAAACAGAGTTAGTTTAATGCACATTATCCCTTTAAAAAGAGAGTTAGTTTAATGCATATTATGACTTTAGAAATACTTAGTTTAATACACATTATTACTTTAGAAAGAGATTTAGTTTAATACACATTATGCCTTTAGCAAGAGAGTTACCTTTTTTTTAACCTGGCGAGTTTATTGCCATGTGGCAATCTCTTCCAACCAACCAGAAAGATGTTTTAATAGATAGGCCCTAAGTGAAAATCAGACTGGAATCCTATTTAAAAAAATCTGGATTCCAGCGGGGATCGAACCCGCAACCTCCGGATTGGCAGACAAGTGTCTTACCACCAGGCCATGGAGTTCGTCGAAAACTAGTCGGTTCTTATCGGATAAGTTGTAAAGCACAACGTTGAAATAAGAATAAAAAAAACTTGCCTTAAATGGAATGTTATAATTCAAGTGAAGAAATATTTTTAACTGAAAATTAAAACAATATTTCTAGGAAACAAACAGTTGTCCGTCACTGCAAAATTATTCGAGTATAATTTTCCGGGCCAAAAGATGCAGAGGCGTGGAAAAGTGTAAGATGATATAAAAAAATATGTAGAAAAGGAAAATTTACGAGAAACACATCAAATGTTAATTCCAGTCAGGGAAATCTTAATAATCTCGTACGAGACATGATTTTGCAATTTTCCTAGGGATTCACTTATTAATATTGCTATTATTTTCTTTGATTTATATTTTATTTGATTATACATATTCTCTAACAACAAGTAGATTACAAGCATATACGTGTCATTTCATATTAAAACTTTCGTTCATTCGGCCGTTGCCCATCAAAATATCCGAACTGATTTTGTTAACATGGTGTGGCTGGGAGACAGCATTGTCCAAGACCGTGGCTGAGAGACAGCATTGTCTAAATCGATAATAATAAAATAAAAGAATAATTTATTTAAAATTTATTTTACACTTTTACTGCAAATACAATCTAGCGGGTTTATTGCCAGGCGGCAATCTCTTCCAACCAACAAGACAAAATTAAATTAAGCAAGTTACGTAGTCGCATAAATCATTCAAATGACTATTCATCCCCACGAAATCCATAAACACATACGTGAGCATATGCCCACGAACCCCACAAAGACGGATAATCACCCGAACAATATTTTTCATAAAAAGTGAAATATCATCAATCAAAGGAAAAAGAAGGGATGGTGGAGAGGTAAGGAAAAGAAAATTCAGGAATGAAACACGTTATTTTACTGACTACAAATTAAGAGTTTTTTCAGTCGCTTTTTAAAGCATGCCAAGGACAGGGCGAGTCTTATATTGGTTTGTAACTGATTCCAGAGTCCCACTGCATGGACAGTAAAGGATGACGTAAAAAAAGAGGAGCGGTGAACTGCAAAGGCCAATAGACAATCTCTGTTTGAGCGTAACGCTAATCCATGATCGGAAAGACGCTGAAAATTTTCGGCGAGATAAGAGGGTGCGGTGGGACAGTTAAGGATAGTATACAATAGAGACAGTATGTGAATTTGGCGTCTATTTCTAACATCCAACCAGTTCAATGCCTTCTGGTATGAAATTGTACGTTCGTACTTTTTTATGTCGCTTATACTAATTTATATAGCGCCGTTTAGAGAGCAAACTCTCCTCACGGGCACTTAAACTCGAGATATAATGCCCACTATTATTGACAGATTAAAAATATAACAAAATAAATATAAATAAGTCGAGCGTAAGGATATGAAGGTAGTGGCTGCAGCCATAGACACGGTATTTTCTGCATCTGTATATGTCCAAAAAAATATATTTGGTAAGAAAATCGCAGAAAACTTACCTAGGAAAGACAAACTACAAATAAACCTTTGTAAATCTTTCAAAATGTGATAGTTAGGCATTCGGGTTTAGGTGTAGTGTAGTATATCATATATTTGTAGAATTCATGTAGCATATATTTTTATGGAACCTCCCAAAAATGGATGTCTTCAAGCGTTTACTTAAGCTAAACACGTCACCCATATCTTTAACACTTAGATGTAGACGTTACGTTAGAAATAGACGCCAAATTAACATACTGTCTCTATTTTATAAAATCCTTATCTGTCCGCCGCTCCTTCTTATCTCGCCGAAAATTTCAGCGTCTTTCCGATCATGGATTAGCCCTACGCTCAAACATAGATTGTATATTGGCCTTTCACCTGTCTTCATTACGTCATCCTTTATTGTCCATACAGTAAGACTCTGGAATCAGTTACAAACCAATGTTAGACTCGCTCCGTCCTTGGCATGCTTTAAGAAGCGACTGAAAAACTCTATAACGTGTTTCATTCCTGTTTTTTCTCCTTTCCGCTCCACCATCCCTTCTTTTTCCTTTGATTGATGCTATCTCACTTTATATGAAAGGGAATGTTCGGGTGATTGTCCGTCTTTGTGGGGTTTGTGGACATGTGCTCACGTATGTGTGCATGAATTTCATGTGGATGGATAGTCATTTGAATGTTTTTTTGCGACCATGTAACTTGTATCATTTACTTTTGTCTGGTTGGTTGGAAGAGATTGCTGCCTGGCAATTATCCCGTCAGATTGTGTTTGCAATAAAATTGTTCAATGGATAAATAAACCGTTCCATGTCACAGGACCAGCAATGGCAAAATCTTTATTATAATACCCCACCATATGGGATCGATTTGGAACTATGTATTAGCAAGTCGAGCAATCGGGCTTGAGAACCGCTTGAGTGGACAAGGAACTCTAACTTATCGTATTGGCAATAATACCACTTTAAAAAAGCAACGAGACTCACACACATCAAGCGCACTTGAGTATTATTACCAGATGATTTTTTTATCTGACTGACACATTTAAAAAAAAATTGTGTGTGCCATCGACAATCAAACCCGAAACCTTCGAGTAGAATTTATCTTTTCCATAGACAAAAATCTAACTAATTACTATGTCGTGTCCTTTGCGAGGTAGACAGAGGATTTTTTTCTATCCATGCACATTTAGGAGCGTTGTTTCTTAAAGGAGAGATGATGAGGATGGTTTGTTGATAAATAAAATACTCGTCGAAATCGGAATGTGTAAAGAGGAATTTTATTGACAGACGTGGGTATTTATAATATTCTTGAATGTGTGCGGGAATGCGCGCACGATATACCGCTGTCTCGTTTCTGCATTTACAATACGATTCTTGTCGCGTAGGTATTCATTCTGTTTTGGAAACCGGCGCGACAGATGTGTTGCTTTCTCGTTTTAACATGGAATGCGCTCTCCGATTGATAGTGAGTTGAATGACCGATGCATGGACTTTGTTCATTGCTTGTCTCGGCTTTGTGAAGCTGTGCAAAGGTCGTCTCGTGGGTTCAGTGACCGCGCATGCTACCGCCACACACACATAATTTTCCTCCTCCAAATTCATACATTTTATCATGCACAATCTTCTATTTTGCATACTTCTCATTTTACATGCTTTCGAAATCTTATCAATTTGATCCTGTCACATTTTCCTCGGTACATCTCTTTCACGCACCTTGCACTTCTGACTTGTACACTCGCCACCTACAATCCACGTGTCCAAACCATCTTCAAACTCCCATTTTCATCTTACTCAAAATATTTATTTTATGCATTTCTGGTGTGTTCAATCCGCTTTCTTTCAAACATTGACACTCCGCAAATTGTCCTTTGCTGCACGCATCTTTACATAATTTATCTTACTCACATTCTTTTCTATTAGCACTTTTAAAATATATACTTCCCGTGCGACCATTAGATAAGGTGATGATGATGATATAATATCTTCAAGGATTTGCGCGTTTTTGTACAAAAAGTTATACATAAATAGGTCCCCCACCCCTTCGTCAGGCTGACGTGGCACTAAATTAAGATTGATCGGGGCAAGATCTATCGGCAGGACAGAGCAAGCTTCATTCTTCTAACATAAAAATAAGCACAAAATAAATGTCTCAGAGCTTTTTTTAGATTAACGTTACAAGAAAAAAGATATAATATACAATATATCCCATCAGAAGATATAAAAATAAAAAACATTCAACAAAATCTTAGAGTAATTTAATACAGCGGTGCGCTAATGCCATCTCTGACGTATGAAAGGGAAGCCTGGACATTGAAAGGAAGGGATAAAGCAAAATAAAAATATGTCTTCCAGATACGTGAAGATCTGTCCTATTTGCCTACCCCCAAAAGTAACAGAGCGTGATGGTACTTAAATAATATAAACCTAAAACTATCAATGTTTGGAATAATACAAAATATGAGTATACAAAACTATTGTAAATACATAAAAAAACTAACAATACGAAACATAATATTGCTACTCGTATTGCAATTAGGTGTCAAGTGTTCAGGATCCAACAAACTAGGCAATTGCCTATGTCTTGTTGGACATCCTTCTATAAACATTTTCGTTTAAATATATAGTTCTGATCTAGATAATGATAAATTTATCTAGCTTTCATCAATTTTCACTGGATTCGATAAAAAATACAGTGGAATTTCTCAAACACAAAATAAAGCACCACTTTATACATTAAACATTCAAAATGATCACCTTCAAAAGTTATCACCAATGTTGTAAAATATGATCCTAGAATTGATGGAGTAATCTGTACTGATTTTGACATTCAAGTTAATTCTAGGATAAACACAATCGCATGAAGTCAAAAGACGACAGTATGTTAGTCGTCTCATCTTTGAGATAAATTTCATATGACGATCTTTTTTAGGTCTGCATGATAGTGGATCTTGACGTAGACGTTACAAAAATGACGTGAATGAATTTATCAAAGAACCCTGTATCTCTAAATTTATTAAGAGTTTTCGAGTGGAGATGGCACATACGTTAACTATGTTTTTGAAATGCTGGTTTTCCTTTGCTATGAATTTTAATCTGGATTTATGAAAGCAAATTTTGCGTTGCTACATATTCTCCTTACTTCTCTATGATGTTAAAGTACAGAAACTTACTCAAGCCAGCACGAAGAAACTGGAAGCTTTTGAAATGTGGTGCTGTCGAAGAATGCTGAGAGTCAAATTGGATTGACAAATTCCGCAATGCTGACATCTTGAAATAGATGAACATCCACCATCAAAAGGAGAAAGTTCTAATTCTTAGAACATACTCGTACAATGCGAGGAGAAAATAATTGATATTGCTGGAGAAAATTCAGACAGAAGACACATCTCGCAGTTGAAGAAATAATGAGATGGTTTCAATGTGATGTCATATATTTGTTCAAAACAGCCTCTTCAAAGGGCAAGATGGCCACAATTTACATCAACATCCGAAGACGAAAATAATTTTAAAGAAGAAAAAGGAAGACTAAAGGACACCGACGAAATGGCAAGCTTAATTGAAGTAAAAGCATTCAGGGAGATATCGGTGCTCCAAGTAAGGAATAAGCAACGAGTTATCGAGAACCAAGTTCAGTGGAGGCCAAAACCTTAACAACACTGTAGCGCCCGAGATGAATGAATAAACATGCAGTCAAAGATCACAGATAATACACTAAAAACTTAATGAAACAACTTCAAAAGTTCTTGCTTTAAAAACGCTTTGCTTTAATGATGAGCAATCATTAGATCTTATCAATGTTCTTTGTGTTTTCTTTTTACAGTGTTCTGTATCATGTGGAAGTGGTGTCCAAGTGCGAGGCGTACAGTGTGTAGGAGCTGGACCATCCTCCGAAGATTCCTGCCCAGAAACCGCGCGCCCACCTTCACAACGCCCCTGCTCCACGGGCATCGTCTGTCCCACCTATCACCCTCAGCAGGAAGATGTAAGTCATTTCAGCTTTACCATACCTTGCTGCTTGTCATGTAATATTCATTCCAAAAAAACTTCAATTTGTTTGTGTATTCTGCAGTCAATCACCTTCACTAATCTATCATCAATCTAGCAGAAGTAATGCATGGAGTAACCGAATTTACGAATTTAGGGGTAACTTTTAATGTCGGTCTAACATTGGTAAGTATGTTTCGCAACTGGTATCGGATTGTTATTTTTTTTAAGGTTTTATGATTAGAATAACTCTAGACTTTTATAGCACCGATATGGTACGAAATTCGAATATTTTTTTAATTTGTTCTAAACTAGAATATGCCTCGGAAGTTTGGGCTCTCCATCACGTATAATACAAAAATATGCTAGAAAAAATACGTTAAAAAGTTCGTTAGATATCAATTGTGTGGAACAGAAAGTGATTACTTGAATTATGCACGTCCTGTCAAACTTTTGACAGTGTGTAATTATAGAAGCCTCAAAACAAGAAGGCAACAGTCCGTCACGTAATTTACGAGTATATTAAAAATACTGTAATTTCAAATGTGCCGCTTAGTTTTTATCTTATCTGCACAATAAATCATTCTGTATTGTAAAGTGTCTTTCAAATTGAGCGGTTTTTTTAATAAAAAATTTTTCAATTCTTGAATAAAACACACAGTTTGCTTTGATTTCAAAAAACTTTTTATTGGTCATTGAAGTATGATATTTAAACACAAAAAACAAAATCCACCAAATGTTCACCGCTTGCAGTTCCACAGATGTACACTCTTTTGTCAAAATTTTCGATGACATTTTTGCATAATTGCGGTTCTAGCTCACCAATAGCGCGAATAATTTCGTCCTTCAGCTCAGGAATTGATTGGGAGTAATTCTTATAGACCTGGGTTTTCACATAACCTAAGACAAAATAGTCCAACGGTGTCAGATCTCATGATCTTGGTGACCAATTAACATACATTTCCGGAGATTACAATACTCGTACATAAAATTATTCAAATGAAGCAAATCTTCTGGCTCCGCAATATACGTGATTGGACTGGTATAAGGAGCGTCGGGGAACTTTTTCGGGCTGCCGGGGACAAAGATGTCTACTCTCAGGTGGATTTCAACGTTGGGGGGACCTGACATGACGCTGGGAAGAAGAAAATTATTCGACAATTTGAACGCGTTATTGTATTGCATACGACTCCATTTTTATAAATATCATACATTATAACACTTCTCAAATATCACAAGACCCAGGCAAGTTCGCGACGCCGTCTGTGTTTTATCCAAGAATTTAAAAAACAGCTGAATTTGAAAGACCCTTTATATATCAACTTAAAAAACCAATGTGATGGCTAAACTTTCAGTGACGCGTAATTTAGAGATATTGAAGCGATTGAATGATACAGTGGATATAGTCTGGCACTACGAGAAAAATCCTCCCCAGTATTTTTCCACATGAATAAAAAAATATCATACCCACATTTTGTAACAGGAGAAATCCGTGTAATGTGGGATACAGGTGCATTTATTCTCATTCTGTATTGAGAAACAAATTTTACTTATTTATTTTATTTGAATTATTTTGTGTACATAGTTAAACATAATACACCTGGCAGGCTTATTCCTTCAAGGATCGAACAATAGCTTTAAGGTAACACTGAAAATATTTTATCATATTACACTTTCATTGTATACAGAATAAGCTTTAAAGTTTATTCCCGTGTCCTAACCTCTTCCAACCTGTCAAAAAGATGTTTAAGTGGGTATCCTACTCTAGAAATTTGAAAAAATCTTTTTTTTTTGCATATTCTTAAAGTTCAAACCTTTAAGAATATGTTCTCAAAGTAAATTTAAAAATTTCTAATATTAACGAAGTTAAAGCTATAAATGAGGCAGCAATTACGCCGCACCGGAATGACTCAGACAAAAATCTTAAAATTTTAAACGCGTTTTTCTCGAAATTACTTTTTTCGACCTCGTCGACATAAAATCTCAAGTTCTATTCGACCGATTACCTTTAAATTTGGTATGAAACTTTGATAAATGTTTTTATATCGTTCCTGCCTTGAAAATTTCAAAACTATATATTTTACTGTTGTTAAAAAAGGTTAAAAAAAAATTTTTAGACAGCCGCCATTTTACGATTTTTTTTTGTTTGGTACCAACTATAACGACATTATTTTTTATTTAGAAAATGTGTTTAATTTTTGTTTTAAATTTACGAAAGAGTTTCAATCATGTCGACTAGTTTACCCCCTTTTTATTTTACAAGATTACGACAGCTGATAACATCTTGAATTTTCAATTTTTTTGTACTTTCTCAAACCATCAATAAACAAACTGTAAAAAAATGTATAGGAAAAATATTTTTGTTTTTTTTTTATTTAGTCTGAGAAAACGGCCGAAATTCACGCCTTTATAGTAATATACCCTCTTAAATCAAACTGAAATCCTTTTTGAAATAATATAGTGTCAACAAGAATTGAACCCACAAATCTGGACTGAAAGACAGGCATTTTTTCAACTAGACAACAAAGGCTGACCTCGAATGTTATGATTTAAGATATGTTTTCATGTCAAAGAGACACCTTAAGGATTAATCTTGGTTTCAAAATGGCACGCATTTCTTCAACTTCGCTTGTCATTAACAATCATTGACATTATATTTTCCAGGATGACATTGAAGATTTGATACCAGGAGTGGTGTACCATACACAGCCTCTCATCCAGCCGTACCCACCTCCTCAAGCCAAGGCGGAGAAGCTTATCGGGGAGCAGGTGGTGCCTTCGGAAGCCACGTGAGTACTCTTCCTTTAGCCTCATCGTCCATCCCATCGTCAGCCCATCAGTTCAAACAGGTCTGATTATTTAAACATAAATCAATCTCACATTTATATCACTAAGCTGCGAAAGATTCCAGCCTGAACAAATTAGAGCAATAATGGACATTTACAACAACGGTCAACAACGACCATAGCATAGTCCCTAGCATTTGATTGCTCTATACTAAGTAGTATGTCAACTAAAGTCGATAGAAGACGTGTTTCTTCGTTATGTTCTGAAATATTCAAAATCGATTATACCACGGTTTTTAAGTTGCTTTTAGAAGAAGGAAAAATCTAGCAGAAATTAAACGCGTTTAGATGTTGAAGGAAATGAATTTCTGCGAAGTTTTCCTTTTTTTTTAAAAAGAAACTTGATAACTGCGCTAGGATCGATTTTGAACATTTCTGTACATAACGAAACAACGCGTCTTCTATCAGCTATAGTTGATTTGCTACTGTAGGTAGAGGTATTAAATTTTAACTGTCACATCACCTGACCATCCAATGGGTGTGACCGTCGTGGTATTCATCCACAACACGCGCACTACCTTATTCAGACTGGAAACTCTTCGATCTTAGTGCTATGTTGATACAAGTGATTGCCATGTCATGTGGTATTTGTATTGCCATGTCATGTGGTATTTGTATTGCCATGTCATGTGGTACTCGTATAGTATTTGATGGCCTGGTGCCGCATTTATTTAGTTCTTTTTATTCATCCCATTGATAATTTATTTTTTATTTTTTATCAACCGTCTCACTAGGCTAGTGCCTGTTGTGAAACAGCTGACCAAAACTCGCATTGTACATAATTTAAAAAATACATACATTAATAAATAAAAAAAATTATCCACATTCATACAACATTGATCACGTCACTAGTATAATCTAATGTATACTTCCATATTAATAACTCTTTCATACACGTTTTAAGTTAATTAAATTATATATACAAAATACAGTTGATTTTGATCATTATAAAAAATATACCTTTAATTCAATACTAAGGGAAAGCGTGAAAAAATTTGAATGTTAAATGAAACATTGATACTTTTGGTATTTATTGAATGGGTGAATTATTTGAGTATTTTTTTTTAACTGATTATTTTGTGTGTGCGCTGGGACTCCTCAGTCCTGGACTGTCGTATGTTTGTATTATATGTGTGGTATGTATGTTTGTACGTTTTTATTTTTAATATTATTAATGTGTTATTTTTTTATGTTTAGACTTTTTGTATCTTTTCGTATTTATATCCATACGCACTCTATTTTTTTTTTTATTTGAATATTGTAACTATTTAAATGGTTTCATTTGACCGGACATTGTATAAATAAAGTAAACCTAATTCATATAAAATTATATATGTAAGTATTTTGCGACTCTTCATATCAGATGTATGAGGTATTTCGGGCGTTGCACCGCGTGGTCTGGTTTATGGTGCTGACGTTTCGAAAACGTTGCAATTTTCATTTTCGTCTTGAAAATAATAAAAAGTAATTTGATATAGAATTGTTCATAGAGCAAACCGTCTTCAAGAGGGCTCTAACTTTGCAGTTAAGCCCATTATTATTGTAGTAAATTACATTAACATTACAAAATAAATATATATCAGCAAAGTGCAAAGTAAACAGGTGGTTACTACGGCCATTAGGTAGGGTACTTCCCTGTATTTGCATAGGTTTTAAAAATATACTTGGGGAGAAAACCACTAAACCCACCAAGAAAGACATACTATACAATTGAAACTTTATAGACATTCTGATTCGTAATAGTAACACATTCGGCTCGTCGGTGTAAATGATTACAAACTAGTCCTGAAGATGTAAATTGCAACGTTTTCGAAACGTTTGATACCTTAATCCAAATCACGCGATACAATACTTCGAAAGACCTAATATAATTCATATAAAATTATAGCCAATAAGAAGTACATACATAATACTTCACATTATTTAATTGTAACTAAGCAATGAATTCACTATTCGTAGTTACAAATCTATATAAATTATTCAAAACTACAACGCGATGATGATAACTAAAAACTTTCTTTTGAAATGACAAACTGACGTTCTTTGATCCCGTAAACAAAATAAACATTTCAGTCAACAATATTACAGCTATGTTATAACAGCCTATCGCACAGCGGTAACAATAACTTTATTTATTTTACATTTGATAGAAGTTTAACCCAATTACTATATATCAAATAAAATGCATAATATCAGGTGTTAACATAAGTTGTGTCCGTTTTTTTTTTTCAATTTAAAAATGGGCACCAAAAGTAAAACATGGTAAATGTTGTACGTCATTCGAAAGAAAATTTTCTGCTCTACAAGATATTGTGTTTGCTTTTACGTTACATATATTATTTTATTTGATTTAAAGCCTTCAAAATGGAATGTCAAGTAGACGAAAGTGAGCATTTTCGACACCTCATTTTGTTCGCGTTTAATCGAGGGAATAAAGCTGCCAAAGCTGCTCGCGATATTTGCGAAATGTACGGTGAAGATGCTATGAATGAAAGGACAGCTCGTCGATAGTTTTTGCGTTTCAAAGATAGTAATTTCGACCTGAAAGACATGGAGCAAGAAGGGGATCTTCATGAATAATATGGTTTAAGCGGTCCTCATCGAAGTCCACTGGTCGTCCAGAACGCTCCATGTCTTTCAGGTCGAAATTACCGTCTTTGAAACGCAAAAACCATTGACGAGCTGTCCTTTCATTCATAGCATATTCACTGTACACTTCGCAAATATCGCGAGCAGCTTTGGCACCTCGATTGAACGAGAACAGACGGAGGTGTCGAAAATGCTCACTTTCGTCTACTTGACATTCCGTTTTGAAGGCTTGTAATCAAATCAAATATGATATGTAACGTAAAAGCAAATACAATATCTTGCAGAGCAGAAAATTTTCTTTCGAAAGACGTATAAACCTTTACCATTTTGTTTTACTTTTGGTGCTCATTTTTAATTTGAAAAAAAACGGACACAACTTATGTTAAAACCCAATATATGATTTTTTTAACAAATATTGTATGCTTTCTCCACATTATTAGAGCAGAAAATTTTCTTTCGAATGACGTATAACATTTACCATTTTGTTTTACTTTTGATGCTAATTTTTAAATTAAAAAAAAATGGACACAACTTATGTTAGCACCCAATATAATTCTAATAATGATAAAAAAAAGATAATCGTTTCACTTTTCGTGCCGTTCAGGCAGGCAGGCAGAACAATGATCACTAACACTCTCACCACTGTAACGTAGGCATATTTACCGTGAGATCGGACAAAACGGGTGTTTCTGTTACGGTCGCGAGTGCGAGTAGTAAACTTTCAATAAGCACGAATTTGCGTAATTCTTGTTTAGTTAGTTGAAATTTGGTAATAATCTCGCCATTGTTTGACCACAATTTTTACTAGCCACAATTATTCCTGGCCACATTCCATCGCGTAACAATTTGTATCTACAATAATTCGCTCAGAAAATTATTTGCCGCATATATTGCATCAAAATATTTATTGATAAGTTTGATATACGGTCGACAGGAATTTTTCATTTTGAGCGTCACGGTATTCACATGGCATATATTTGTATTTCAGCGTCTGTTTCTAACCGCACTATTCATACCTCCCGATCCTAGTTGATATGATTAAAAATAAACGGGTTATTTGTTTTGTAATATTTTAGAAAAACGTTGAATAGGGTAGGTTTATTTAGGGGATTTTAAATTAACTGATTTTAACCTTAAAATAAACATTAAACGGACTTCATATTTATGCGTACGTTAAAGTTTTAAAGAAAAGCTTACATTATCATTCAGATATAATACGAGTATAATCTATTTCGATAAATATGAAAGTTAAATTTAGTTAGTAGTTCAAAGACAACTATATTAAGAAATGTATTTTAATTGTTGTATCATTGTGGACCTATTAATATAATAGGGTTCAAAAGACATGGAGAGCGAGGAACAGGTAGACCGAGAATAGAATAGAATGAGATAGTTGAAGAAATTTGAAATAAGAGAAAAAAAGAATAATGAGGAAAAGAATAATATGTATTAATGGGAATGAGACAAAAAATACATATTTGACAAGAAGGACATTTCTGTTGTACGAGCATAATACCCTTAACAACTGCCCCCCCCCCCCCCCCCCTCTTATCTCGCCGAAAATTTTCATCGTCTTTCCAATCAAGGATTAGTGCTACGCTCAAACGGAGATTGTCTATTGGCCTTTCCAGTTCACCATTCCTCTTTTTTTACGTCGTCCTTTACTGTCCATGCAGTGAGACTCTGGAATCAGTTACAAACCAATATAAGACTCGCTCCGTCCTTGGCATGCTTTAAGAAGCGACTGGAAAAACTTTTAATTTCTAGTCAGTAAAATAACGTGTTTCATTCCTGATTTTTCTTTTCCTTTCCTCTCCACCGTCCCTTCCTTTCATTTTGATTGATGATATCTCACTTTATATGAAAAGGAATGTTCGGGTGATTGTCCGTCTTTGTGGGGTTCGTGGGCATATGCTCACGTATGTGTTTATGGATTTAGTGGGGATGGATAGTCTCTTGAATGATTTATGCGACCACGTAACTTGCTTCGTTTACTTTTGTCTGGTTGGTTGGAAGAGATTACCGCCTGGCAATAGCCCCGCCAGATTGTATTTGCAATAAAAGTGTTAAATAAATAAATAATAAAGACGAGGAGATCTACCATACTTGCCTACCAATTTGCATTTTTTGTACCCCAGCCTTCTAAAAGGTACGCCATATTGTGCCAGTAATCCGTCTATGAAAGACAAAGGAGACACAACATTCACTTAAAGTGTCCGGATGCATAATCCGACCTAAATACTTATTTCTTAAAATTTCGTTGTTAATATTCCAGACCTCCAGACTAGACCTCATACGTTACAAACCTTAAAGTGAGCTAACGAAACCACATGACTCCCTTATTTAAGAAAGCCACAAAAAATTTGTGCGAAATTCAATAATAATCATAATTAAAGGGAAATTTATAAAACGCCCTTTAGAGAGCCAAATTTCCTCAAGGGCACTCCGACTCGGGACTCGAACCCACTGTTATTGACATATTAAAAATATTACATTTAAGTGTAACAATAGGTTATGGCTGCGGGCATTTGGGTACTTCCTCGCATATGCATATGTTAAATAAAATATATTTGTTAAGAAAATTGCAGAAAACTTACCACGAGAAGACGACCTATAAAGAAACCTTTGTAGATCTTATGATATGTGATAGTTACACGTTAAAGTATATTGTATAGTGTTCATAGGTACATAATCATAAATTTGGATAAAACCTTCCAAAAACGGTTGTTTTCAAGTGCTTCCTAAAGCTGCATACATTTTGCTTCCATCACCATGCCCAAGTTTACTTACATATCTTAACATTGCGACCAAAATTATATTATGAACAGTCAGCTTCTTGAAATATTTAAGTCACTTTATTGTCTGTTGCTACTCTTTCAATATCGCACTTCTTGGTGATGTCAGTTCTATTTCTGGTGTGACTGAGTGATCTTCTTAGTCATTTCCTTTTAACTAAGGGTAGTGATCTCTTTGGTTCAAGTGCCCAGCTCTGCATTCGATGATTCTCCCTATTTTGGACTTCTCAAAGTACAACCAGAAAGTCCTATTATTACTGACTTGGTCGATCCATTAGGTTGTTGATGTACCTCTGCTTAATAGTCCCTACATACATACTGCCTGTAAGCATGAGTCTTTCAAAATTTCCCTTTCATCTGCGTGTTTTATAACCAAAGAACTGGACTACTCCTTGATGTTCAATCGTGGACAACATGTTCTGAATCCCAAGTTGTTGGATGATGAATACATTTGTGCATCACGCCATCCAAGATATCTTTAGTACGATTTCTCAGCACCACGTCTCGAATAAAGGCCCGTTCTCATGGTTCAAGTTTAGTTGATCAACTTTTTTAGTTGATCAAGAAAAGATTGACCCAGTCAAACTTTATCGTTCAAGTTATGAGTCATACGTCATTTGTTTTCAAGTTGAAACTTGTCTTGAAACAGTGAACATGTGAATTCAAGTTGATTGTCAAGTTCGCTTTCAACTCGATAAATATAAAAATAAAGATGCAAGAGAAAATACTTTCGACGCCATTTTTAACTGAATTAAATTGAAACAGTTTATTGAATCCGTTTCTATTGAAACGTGTGAACAAAAACTGATTCAAGTCGTATTCAACTTTTGTTGATCAACTATCGTTCAATTAAACTTAAACCGTGAGAACGCGCCTTCACTACAGATTTCAATTAACTTTTGTTGATCAACTTTATTCGGTCAACTAAACTTGAACCGTGAGAACGCGCCTTATGATACATCCACTTTTAATGCACGATAATATTAAATTAAAAATAATAATAATAATAAATATACGACAGGCTGTGACCCTCGTGGTCGAGTATGATTGTCAGCTAGCTAGAAGATGGAAGAGGCCTGTGCGTATATTGATTCATTATGTTCAAGCTGTTGCAATTCAGAAAGCACACAGCCTTGACAGATAAAATCCAAAGTTTCGACTGCAATAAGATCAATGTTATAAAACGATCGATATGTTAAATCTGATATCGCTTTTTGTTCGGCTGATTTTTGGCTTAATATCGCTATAAAATTAAAAACAGTATATATTCAACAAAAAACTTAAATTTTGATGCAAAATAGTCTAAGATCAAACCTAGTTTGAATAGGAATCCGACAGGAATTGAACCTGGAACACCCGCTTGCTAAATGTTAATGCTAACCATAGACCACGGCCTCCGACTTATTATTCTTAACTTGTCCCTTCATGTGCTAAAAAATCAGCGCGTTCTGGTGCTGTGTATTCAAAACTCATGTAAAAATGAGCGATTTAAAATCGGAAAAACAAGAATATTCATAGCCAATCGCTTAAATTAATTAAATTTGAAGTCAAAAGTGATAATAATTGAAATTTAATTTGCTGAAAACATGAAAAAAAACATCGGCCAACGTTCACAAAACAGGTGAAGCGACCACCTCAAACGAAAGCCCGCGAGCTACTGAAGCGAGAGAAGCGAGCGAACTGAGATTATGTTTCTTGCGTTCCCATATACCGAAGTAGAGTGAGAGTGAGACGTGAATAGCATCGCTTCCTCACCCATAGCGATTTTTTTAGAATGAATATACCTACGTCATACACTGGCACACATTTGATTGTATTGGTAAATTTATTCCCGATTTTCACAAAATATCTGTGATGTGGCCGATAAGTGCTAATTATTATTTTAATATTATTTTTTCATTCAATTCGTCAATGTATTACGGAGAATACCTAAAATCTGAAACCAGTATTTATTATATTTAAAGAGATATTAAAGTTTTTAGAAGCAATGTGTACTAGTCACACATCACAGGACATGAAGGGTTAACTACCGCGACACGTATTTCTATCTCTTATACAATGGATTTTTTCAGGACTCGAGAGCCCCTAAACATAGAATATTTTTGGAGTAGGCTCTATGCTATAACTGTTATTTTTTTGTAAAAAATAAATAAATAATTAAATAAATTATGTCAAAAAATGTAATACCTGTTTAATTTTATTTTATTTGTTTAAATGCTGAATGCAAATTAGTTTCATTCACAATTGATTCCTTTGTTTTTCTCTTCAAAATGTTGAGAACGCCTGTCAAAGTTTTTGCAAATAGAACATAAAAAATTAAATATGCCCCACATATAATTTGAAACGCTGTTTTCCATTAAAAGAACAAAACCGTTTTATAAATTACGAAACTAATTTACAGGGGTAATCTCAGTGTACGCTTAACCCCTTGTAAACAAGTTACGTACACATTCTGTACACAAAACACTTGTACGTTCACCCTCTCACCACCATTGTTGTTTCTTAAATATACATTTTTAAAAAAGTTGAATTAGAATTGAAATTAACTTTTTTTTCTTAAAAAATTGTCTTAAAAAAGAGGAAAGAATTTCTACAACTTGTTAAAATCTTGTTTTTAACACCAATGAACCTATTTTCAAACGATTTCCAAACATTATTTTCAAACGATTTCAAAACAAGCTTAATTGTTGTTATTTTGCCTTTAATGCCGTTGTAGGAACTACTGTCGTCGCTGAAATATTGTCAACATACACGGTCAACGACCGACGAAACGACCTTTGGATATGTCCAAAGGTCGCATACCAAAACATTGAAATTGTTTACACACAAATACTATTTACGATACATTCCACAGTAGAAAGAGAACGCATCACGCTGTCTCGCCGTTTTCGCCAACAAATTGTCTACCCACAATATTATTTGCGATGTCTGCAATATTTCAATCGACCATCTCTGCACGCACAGAAGCGAGATAAAAATATATTGCGGGCGCACTCCCGCGCCCGTTCTGAAATGTATAAATACCTACTTACCGATAAATAAAGCATCATTAATCACTATTTACTATTTATTGATTCATTCACTCTCTGCTTCCGCATTGCTAATTGACGTATTTTATTTAAATACCAAACAATCAAAATCATCAGCACGTCCTTCAAGGACATTTCGCCAAACCGTTTTAGGTTTTATAAAAACGAACATTAATTTATGTCCTCCATGGTCTAGCTGGCAAGACATTTGGCTTTTTATTCGGAACTTGCGGGTTCGATTGCCGTCGGAATCCATATTTCTTAAAAAGAAAAGGATTCCAGTTCAGTTTTTTACTTAAGGCCTCTTTAACGTCTTTTTGATTAGAAGAAATTGCCATATTGCAATACACCTGTCAGGTTTTATTGTAAACAACGAAAATGTTATACAGTAACTTTAAAAACTTCGTAGAACAATCATAAGCGAGTTGCTGTCTTTAAAATAACAATAAACCGTTTATCTTATATTAGACGTTTAGTTTTAGATATATTTGAACTGATTTAGCAGATATTGTTATTGGCATCTGTTTCTCGTCGTGACTCTCATCTCGACGATTTCCGTGGCCTAGTTGGCTAGAAGCTTGACTTCTACCCGGGGGTATCAGGCTCGATTCCCGTTGGTTAGCTGGCGACTTATCTTAAACATCCCTCCAATGATGAAATGTGTTTTTCCATAACCCACATTTTTTTCTATTCCCATATCCGTAATACTTTCAAACATTTGTGCTTTTTAAACATAATTGATTTCAGATATTTTTTTATTTGCTTTACTTTATTTTTTTTTGCCCTAATAACTTTATACACTTAACCAAATAATAAGGATGAATATGCTTAGCTCTTGTAAGGGTGGTTGGGACAGATTTTCGTACGGTAATAAACTCGTTAATTCTTAAATAAAATATGAAACAAATAAAATAAAAACAATATAAATGTATAATAAAATCAGAAATGATTGTTATATTCGGATTATTTAATCCTGATATTTCTTTGTTCACTGCCAATACAAATCTCGTCAGTCACAAAACAAAAATTAACGTATTATAATAATACACTATAAACACACAAAATACTAAAAAAACATTTATAAAAACTAAAAAGCACATTAAAAAAACATTGATATAAAAAATCATATTGACACCCCAACTTAGCACTAAAATATTTGACAATGACATTTTCGTACAAATAGAATCCTTTGAAGGCTTATTCAATGATTTTTATTTATCGAAAATCGTTAGTTTTCAAAATATTTGACAATGCTTCTGTGTAGAATCTTTAGAAGGCTTTCGATGTTTTTTTACTGTCATCTATATAGAAATGTTTTATTAATAATTTTTCAACGCGATCTTTGTATTGTTAATGTTAGGTTTTATTGTGAATGGTTTGTTGTATAGAGACGATATGATGATAATGGTGGAAAATGAAAACTATTTCGCAATGTTGATTCAAAGAATTGTGTCAAGAAATAAATATTTAGAATGATTGTTAATTAATAAAAAAATATGATTGTTGAAAAGGGGGATTCGATAAGTAATTGCAATGCATAGGTTAACAATGAAAGATTAGAATATTTCCAAATTATTTCTCTAAGTATCTAAAAACAATTTATTTATAAAAGAACAATTTCTTTTGGGATAGTCAAAGGGTTAAAAACACAAACTTATTTTTAACTCTAACTTTAAAGCCGGCCTTGCGTGAAGGAAGGTAATTAGAACTTTTAATGTTTCTTATGAATAAAAAATCGATTTTCATTTTAGGCAAATGCCATATACGAGTATAAAGAAAATATTTTGCTATTTTATGAGAATTGAGAGCAGGTGGCTCAGAACCGTGGAAGATGGAGAACCATCTGTTATGTTCTTGTTCAACGACTAGACGTGTGAGAAACAGTCAGCGTGCTGCGAAAATGCGACACCATTGCCAGGTGACTCAGCAGGATCCACATGTCTGTGGCATTTGCGGGAGGGAATACGCATCTAGGATCAGGGTGTTTTCTCACAGAAGATTACATAATTGACGTGGAAAATCAGCTCAAGATTGACGTTGGAATGGGGATTGGATCCTCGACTACGAGGTTTAGCAACGAAGACACACTATACTCAAGAAAATGTGGCATAGTTCCTGTGATGTTTGAAATGTCATGTCTCAAAGGGATGGGGTAAAATCGTTTTTTTTTTTACAAATCGAATAATTTTTTTATGAATCGATTTTTTTCTCTAAACTGACGTTTTAATTCAAAATTTTCATTATACTGACTTTCTAATGTATTGTATGATTTGTATCTATTGTATATTTAAATAGGCCAAGATCCACTATGAATTAATACTAATTACAAACATTTAATTTTAAGGAGAAAAAAATCGAAAATCAAATTATTGTATACCCCATCCCCAGCCAATGCAGACTAACGTAGTGACTTTCGACGAACGTCGCCAAATATTATTTGATTTTAACAAACTGACGTATTTTTGCTAATTTGTAACAAGATGTATTTATTTGTCATTATTGTTAGTTTTATGTAATGTATTTACCTAAATAACTTGCTATTTATTAGAATCGAGGCTTATAGTATATTAAAGTTGATAAAATAATTAAAATTACTGAACGTCGTTACAAGGTTGTATTGGGGCAAATTTGTGAAACGTCACAGGGACCATGCTACATTTGCTGTAGTATAGTATTAATAATATTACATTTGCACTATTTTTTAGCGAACTTCAGTGATGTAGTACATTTTCTGATTTTTCCAATTTTTTTTTCTTTCTCTTTGCCATTGAGAACATCAATGGATACATTATATTTGTAATTGTTTTGGTTACTTTTGTTTTATTATTTTTATGTTTTATTATAATGTATAATTTTTTTTCGACCCTTTGGGTCGCAGGGTAAGAAGAATTTGACCTCTATATTTTTTGAGAAGTCCTTTTCGGTAGTCTGGAAGAGACAGATTTTTGCAAATACTATTCCAAGATAACCCATACGTAGCGCTTCATCATTCTTAAAACAAAAGGCATTGAATTTGTTTGCTTCGTTTTACTTCGATAGCATGCGTTTTAAAATAAGAATGCTCACGTTACACAGTAGCTGCTGCATGTATGTTTAGTTTCATTTTTCCTCCACGGTCGTAGTATGTGTTATTTCATTTTCAGCTTCACGACATTAAGCAAATTATATAATGAGAGTATATACGGATAGATGTCCTAACGATATATATCCGAAAAATACAAAACTACTTCCAAGACATATTATTATGTTATTTGCTACCAGTACATGTCCTTATACGCAAACGACTCGAAAAGGTCACTTTAAAATAACCATTGTTAAGTTCTACGAAAACATAAACTTAAGTGTGACGTATCGAACTTTGATCGAATTCCACCCACTCGTTCTAAAACTGTCTCTTCTGAAGTCCGCCCCGTCACTGGAGAAATGTTCAAACAAAACAAATTTAAAACTTAAATCGAGAGACACGACTCGTCCCTGAGACACGTTGTTCAACCCTCAGCGAGCGGCATATTAATTAATAATGATTTCGGAAAAAAATGTATATTTTACCCCAGGAATGTTCTGCTTTGATTTTATAATTTTTTTAATACAAAATATTAAATAAATATCATACAATTTATATGTACTAGATGTATTTGATTGATTGTAAAAAGCTCCAAAAATTTGCTTCTCTATAGAATATTTATTTATTTTCATCAACGGTACTATGTACCTAACAATAACACTTTAAAAAAACACAAGTTGTGACTATTTCGTTGATTGCATAGAAAAATAATCCTAAAATGAAAAAAAAATAACAATTACGTTAAAACCAAATAAAAAGACATTAGCATGAAAATAATTTAAATAACAAATAAATGTACAACTAGGCAAAATTATTTTCAAAATTAAAAAATACACATTTATTCGTCGTTGCTTGGCCTCGTAGTCGAGGATCCCCCGGCATTCCAACGTCAATTAAGTTAGAAAGCGAAGATGTGTCATGTAGTTTTTTTTAAGTGAGTGAACTGTTGCACATCAGCAAACTCACTGGCCACACCACCGTACTGGATCCGATGGCGCACCGAAGTAAGAAGACCGGCATGTTTTTATTCCATTTTTTTCCCTCTATTTCAAATAATAGATATGACCTAAGTTTATGTCCATTTAAAAGCAAGTAGTTTTCACAAAACATGACAAAATAAATTAAAGAAACATACATAAAGCCGCTATGCTACGATGATTGTCCACAATAGTTTGGTAGTGCCAACTTTGATGTATTAGAGTGAAACGTGGAAAAAGACTGAGAGGAGCCGAATAAATCGTCGTTGTTCTGCGACAAGTATTTAAGTCCAAATATTGAGTTTTGAGATAAATGCAATTTACGTTTTGGAAGTTGATGTAAAATCAAGTTATATAACTTTTTATATTTTCATATCAGCGAAACCATATAACATAACTTTTGGACATAAATGTTTTTTTCCATGTGTAAATATTTTTATTTTAAGTAAAATGGCATCAAAAGTCATTTTAAGCAAAAAATAGACTTAAATGCTTTTCGCAGAACAACGACTAAATGATGTAGGTATGCGTGCCTGCCTGCCTGTATAACAATGTGTGTTAAGATATGATATTATGGCGCGTATAAGAGGTTCAAGATGTGTGTTGACATCACCGGCGACTCACCATGCCGAACTTCTCACGGTGTGTAACTATAGAAGCCTTGAAACAAGAAGGCAAGAATCCATTGCGATATTCCTAATAAAGGTTTTCCAAGGTTCCTTTAACTGTCCCGCGATTCTAGAAGCACTAAGTTTATATGTACCCAATAAATATATCCGTGCAAGGAATCACCCTCTGTTCTACATACCAACTTACAGGACGAATATCATGGCTAAACACTCAGTCACCCGTGGTATAGAGATATTGAACCAACTGAATGACACGGTTGATATATTCTCGGTACCGTCTAGCAGTATGAGAAGAATCCTGGCTGATATTATTCCTAACGAATAAGCTAACGCTAGAAGCAAACCCTCTTTGTGTAACAGGAGAAATCCGTGCAAAGTGGATAAAAAAAAAAAAAAAAAAAAAAAGAAAGTCTCGCCCTCTATCTTATCTGCCTACTTCGATAGGTAAATGCTGTGATGATTTATATGTATGTATTAGTTTAAAAATCTCATAATAATCACATTACTTAAAAAAAAGTAATTAGAGTTAAATTTAAAAGTGATTTTTTTTTTCAATATTTTAATTTCAACATCCACCGGTTATAGGGTTAAGTTGAAGTTGATTGAAAAACTTATGACACCTAATTTAACTAAAAGGAAACAGGAACATGAAATAAATTATTTTAACAAATCGATTCATTTATATTGTCAAATGCAGGACACAATAACGTAAGCAGAAAAAGGATTCTTCATTGAAAATGTTCACTCCTTTTCGTTTAACCCTCTCTTTTTTTACAACAGCGCTATTCAATTTTTATCTATTCATGGACCAGTTGTTTTTTTTTCATTCCATCGAGAATAAGTATTCATACAAGCATACCATCACGTTGTTACCCTTTTTGGGATAGGTAAAGAAGAAAGAGAGTCAGACTTTCCTGTTATGGCACACATCTTATCTTCTCGTCATTACTGGGCCTCGTAATCGAAGATCTTTTAGAAACGGTTGTTCCTTAAATGAGAGATGATGAGGATGATTGTTTGGTATTTATAATATTTGGAATGTGCGTGAGACGGAGCAAGAGATATGTCGCTGTCTCGTCTCCGCCTCACAATATATTTATTGTCATCCGTAGGGTATTCATTGTTTTGTAGGACGACGTTCTCCGCTAATAGTGAGTTCAATGACCGCGCGGCGACCTTTGCTCAGCGCCGTCTCACATTATTTGTAGAGCGAGTTCAATGACCAAGCGGCCAAAGGTCGCCTCACTGGGTTCAGTGACCGTACACACGGTCGCTACAATCTCCTTGCCATTACAATGTCAATTCAGTTGGAAAGCGAAGTTGTGCCGTGAAGTGTGTGTATTAATTAAGTGAGTGAGCACACCAGTTAACTCACCGGCCAAGCCGCTGTACTGTACACCTGAAGCGAGACGATCGGAGCACACTGCCATGTTTTATTCCTTTTTTTTTTTTCATTTATTTCAAAGAATAGATTTGACCAAAGTCATAGGTATCCTTATACCCCGAAATACTAGGCGGAAAAAAATACTATGTAATTCGAGAGAACTAGAACTGCGCGAGGTTTAAACCGAAGAACTTCCGCATAGAAGTCCAGTGCTTACCGCTCGACCATGCACCTCGTATCTTCTACAACTATTCATTCAACTGAACTCGTTCAAAAATTCACACACTGTCTCCATTTTATAGTATCCTTAACTGTCCCGCTATTCCCTCTTATCTCGCCGAAAACATTCAGCGTCTTTTCAATTATGGACTTGCGCTACGCTCAAACAGAGATTTTTTTTTCAATATTTTAGCTATCCCAGTTCACCGCTTTTGTTTTTATACGTCGTCCTTTATTGTCTATACAGTAACACTCTGAAACCAGTTACAAACCAATGTTAGACTCGCCTCGTCATTGGCATATTTAAAAAAGCGACTAAGAAAACTCTTGATTTCAAGTCAGGAGTATAACGTGTTTCATTCCAGATTTTTCTTTCCTCTTCACCGTCCCTTCCTTTTCCTTTGATTGATGATATCTCACTTTTATTTTTACTTTGTATATTGTTCATAAATTTTATAAAGGTGAATAATCATTTGAATATTTTTTACGATCATATAACTATATTTCTTTACTTTTATCTAAGATATTTCCCTAAGATATTTCCACCTGATATTTATCTAAGATATTTTTTACGATCATATAACTGTATTTCTTTACTTTTATCTAAGATATTTCCCTAAGATATTTCCCTAAGATATTTCCACCTGATATTTATCTAAGATATTTTTTACGATCACATAACTGTATTTCTTTACTTTTATCTAAGATATTTCCACCTGATATTTATCTCAGATATTTTTTACGATCATATAACTGTATTTCTTTACTTTTATCTAAGATTTTCCCTAAGATATTTCCACCTGATATTTATCTAAGATATTTCCACCTGGCAATAGGCACGCTAGATTATTTTACAATGAAATGTTAAAAAATAAATTCATCTTTTCATAAAACTAGTACGATTTATCTGACTTCTAACAGCTCTTTATTTTAAACTATTCACTTGATCCGATTTTTTCTTCCTCCACCTTAGTCTTCTTCCGCCACGACATCCACCTAATTGCATTATAAATGAGTTTAGTCAATATTTCGTAACACATCTGTTCAACATGTACAAACCACCTCGATATGCTATTTTTCTCCTTCGAGTACTTTCATCCTCAAATATTACATGTTTTTTTCAATCACATATAGTATTTACTCGGCTTCTTTCATTAATTTTCTACGTCCACGTTTCACTCCCATTCATTAATTTTGGCGCTAATACTTCGTGATGAAGTATCATGTATGTGGCATTTGCGGGTCTTGATATTGCTTACCGTATTAGCCCTGATTATAAAGCGACCCCTATTAAAATATTTATTTGCTTTTTGGAGAAAAAAATATTTCCCTCGCCATTATAACTTCTGCGCTAAAGTTGTACGTCGTCGCAAACTCAACCCATATCGAACCATCATTCGCCTGCACCAACCCATGCTGGCTTTAAAATTGTCTTCTGGTATATTTTCGTTTCTTGCAATTTCGCGAGCTTTCAACTGCAATGCTTCTCTTGTTATGGGGGAATCCCTTTCCGCGTATTTCCATGGCGTAGTCTGTTACCTTCCTGTCAATCGATTCAAATCGTCCTTTTTTAGGCCCCCGGAATGCTTTTTTTTGAGGAATGTGCATTCAAGTTATGTTTTTGTAAACGCCAACGTCTAACATTTTTTCCGTGATACCAAATTGTTTGGCAGCCGCACAGTTGTTGGTTGTTTCTGAAGCACGCACCACCATAACCATGAAATTGGAATCATAGCTTCTGCGTATTTCTTGATTCACTTGATTTTATCGATATGGTCAGTCATAATACTCTTCGTCTTTCAATATGGTCAGTCAGAATATTTTTTTAGGTACCAAAGATGCAAAACGAAGCACAGTACAAAAAAAAACACCTCAAAAACTGTCAGAAATTACTACGCACAGGCTATGTGTAAACAATGACGCCCTTTGAACGCTCTCATTACAATGTTACCATTTCGCTAATCGTGAGTAGTGAATTTATTATTATCCACTATGTTTGTGACTCGAATATAAGGCGACCCTCCTATTTACGTGTCGCCTTTTTAAATAAAAAAAAACTCGCCTTATAGTCGGGCTAATACTGTAGTTATCGAAATATCTTTTAGTGCCCCATTGACGCGGTATCCTATTGCAACTCACCGTTCAATAATTATTTCCCCATTTCCGTTGTCTGAAAACATATAATAAAATAAAATACAAATTTTACCCTTTATTTTCAAAACAACACATTTGCTATCTCGTTATAATTTACAGTATTAAAATAGTAACATATATGTGTATGTAAACGAATATTCGAAATGGAAAAAAATAGACAAAAGTTAAATGATTAGGGTAGAAGTAAGAGCGATGCATTGAATGTTTGGATTAATAGTGCATAAAACAATAGGAAAGAATGTGAGTTGAAAGAAAATAGAGTAAGAAAGATGAAGAAACGGCCACGTCGAATAAATGTGATGAGTTTTTCACGGTTTTCTCACCAAATATATTATTATACATATGTAAATGCAGGGAAGTTCCTAATCAAAAAGCCATTGCCACTACTTTACCATCGTTGCATTCTGCACTTACACTTGATAGAATTATGTATTATATAGCTTGATTTTTTTTCTTTTTCTTGTCTGTCATGGTGTCATCGCTCATCTTCGCGTTATACCTTCTTCCTCTTCATGCTCACGGATGATATCTGATACTGCGCTTTGGGGGGCGGATGGCTGCTGTTAGGGGACTACCGGGCGGGGTGGGCGAGTGGGAGGATGCCGGAACCTGACAATGCCTGCCAGAACCACTGACATTAGAAATAATTCCGTTGGATTAGTTCACCACGCACATCTCTAACTGACACGAGTGACGCGACTTGGGGGTGGGGGGCTAGAGAGAAAACTCACACACACTAAAAAGTCAAGACAACTAATTGAATTCTCAAAGTCTTTAATTGGATCTCTAAAGATATTATTAAAATTAAATTAAATCCTAGTAAAACGAAAATTCATTCAAGTGGTTTCACTGCGTAGAAAACATTTTTACGATGGAGATGTTTTATCAGCTATGGGGGCTAGTATTTTCGAAAACTTACATAATTTTTTTTTAAAGTAAGCTCTCTTTCCATAGACAAATGGGCTATGCGGTTTTTTCTAGTTTCAATAGTTTTAGAGAGTTGAAATTTGAAAGTTGATGTTTTTCAACAAGATAACTCTTATTATGTTGTTTATAGTTAAGGCATTAACGTTGTGGAAGTTTAAAGACATTGTTATTTATTTTTTATCAAACACTGTTTATCTCACTTTTTTGTAACGGTATAACCCTACCGGTTTCAAGGCTTTCACCTAATCTTGAGGAAGTCTTGTTTGTGTTCCCCTGAAGATGAGGTGAAAGCCTTGAAACCGGTAGGGTTATACCGTTACAAAAAAGTGGAATAAACAGTGTTTGATAAAAATAAATTACAATAACTTTTATTAATTGATTTGTAATATCGCGTCTGGATTATTGTAATTCTTTTTATTCTGGTTTGCCCGATTCACAAATGTCTAGACTCCAGTCTGTTTTCAATGGAGCTGCTAGGCTGATATGAGTGGCATAGAGCCAAACCAGCCTATCCAACAAACCAAATAATGCGTTAGTGTTAAAATTTGAGTCACATAACGTTTCTTTATAAGCCAGAAGTGCCTTTACTTCAAAATTCTAGATGATACTACTGATGCCATCATTTTTTTTGGCAAAGTGATTTTCGTGATATACTTTTATGCCAAATTGGCCTATCAAATAAAAAAACTTTAATCATCAAATAATCTTGTCATAATATTCGATTTTCTCAAAGTATACACAGATATACAATATACTCACATGCATGACACAATAGTGGAATAGGTACTCCACAAGTCACTGAAACAGGACACGATGGTTGGAAACACGCAAAACACTAATGTGAATAAATTCTTAGACCTCATAATCGCATCCCATCGAAAAAATGTATGATGAAAGATTAACAATCAAGATTAATAATCAAGAGTAGAATAGAAGGTGCGAGAAGTTTGGAAGGGCTAAAAAATGTGTTACGAGGAAATTAGTTTAATTTTGAAAAAGGAAAGAGTGAAAAGTTGAATAAGAGACTGCATGTGACGGCCAAACACAGAAGAAGAAAAATAACGTTTCTTGAAAAAAATGCCTGAAAAACGCCCTCTAAAACCTTTTATGAAAATCTCAATTAATAAACATAAAGCTCAAGTATTACATATTTGTCCCTATTATTATTTTAATATTATATTTATATGAATATATAATTGATATTTCGAATGTTCAAATTATCACAAGTAACCGGGAATTTTATTCATAGTATTTGGGAACACAATATTTGTACAGTATTTAATGTTGGATTTCCCAATTATCCTCCATTCGACAATTAACTAATGGAAAAGTCAATATTCAATTCAAAATACGAGTACACAGAGTTCACACCATTGTATTTATCTGCATTATTATCATTTTCATCAAAGGTTATGTTTTTCAAATATTAATTAATGTATCATAAGCAGGTTGTTGCACTTTATCAAACATACAGCCTTGAGTGATCAAACTCAAAGTTTTGATGGGTCGAATTTCAATTTCCAAGACCAGATAATTCAAGACAAATGATGAAAAAAGAGTTTTCAAACATGGGCTAGGAAGGAAAAATCTGACAGGCTTTAGGGGGGGGATGACAAAATTAAAATCAGCAATTTTATAAAGTGTATTTATTGTTGGTAGATACAGCTTTCACATATTTTTTTATTTTGATAAATACCCTTTTTGAATTCCGTACGATATTGAACATTGAGACAGTAAATAGGATATTGAACATTGAGACAACAAATAGGATATTGAACATTGAGACAGTAAATAGGATATTGAACATTGAGACAGTAAATATGATATTGAACATTGAGACAGTAAATAGGATATTGAACATTGAGACAGTAAATAGGATATTGAACATTGAGACCAGAGGTGGACAAACTTAGAAGAAGCAAGATCTTCTTTTAACTTCTACATCTCATTGGAAGCTCCTCTTTCTTATCGTGGTCTGAAATACATTAGGAAGGTTATTGTTGATATTGTAAAATAATAATAATGAAAGTGGTACTAAAATAAATACCATAAACTCAAACCGGGGAGTATCAAAATCTGCCAAGGTTGTATATTGGTACCAACTTCGATATGTAAGAGCGAAACGTGGACTTTGAAAAATTCTAAAAGGAGTAGAGTTAATACAGTAGAAATGCGTGCATTGAAAAGCATACATATTCTTCTTCTCCCTGGCTCCATCCCAACTCACTGTCTGCGAAGACTGTTGGGGTCAGCTCTCCTCGTCCTCAGGTTGTATGTTCTTCTGTCCTGGACTACGTCCCCCAGGCCGTGTCTCTGCATCAGGTTATCTTTTTGCACCACCCACGAATTCTTTGGTCTTCCTCTGGTTGTTATTCGAGGAAGATTGCCTGGTTCACAATGTGATCGGGTGCCCTGCGTCCAACGTGTCCATACCATCTCAATCGCCTCTCCTCCATCTTACTGTTGATGTCTGTAACGCCTAGGCTTCCACGAATGCGTGAGCTTTTTATTTTGTCTCTTAGAGACACACCAGCTGCTAAGATTAGCATGCGCATTTCAGCAGTTTCTAGTTGCATGGAGTAAGAGTTATACATCGTCTAGCATTCGGAGCCATAGACGAGTGCGGGTCTGACAATCGTTTGGTA
This sequence comes from Odontocerum albicorne, assembly GCA_949825065.1. Classification (NCBI taxonomy): domain Eukaryota; kingdom Metazoa; phylum Arthropoda; class Insecta; order Trichoptera; family Odontoceridae; genus Odontocerum; species Odontocerum albicorne. Next base: position 34,221,637 of record OX463856.1, read on the forward strand.
TACTTTTCCTTTTAACTTTACTGGAATTTTCGGATCACATAGAATTCCCGTCATTGATCTAAACTTCGTCCATCTCACACTAATTATATGTGTTACATCTGCTGCACATCCTCCATCGCTATTGAAAAGCATACATGGAGTGACCGAATACGGTGAGTGACAATGTATGACCGAATACGGTATGTAAATAGAAGATAGAAATTGAGGGGGTTCCCAACTCAACCCACCTGTTATTGGTCTGTTCTTAAAATAATATTTGACCCAAATCCAGAATATTAAAATTGGCTTAGCTATTGATTTTGTTTAAACACAGAGGTTGTCAAACTGTAACTCGTGAAAAACAAAACTTTTAAAGGTTTTGTTTGAATATGCAAACATATATTGTATATTCAGACGATCTGCGTGGTAGATACGAAATCGGAATAAAGTTATAAGGGATGAATGTGAACTTAAGGCTGATATATTAAGTAAGGTGAAGAAGAGCATGCTGAGATGGTTTGGGCATGTGAAATGAATTAATGAACAAAGACTAAGAGACCATATATATATAGTACAAATGTGAGTGGAAGGCGTATGATGGGAAGACCAGGGAAAGAATGGTTGAATTAAGTTAATGATATTCTGAAGAAAAAAAAAACGTAGAAAGTCAGTTATGTCTGACCCTTGTGTCTATCACGGCTCTCGTGTTGCCTTCAATTATCATATTAGCGAAATTATAAAACGAGTATATTTAAAATAATAAAAAAATATCGCACAGGATTGTCGATTACGCAAATAAATAAGTGCGTAATTAGAAGTTGCAACAAATTAAACCTGCCACTAAATACAACTTAACCTAACCTCACCTACCGTGGTAAAATGAAATATCAGGTGTCAACGGTCGTGGTTTAACGGTTAGCATTCACACTAAGCAAACGGGTGCCCTAGGTTTCGATTCCTGGTGGATAACTTCCGGGCACGTTTTTATCTTAAACCATTTTGTATCTGTATTTATGTTTTTCGGTGCTTTATATGCTGCTTATCATTAATGTATACAGCGCCGTTAAGCAATAAAAAAATATGACTATATACCATATACATATATAAAACTCTACTTGACGAAAAGCTAAGCTGATTAAACCTGTTGATATTTTAGGAGGTTGGATCTTCTTGGCATCGGAATTTAGGGTTAGATCTGTCAAGACTGTTTGATTGCTGATGTATAACAGCTTGCACGTAATAAATTATACACGAACAGGCATCTTCTATCCCCATTTAACACTTTTTCATTGCAAATACAATCTGGCGGGCTTATTGCCAGGCGGCAATCTCTCCCAGCCAACCAAACAAAAGTAAATAAAGCAAGTTACGTGGTCGCATAAATCATTCAAATGACTATCCATCCCCACGAAATCCATAAACATATACGTGAGCACATGCCCACGAACCCCACAAAGACGGACAGCCACCCGAACATTATTTTTCATATAAAGTGAGATATCATCAATCAAAAGGAAAGGTAGGGATGATGGAGAGGAAAGAAAAAGAAAAATCAGGAATGAAACACGTTATTTTACTGACTAGAAATTAAGAGGTTTTTCAGTTGCTTCTTAAAGCATGCCAAGGACGGAGCGAGTCTTATATTGGTTTGTAACTGATTCCAAAGTCTCACTGCATGGACAGTAAAGGACGACGTAAATAAAGAGGAGCGGTGAACTGCAGGCCAATAAACAATCTCTGTTTGAGCGTAGCGCTTATCCATGATTGGAAAGACGCTGAAAATTCTCGGCGAGATAAGAGGGGGTGGCGGGACAGTTAAGGATATTATACAATAGAGACAGTATGTGAATTTGGCGTCCATTTCTAACATTCAACCAGTCCAATGCCTTCTGGTATGAAATTTTATGATCGTACTTACGTAGGTTGAAAATTAATCTTAGGCACACATTTTGAAGACGCTGTAATTTGTCCAGCTGTTTCTCTGTAACATCCAAGTAACATACGTCCGCATAGTCCATCCATAGGACGCCTGACAAGCATATTCGTACTCTGTCTTGTGGGATAGCCTATCGTATCGTGTTTAAATTCCACTTTTTTTTCCCTTGTTCCCTTTTATTTTAGTTATGATTGACAGATATTTAACAAAAATATTTGTCGTTTATTTTCAAAATATTTCGAGGTAATTTTTGCAAATGGCTCAAATGTATAGTTTATTTCTTTAAAGGGCATCGAATAAAATTTATATCTTACATTTGAATATTTATGTTAATATTAACGTAGTTTATAATTTTTCACAAACTTGGTGGAGTTTGAAAAACACAACCCTGTTTTGAAATAAATTGCGCACATTTCACAAATTTCATTCACTTTTTATCACACATTTTCTAATTATTTCCTTAGTTTTAACAATCGTATACTTAATATACACCAAATATTTACCCAATTCCACAATTTTTTACCTAATTCCACAAATTTTATCAAAACCACTGAACACAGTATTTGTTGAAACATTTCTTCTTAGTAACTCCCTTTACTTGCATTCAATTTCAAATTTAAACCACCATAATGAATGTATTTTTAAGAATAAATTAATTCCACCATATTCTTATGTTAATACTCGTACCTACATCAAAACTTCCGTATGAATTGTTTCAGCAAAGTATTTCAGTATTTAGAACAAATATTGATAATAATCCGTCAATAATGGCAAAAGTTTAAAAAAAATATATCTTGAAAATATTGATTTGATTGAATTCAAAAGTTTTTTGATGACAACATTTTTTATAAAAGTGCGTGGATTTTTTTAAAAGAAATTTCTCTGGCATAAAATGTTAGCTAACATCATCATCACATCAAAAAGTGACAGCTGTTAAATGTATTAGAAAATTAAAGAAGTCCTGAAACATAATTTGAACATATAATTAATTTGTGACCGACGTACACACGACGAGCATGATATGTAATATATTGATATGAAATTTGTGATTAAGGAATGATACCACTTCGTCATAGGCTTTGCCTAGTGAACTGATTATCTATATCCACAAAATGGAGAGTTTTTTCTTCATTGCTATGTACTTGTACGATACGGTTCGCTTTTCCATTAAAACTGTTGAAATTGTAAATGCTGTAGATAGTAAAAAAAGAAATTAAAAATATTTAAAAAAACTGAATTTTGTACTTATAGGAAATCGATATTATTCGGGTAATTTTTAATTACTTAGCATTTTATGATTTTTTTATTTTACTAAGTTTTTTCCAAGATTATGGAATTATGATATTGTGGTACAAGAAACATTTTATAATTTCTTTAAATATGAAATATCGAAATGAATATTTCAATTCACCTGATATATTTTCTTATTGGTTTTTTAAAATATAATTTTTTTACATACCAATAAGGAACTGAAGGTTATTTATAAAATAATTAAAAAATGGATAAAAAGAAATAATGTATTTTAGTACTTAATATAAAAAATCTACCATTGATAGCTTAAATCTCGACCAACTGTTTTTTTTTTAATTGTTTTAATTTTTTGAAATATTTTTTCGTCATACTTAAGAAATATTATTATTTCAATAATCAAAACTGTATCCTTTTACTACAAATAACAAAATTTTAATAATCAAAAATGTATCCTTTTACTACAAATAACAAAATTTACAAAATAAAAATGTATTTTTCCTTATTTTTTCAGCAATTATAAAATATTCTTTGCTTGTGGCTGGTTATACGTGAGGTACCGTACCATGACACAAACATCACATAATAATTGCATCCAACCAACCAAATATACAAACATTTAGCATTCAAATACATATTGCATTTACAACCCACCTTATGCATCCGAAAAAAATTAAACAGGTTTTCCCTTCGACCAATGTGCTACAGATTTACATTTTTCTTTTTTTTTACATATAGTAAATTATCACAACTTATCAATATTTCATACTTTACTCTCATTTTTTGTTATCTTAACAAGTTTCGTCAGATTTAGAACGATTTCTTCAAAAGTATAAATTTACCGTCTTCTACAGTGCACATCGCCTGATCGAAGAGATATTTTAAACTATTTTTGACAAATTTTTCGCTTGATTTCTCTTCTTCTAAAGAATTACACGAGTTAATCAAGCACCAATTAGGATTATGTTACCCTTTGGTCTAGTTGATAGAATGCTTGACTTTCAACAAGGGGGTTTCGGGTTTGATTCTCGATGGAACTCAAAAAAGGATTCCAAATAATTTTCCACATAAGCCCGATTTATACTGTATACAATGAAAGTGTAATAAAAAACTCCGTCTCCGAATTTCACAAAACTACGAAATTAAAATAACCAATATTAGACTCAAAAGTATCCGTTTGTTTTCTTTCTTTCAAAAGTCTCATAAAAATTAGGTAAACTGTTTTTTTTTTTTGTATGAAGAAGTCTATACAAGTTTGACGAAATTGTTCAAGCCATTTGCCACCTTACAAAACGTGAGAAAAAGCTCTTACATTTTTATTTTATTTCTTTGTCATATTCATTTTGAATCAACATAAATGCATTTATCAAGCAGTTAATTTAAGATCTTAATAGGAATTGCCTTGTTTTCGCTGCAAAAAGGAGCAAATACCGCTTTATCGACGTCACTGGCTTAGTTAAGTGGCATTTTTTTAGATAAATAAAAACAAAAGTATACCCTCCCAGATAAACCTTTTATTAAAATAAATTTAAATATTTAACCCCTTTATTGCGTAAGTAACTATTGCTTCCAGTCAACAGGACATGAATATACGCGTGTTTATTTTTAGTTTTTACCTGAAAGAATTATGAAAATATATTAGTTATGCTAATTTGAGGGTGAAACGGTCATTTCTCTTAATGATTTCACACTTAATTCAATCAAATGCGCCCACTTTAAGCTCATTTTTCATACAGGCCTTACTTCACGCAAAACAATCATTAGAAGGTAATGTTCTTTGTTGTAAAATAAAAAGCACACACTTAATTATTAGTCCGTGTAATTGGTCTAATGTTTTAATACTAGCCAATATTTTTCATTGTGTATTTATGTAAATACCCGCAAAAGCCTTAAAATTATGGTAAGGGATGTAAAAAGCTAGTAATTTTTATTTTATTTTAAAATATAAAAAACTTCAGAAGTATTTTTTTTAAATGCTCAAGATGTAAAAGATATAATTCCAACACTTTTTCGGACACTTGTCATATGTGATGGGCTAGTTCAGGGCTGCCCAACCATTTTACACGCGTGAGGTACTTGTTTTTAAGGGTGATGTCGCGATCTACAAGTGTACAGGAAAAATAAAAAGATATAATCATTTAATATTGACTACGAACTAAAAAATATACAGTATTAAATTGACTGATAAAGTGCAAAAGGAAAAATAAATGCGATAGAAGGATGAATTATAAAATATTGGACCAAGTTGAGGGATTCTACTATTTGGCTAATATTTACTCAGGTGATGGAATAATTTAGAGCTATATCAAATCTCATGTGACAATAGTGAAACGTGGACGTGGAAAAATACTGATAGTATGCTGTGAAAATGCATGAATTGAGGAGAATACATGAAGTGACAATGTATGACAGAATACGGAATGAAGTAATAAATAATGAATGTGAACTTGTGTGTTGAGTAAGACGAAGTACAGCGCACTGAGATGATTTGGGCATGTGGAACGAATGAATCAAGAAAGACTAACAAAACAGATGTATATAGTACAAATGTGAATAAAAGGCGTGTGAAATGAAGACCAAGGAAAGTATGGTTGGATCAAGTAAATGATATTCTGAATGAATGAATCGTAGAAAGTCAGAGAAATCGTAGAAGTTGTGTGAGAAGGTATATAAATGTGGAAGAGGCGAAGAATGTGCGTCGAGACAGGAAAGTATAGCGCTCTCTATCCTCTTTGCCTGCCCCGATAGGGAAATGGCAGGCTGGTGCGTAACTAAATTTACAAATAATATTGTGTTGTGTATTGAACACGCCACTATCAATTTGTAGATCGCAATCGACTTGGGCACCCCTGATCTGGTTTAATGTCACACTTATGAAATTAAGTCAAGCCTTTTTGTTAATACAACTTAATATGTTACATAGACCAACTTTCATTATGCTTCGAGTTCGGTTCCCGATGGTACCCAAAAAATGGTCCAAGTATTCGTTCGTTGGCACAGTAATTGTTACCTTATACGTGTCCTAGTATTTCCAATATATACGACGATGAACTTCTAAGTACTTGCCTTCTCCAGTGGCTCTTACTTGATTAAAGGGGGTCATGGACATATAGTTTTCTCTTAAGCATGTCCACATCAGCAATTCGATTGAATTTAATATTCTTATAAATTGATATTTTCGTACTTCAACAATTTAAGTTTTTTAGAGTTGCCAATTTTAATAAAAATTTTAGATTCATTATATTTTTTGAACGATTCATTTATTTAAATTTTTTTGTTTAAAAAATACTTTGAATATATTTGAGAATTAATTTTATAAGAATGACCTAAAAATAATTTTCTTATCTTGAATGAATCAATTTTTATATTTTACTTATAAAGCTTGATATCTAAACCCTATTATACATTTTTCTACTTTTTCCCTATTTCATAACAAATAGGTGATCAAATCAATATTTAATCATTATTTTTAAATAAAATATATAAATTTAATTTGCGTATGAATATTTAACATCGTGGATATTATTGTTTTTGTGTATTTTTTATTTATTGTTTTAAATTTTCAATTCAAGATACGAGTATAATTTTAATTTAAAAATATGTATCCTCACCGGAAACTTATTAATTACAATTCATTCACAATGGGTTGATTCACACGTACTTACCGATCTAAGGTTGACTAAAAACTGTTCGATGTGAAGTTGGCACGATTAGGTCTCATCAATATTATAGGAATTATCAACTTTGATAGTACTTATTGATGATTTTTGTTTACCCAACCACAAAATAAAAACAAAAATGTCTATCAAAGGTTTTAACTTTGATAAACTCAATATTTAAAAATAAATTACTTGTTATTCCTAGTTACATTAATACCTGGCACACACGTGTTTCTACATCCTATTTCGTGGCTCTTTTCAGGCGTAATAATCCCGATTTGTAACGAGAGTAATGCTAAGGTCCAACTGGTGCTATATTTTATCGGAAGTATGCGTGGTATATTGACCCAGAAGAAGAAATATATAAGGGGGGATTTTGTACATTTTTTGGCTATTTATTTCTGTTTTATTTTTGCTTATAATTTAAATAATTCAAATTTAATCATCTCGTGCGATTTTAATAAAATGAGAAGCGTATTCTGCGATGATAATCTAAACTTGAAACTTCGACAATGGTTAGTCAAATGCTACGCTTGGTCAATGTTATTGCATGGAGTGGAATCATGTACCCTCAAAGTTAGTAGTATGAACTGACTGGAAGCATTCGAAATGTGGATACACTGGAGAATTCTACGGATACCCTGGACGGATATGGTCAGCAACACAAGGGTTCTTCAAACAGCCAAAGTTGATAGAGAGTTGCTGACTAATATTAAAATCCGAAAGGTTTCCTACTTGGGTCATGTATTTAGAGGAGAAAAGTACAAATTACTGCACCTGATCATCCAAAGCCAAATAGAGGGTCGAAGAGGTGATGGCAGGAGGCAAATCTCCTGGCTCCGCAATATACGTGATTGGACTGATATAAGGAGCGTTGGAGATCTTTTTCGGGCTGCCGGGGACAAAGATGCCTACTCTTAGGTGATAGTCAACGTTGGGGGACCTGACATGACACTAAGAAGAAGAAGAAGAATGGTTCTAAATATATTGTTTCGCAAATGTTATACAAAACAATTAATTTAGAAGTTGGGTATGTAGATCATTCCCTTCCGATAAACCACGACACCAGTAGAATGAAGAGCTTCCAGATGGGAGGTAGAAACACGTGTCGCGGGGATTAATTTATTTAGTAAAATATCAAAAATATTTATTTAAAATTCTCGTAGCCCCCTGATGAATGACAATTTTTTTATCAAGTAAAGCCACAAAGACGTCATTAATATTGATGAAAATACTATATAATTATACTTGAGAAAATGTAGAATGGTCCCTGTGACATTTGAAATGTCATGTCTCAAAAGGATGGGGTAAAATCGTTTTTTTTTTACAAATCGAACCGTTTTTTTATAAATCGAAAAATTGTTTTTCTCTAAACTGACGTTTTGATTCCTAATTTTCATTACGAGTATACTGACTTTCTAATGTATTATATGATTTGTATCTATCTTTAAATAGGCCAAGATCCACTATGAATTAATACTTATTACGAACATTTAATTTTAGGTATAAAAAAATTGAAAATCCAATTATCGTATACCCATCCCTAGCTAATGCAGACTAACGTAGTGACTTTTGATGAACATCACCAAATATTATTTGATTTTAACAAACTGACATATTTTTGCTAATTTGTAAAAAGATGTATTAATTTGTCATTATTGTTAGTTTTATGTAATGTATTTACCTAAATTACTTGCTATTTATTAGAATCGAGGTTTGTATTAAAGTTGATAAAATAATTAAAATTACTGAACGACGCGTCGTTACAAAGTTGTATTGGGCCAAATTTGTGAACTGTCACCGAGACCATGCTACACTTTCTCAAGTATAACAAGCCAAACTTACTAACATTAGCTTTCAGTTATCGTTTTATGTACAGTGAACTCAATTTTCATATGATAGAAATGTAATCCCTTTGTAAAAACATTGATTCATGGTTTATATCTTTACTTAATAATCAAACTCGGATAATATAAAACATATATACTTCTCGATAATTTATTACATTAAAAAATCATTTCAATTTGTGATATTCATACACAATTATAAATAAATTTCATACATTTTAATTACTTCCCATACTTAAATAGTATTTTTTTTATTTATTGGCACTTTTTTCGAAGGGAATCCCTAAAAATTGTAGATAATCTTATATTCCCTTAACACACATGGCTAGAGAAAGAATGATTTTTAACACTTTTCTCGCAGACCAATTCATAGCACAACCGTAAGTAGGACCCATTGATTAGATGACTTTGTTTGACGAAATGTTTGAGAATGCGACATAGCTTGACAGCCGTGTGTCTGCACTACAACCACGTCATGTTTTTGGTCGCCATCTTGTTCACACCACGAAATGGCGCGAAACTTATAAAATGGCTGACTGAAATTGAATAAATTATAATTTTTGACGTACTTCAAAAATATAAGACTAACTTCTACAAATTTTTGACTTATTGTAAATAGATAATGAAATAGCGAAAATTTATTTAAAAATTAATAGTTTTAGCTAATGTAAATGTAAATACACGTGTACAATATTTATCTTGGACAGTTAATTCATTACTACAAATTGTCCTTAATACATGTTTCGAGTTTAAAATAATACTGTTCTAGAAATATTTTGTGCTTTATTTTTCACATTACAATACTTTAAAAAAATATTATTTCATAGAGTAAACATATAGCAATAAAGCAAAATATTACGCTTTTACCAAAACACTATTTTAAAGTTGAATTTTTGCAAAAAACACACTTAAATATCTCGTGTGAAAATTATACTCCAATCTTTTGTGAAAATTACACTTACGTGTAAATGTATCTTATGAATTATATTCAAATCTTTTGTGAAAATTACACTTACTCGTAAATGTATCTTATGAATTATACTCAAATCTTTTGTAAAAATTACACTTACTCGTAGATATATCTTATGAATAAAGTACTACATTTTTTTTGGAAACACCATATTTGAAAATACGTCAAAAGTTTTAATCTATTGACCGTCATTTTGTATATTTCGCAGACTACATCTTTTCATAGATCATTATCATCAAAACATTTCATAGTTTGTATAGTTTTGTTGTGTGTGTGACCCCAGCCCTTGATAAACCCACATTCATAGTTTTGTAAATAATCCACACAAATAATTTATTATGTTAGATCCATTTAAAAAAACTATTTCTTATCAAGTTGACACAAACTCAGATGGGTGATCATTTAAAACTATTAATATCTTAACTAAAACATTAACATACACAAAATAAATTATTCAAAAACAACTATCAATCTTCAATATTTTAATAATACTAAATTAATATGTATGTTTTCCCTTATATGATATTAATGTCAGTTGAATTAGTATATGGAGAAGACGGTTAGATGATATCCAATAAATTAAGAATCCATCATTGATTTAAACAATCAAACTCAAATTTTATCTAACTCATTTTTAAATTGATATTCATTCCAAATGGATGATTTAAATTGATATTCATTCCAAATGGATGATTTAAATTGATATTCATTCCAAATGGATGATTTAAATTGATATTCATTCCAAATGGATGATTTAAATTTGATGTATATCTTTTGATTTACATACACATAAATAAAACAAAAAAAATATTAAGAAAACATCCATATTTTTTAACAATAACAATTCCCATAGATATATAAATAAAATAACTAATAACCCACAAGAATAACCCATTTGTGGTCATAAAAATATTAGAGGAATGTTATTAAAACAATTCTCTTTATCCAATATAAAAAAATATATACATAAAATATTCCCCTGTATACTTTATTTAAAAAATTAATTGAATACGGATCTTAATATTTATTTCTTTACTTTAAGACTTCTTTTTCATTTATTTATCTCAAATATTATAAGACTTGTATTTTTATTTTCGTCATTCTTTTAAGATATTTGAGAGTTTAAATGTTAATTTTAAGTTATAAAGATTTTAAAACTTTAAAATTTAAACTGTTAAGATTTAAAAAAAAAGGTTGAGTTTTTTTTTCTTAAAAAAAAGAGCTTGAATTACAGGGCTGCGGATTTATTTTTTTCGTTTCGTTTGACCCAGTTCGTTTCTTCTATTCAAAATTCATAATTTCACTCACTGTTACATTTCGCTATTCGAAACATTTCAATATCCATCATGCCTCAAGGATTCTTCTCATATTCGTAAAAAAAAAAAAACATCTCAAGTTGCACAGCTGATGTAACAATTTTTTCTAACTATCTGTATTCTGGCACTTAACCATTCCCAATATTTTGGCACAATTTTGGACACTTCATCTTTTCAAAATTTTTACGCACCACAAACTATTTGCACACTTGTTCTTTCTCGCTTCCGTAGATATATAATAATAACATATACTTTTTTAATTTTTTATTTCATCCTGAATTTTGTACCACTTTTTTTTAAGACAAACTGTTTTTTCTATCACACTTCATGAACTTTCTTCTTCTTAAATCTTTTATCTTTTGTAAAAGAGCACCATTTTTATGTTTTTTAACTTTTTTAAACTTGAATTAGACCCTAATTCCAATTTATTCATTTTATTGTTTAACAAAAGCTCTTGAATCTTAGATTTAACATAATTTCCTACTTTCTGAAAAGTTTTAAAATTTCCCCTTCTGAAAGAATTTGAAAATAAGATTAATTATTTGATCTTCACAAAAAAAATAGCTTTGTTACTTTATAATATTTTAGTTTAGTGGATTGTGAGTCTTTGGTAAAAAAAAAATTGTTTTTTTTTCATTATTATAAACTAATTTTATTATATTATAGAATAAAGATAAGGCACGCATACTTGTATATATAATATTACCGGACTAAATTATAACCAAAAAATAGTTTTTTTAGTGATAATTTCTTATTTTTCCCTCATTGTTTATATGACAATTGCTCCCTTTATTGTTTTTTTTATCGATATTTCCCGGGAACCTATTTTCTATAATATCCAATCCCGGTAGTTAGAATCTCTATTTCCGATGTCACATGACAACATGAATATAAATATCTATTTTCATATTAATTGATGGGTGCTATTTATAATTAAAGTATGATCTTTACTTTATTCAACGATTTGATATCGGAAATCTATAAATATCCCGGGAATCAATTGCATATATTATTTATATACAATAAATTTCCCGGGAATTGCTCCCCTGCAACATTTATTGGTTTTATTTGAAACCATCTTCGTGCTGCCTGTCATTTATTAATTTCTAATGTGAACTAATCGATTCATTAAATCTTCCCACAATTTTCACGTTTAGTGAGTTAATATTATTTGAACTCTAAGATATCATAATTTTTTTTCTTTCCATACTGATTTTGTTTTATAAATAAAACATATATCGGGAGTATAATATTTTGTCTTCTAAATCGTTTCAATAAATTTCCCGGGAACATGATATCTGATATATTCAATCGATTCTGTGAATAAGAAAATTCCCGGGAAAAAATTTCTTGTATTCAATTATTACAATAAATTTCCCGCAATAAAATCCCTAGTTTATCAAAACAACGCATTCAAATTTAGTTTTTTTGAATAAAATAAATTCCCTCAAATGATGCTATAAATTTCCCGAGAATAGATCCCTTTAGCGTTCAATTGTTTCATCTTAAACCATCTCCGTCTCGGATGTCATACGTCGATATGTAATATAAAGTCTTCTCGCCATATTCACGTATGGATATTAAATATTAATAAGGGATGAGAGCGAGGGGTGGGGGTAACAAGCTGTAATATCGTTTTATGTCCCCGACCAATGGCAGACCTCGGCGCGGCTCCATTTCGGCAGAATTAAGGGATGCCAATCGAGCGAGCTTTTACGACCCAATTTCATTTTTCGATATTTATCTCATAAAATATAACGACTTTTTGAAAATGAATAGATTTCATTAGGTTGTTTACACGGCGATATTGTTTGCCTTCAAAGAAATTTCTTCTACTTTGTATTTTACACTTTTTCGATAGCCCATAATTCCTGACTACTTTGTAGGTCATTACTTTTTTTTATTTTAATTACATCGACATTATTTTACTATCTAAAATTAACAAAATTCAGAAGTATTTAGATATAGTTTAATTAACTCGCATTTATATTTTTTTGACATATTAAACTCTCCAATTTTTTTTTTCCTATCAAGACTTTTTACGCGTTTTCACGTATTTTTCTTTAGTTGAAAAAAAAATTACCTTTAAATAAATTCTTCTTCATTGCGTGCTTAATGGTGAGCGTCATGGACTTCTGCTTTGTCTGGACCTTGGTGCACCACTTGGCTCCATCCTTCTTTAGGCTTCTTCTTCATTGCGTGCTTAATGGTGAACGTCATTGACTTCTGCTTTGTCTGGACCTTAGTACAGCACTTGGCTCCATTCTTCTTTAGGCTGATACTAGGTCATGTTGAATGTAGCGTTTAAAGAGAATCCTATTGACTCATTTATTTGGTCCACTCATCTTATGGACCGCCTTCACCTTGCTCGTTTTTCCAAACTCTCGTTATTTGTTTTGACAAGTCCAAAGTGTGCTAGGATTTTTTTCTAAATATTGTCGAAAGTCTTTTAGTAATATCTGATTCTTAGATGGTAGAGACGTTGGTGCACCTTTTTATCCTTACGATACGGAGCATTCACATCTAACATCATGTCTCGAAGACATCTACCACTAAGGACCAAAATGTTCCGACCTGAACAATTAAGAGCGTGTATGAACAAATATGACACCAGACAGGTCTTCAGCATGGCCAGACGACATTACAATTAAAATTTGACATATATTCCCTGAGTAGTATTTCAACCAAAGCCAATAGAAGGCGTGCTGTTTCGTTATATTGTGATATGTTAAAAATTGAATATCGCACGGTTTCCAAGTTTCTTTCAAAAGAAAACCCGGCAGAAATTAAACGACGTTTATATGCTGTCTACGGAGAATTTTATGTCATATTCCACGGTGAAAGGTTGGGCTAAACAGTTTCACTTAGGCAGATAATTGATTGAAGATGTCCCTCGTCAAGGCAGACCAGCAAAAGCACTCACTCCAGAAACAGCTGTATTGGTGCAAGAGCAAGTGTCAACAAGATAAAAGACTAAATTCAAAAGAAACAACAGCAAAGTGTGAAATAACACCAAAAGTGTACACTGGCGCATTTTCGTGCAAATGGAGTTTAAAGAATCTCACGCCTCGTGACAATTTTCCTCACCCTTTTATTTTTATGGTATCTTTTTTCAAATTGTACATTAATTACGCATAATATTCCCCAGTAACCGTAGTGTTTCTCTCTTTAAAGTAAATTAGTATAATTCTTCGACAATCCCAAAAAAAGTATATAATATTTTTTTGGGATAGTCTTTTGCTTTGGCTGTTTTGGGCCGTGGTGCTCCCGGATGGTGCCACTCCATCAATACCCTTTTCAACAGAGGATTATGGTAAATTGTTTCATTCTCCATGAATATTAGGTTAATTGTTTATTTTCTTTCCCATCGCATTCAAAGTATTGTGATTTTGGAAAGTTGGCAAAGTATCTGTCCATAAATGCCCTAACTTGTTCGGACTATAAACGTTTGGCCTTTAGCGGTAATAGTCTTCATCTGCTTCCTGAAATTGTTAACACAGTCCGTTTATCTAATATTAGGTCATTACATATGAAATTGGCATTTTGTTTGGGAGGAACATAAAGTTGATTTTTTTTTAATATAATATATTTATTTAATCAAAGTATGTACCATTGCTATCTATGCACTTTTGCCATCTCATAGGTAGTTCATCGATCCCTTTACTAAAAAAACCATTCGGACGGGAATCAATAAAATCTTTGAAGTCGGTTTGGACTGCCCCATCGGAGTTGAATTTTTTCCCTTGCAAGAAGTTATCCAAATTTCGAAAAAAATAGTAATCTGTTGGGGCAAGGTCCGGAGAGTACGGTGGATGTCTTAGACATTCCAATTGAAGCTCTTCTAATTTAGTAGCCGTCTGTTGTGCAGTGTGTGGTCTAGCGTTATCATGAAGCAGCAGTGGCCTAGAGCGATTAACCAGCCTCGGTTGTTTAGCAGCTAGCTTTTCCATCATGGTTTGCAGTTGCTGACAATAGACATCTGCCGTAATCGTCTGGCCAGATTTAAGAAAACTGTAGTGAACGACACCAGCACTAGTCCACCAAACGCTCACAAGTAACTTTTTTGGAGTCAATTTTCGCTTGGGGCATGGTTTGGCTGGTTCGGCAGGGTTCAGCCATTGCGATGAGCGCCTCCGATTATCATACAGGATCCACTTTTCATCACAGGTAATGATTCGATTCAAAATCCCTTCATTATTGTGCCGGTTGAGTAATGCAACGCAGCAGTCAACGCGCGTTTGTTGATTTGCTTCACTCAATTCGTGAGGTACCCACCTTTCAAGCTTTTTCACCTTCCCAATTTGCTTCAAGTGGATTAAAACAGTTTTATCACTAACACCGCACGCTGCAGCTAACTCGGACGTGGTTTGCGATGGATCCGCTTCCACAATAGCCTTCAATTCTTCATTATCAACTTTCTCCACGGGGCTTGTTCTGCAGGTCGAAATTTCCAGAACGAAAACGTTGGAACCAAAAACGCACTGTGTTTTCTTTTGCGGCACCGTCGCCATACACATCATTAATCCTTCGAGCCGTTTCTGCAGCACTGGTGCCACGGTGGAACTCGTACTCGTAAATAACGCGATATTTCAAGTTTTCTATTTTGTAAACTGAGTGACGCAAAGAAAAAAAACAATTGAGGAAAAAACAAATGAATTATAATTTTCAAAACACAAATACTTGAGTAAATAGCTGTATAAATTTGAAATTGGAATTCCTAACCAAAGAGAAGATATTTGAGATCAAAGTTGCCAGTACGGCAAAACGCCAATTTCATATGTAAGGACCTAATACATAGGCAAAGACTATTCCCAATCTCTGTAAAAAAAAAGTTTCTTTTGTTTAAAACAAAAGAAAATTTATCGACATTCGAAGTATACTTCAGTTATTTTAGAAAATATATTTCTCATATTTTGGGGTTAGATTTGAATGAACCATAAATCAGTTCTATGCAAAGCAAGATGGATAATTTCTCCTTAACCCTCCTCCAAACTGCGCAAAAAAAACGTTCTTAAAATTGGTAGAGAATAAAAATCATTGGATGACAAATTAACTGTCGTTATGTTTTTCGTCTTGTGATCGAAATATCTGCAATGCCAGTCTCTGTTGTATACCACGCGATAACCATTGATTATAAACATTAAAAAAAATATTATAAAGTCAATATAAGGGCGCTTCTTTTTTTGCCTTGTAGTCTCGCTCTAAAAAATATTACTCGGATATTCCAGAATAAGGTTTTCCCAACCTTTTTTGACTAACACCTCCTTCGAACATCTTAAGGATAAGTTAAAGCCTCCTTAATATGAAAATGATATCTTTAGTTCTAGGGAAGGTTAAAAAAAAGCCTTCAAAATACTAAAATTTGGGTTTGTTGAATAAATTGTAATTGTTAAAACAATTAACTTTAAAATATATTTCTTCTAACCAGCTACGAAATCTGTAACGAAAATCTCCAGGATATATTATAATTTTTAAAGAAACTTCTTGAATAATGGTCATGAACTTCTACATATGAAGTAGTATACGCCAGTATTAAATTATGTCATTGATTTTATTTAAAAAAAATCATTAGCTAATTTTTGTTTTATACGAGTACATATACAAGGCCATAGATATAACTGTAAACCATAGATTTATAATTTTCATTATAGATAGACAACTTTTTTGAATGGTTAAGCGAATAATATTTACAATTGAACAATAAAGTCAGGCTGAGATTTTTCATTGATAAATACCTCAACGACATCCTTGAATGTCCTAACGCCATCTAATAATTCTGTACACGTCAACGCCGCAGTGTACTTACTGGTGATGCGGTGTACGCCAAGGCGACTTCTGTTGCCTAGTTGATAAGACACTTGTTTCCCAACTCGGAGGTTACGGGTTTGATTCCCGTTGGAACTCGAATTTAAAAAATAAGAGTTCCAGACTGATTTTCATTTAAGGCCTCTCTATCATCTTTCTGTTTAGTTGGAAGATATTGCCACATGGCAATAAACCCGCCAGGTATATGTACTTTATACAACGAAATTGTAATGGAACGCCCCCTAAAAAAATATTTCGATATTGCCTCAATTGGGAATCACTGCTCTAGAAGAAGTCTATTCCGTGCGATAAAACCAGCCACATTAATTTATTTTGATATCATTTATTTGTGGTCAAGTTTACGTAACATTATAAAAATTTCTTGTCGGTTCTGGATAATTTACGAACAAAAAAAATAATAAAAATTATTTCAAATTTTTATATTTTAAAAAATTACAAAACTCAAACACAACTTACAATTTACAAAAAAAAACACTAGAACAATAAAAAAAAACACAAGACAAATATTTCCAAAATATCCCTTTTTTTGACTTTTGAATAAAATTATTATATTTTTATTTTACTAAGTTTTGTTTTTACTTTAGGAACTGTTATGCCTCTGAAAATGGGATTGTTTTTTTTTTTTATTTATTCATTTATTTATTTATAATATTTTGTATTATTTATTTGTTTCATTTATACTGTCGAAATTGTTCGAGGTTTTTTGAAAATGCGCATTGTGCATGTTTTTTTGCAAATCATTATTGTGTTTCCCGCATCGTAAGCGCATTGCAAATTTTTGCATTTTTAATCGTTTGATTTTTTTAAATATTTTATTTGATTTTTTTTAAACTCTTTTTACCTGCACTAAAACAGTTGCCGAGTCAAAACTAATGCATCTAAATTTTTGAGAGTGTGTTGCAGTTCCTTAAAAGTTTTTTTTTTAGTAAGTTATTTGAAAAATGTTTAATAATGCAAGACGATGTTTCAATTACAGTAATCCCTACATTTACGCGAGTAATTGGTTCAAGAAAAACAACGCGCTAATTAAAACCGCGTTAACAGAACCACTTGATGTGTAAAATATGTGATCTTTAACATTTTCCTTGATATTGTATTTTTATGAAAAAAAAAATTTCAAGTACCTATTATTTTAAATAGTCTGTAGATGGTTACTTATAACCACTAAAAGAGACAATAAAATAAGAGCTATACGACCGTCATGGCCTAGTTGGTAAGACGCTGGTCTCATATCCTGAGGGTAGCGTGTTCGATTCCCGCTATAACCCAGATTTCATTAAAAAAAGGATTCCAGTCTGATTTTATCTTAAGGCCTCTGTAACATATTTCTGGTAGGTTTAAAGAGATTACCACATGACAATCCACCCGTCAGGTTATACTGTTTACAATGAAAGTGTAATATAGTACAATAAAAAAAATTTAAAATATACAAAAATACAGAATTGACAGTTAAATGCACCTATTCAAAATCATCCGCTCTGAATAAATCTTCCATTGTTATAGCTGTCGCTCTTAAAGTGTTGTAATACAAGATACAAAATAATACGATGTTGCCAGTAACAAAAAATAAAAAACGATTTAGATTAGAAATCAAATTATTATTGAACAAATGTCAAACGGGATACAACCCTTTAATGTGAATTCGCGTGAATGAAGGGATTACTGTAAATTCAATTTTTCCAGTACATTAACTAATCCATGATGCTGATAAAAGAAAATATAACATATGTAAGGCTGTTAGTATCTTTGTAGCTCTTTTTCAACCAATGAGCTATTGAATAATTTATATAAAACAGCTAAAAACACAACAATATATTCAGATAAAAATTATGACAGTGCTACTAATATTAAAAGGATAATTTATATAGCGCTGCTTAGGGACCAACTTTCCTCAAGGATGATTAAAACGTTATTGTAGTATAAACTTGTTTATTGCCAAGTGACAATCTGTTCCAGCCAGCCATGCATTTTTTTTTAATTAAATTTTGAGTGAAAAGGAGGGGATTAGCGTTACTGATGGAGGGAAAAAACTATGTAATAACAAAAACAAAAAAAAGCATACCACTGGACTACTGATTCGACTATTTGTATTACACTACCATTTAATAATATAACAACCTTGAGGGTTTAGTGCCATGTGGCAATTTTTTCCAACCAACCATAAAGATGTAAAAGAGTCATATGTGAGACAGTCACACTGGAACTGTTTTTTGTGCATTGTATTTTCTTTGTATACAATACAATCTATTGACATGTAGCAATCTCTTCTAACCAACATAAAAATGTTAAAAAGTTTTTGAATTTTACTAGACTGTGACCCATTTTAAATAAATTGGGTACCAACGGGAATCGAACCTACATCCCCTAGGTAGGAAAGTGAAAGTTTTAAGAAATAGACTATGTAGGTTCTTATTTTGCAATTCTAAAGATTAGACTGTCCAAACAACCTTCTCCTGTTCTCACACTTTTATGCTACTAAAACTCAGTTTATTAATTTGCCAACAAATCCTAATTGGTTACACTGATGTGTCGAAGAGCGTAGTCAGAAGACATTATTGTCTTCAGACCTAATAATCGAGCCTTCGATTTTAAAACCTCTGCTGTAGGCACGAAACTCATAGTTTGCCATCGTACATCTTTGAAATAATACCACTCGTACATAGACAATACTTGCACTCGTCTAACACGTGCATTTGTTGTTATCAGGTGAAATCTTAGAGCAGAATGAGACCCTTTTTTGATTATTATGTTTGGCTACCATCAGGAATCAAACCCAAAACCGCTAGGTGAAATACAAACGTTTATACCAAATAGGCCACGGAGACCATCTAAAGAACTCGGTTAATTTTTTAAAATGCCTGTCTTTCCCCCCAGGGATTACGGATTCAATTCCCGTGAATGCTCAATTTATTTAAAAAGGGGGTTTTTAGACGGGTTTTCCCTTAAAGCCTCTTTCTGATTGGTTGGAAGAAATTGTCACATAGCAGTACGCCCTCCAGGTTGTATTGTATTCAATGAATGTGTAATACAACACAATAAATCCTAGAAATTTTACTGTGTGTAGTAAAAATGTTATTATAAAAAAAATTGTCTAACTATGAATGGTATAATGACCATTGTGGCCTAGTTGGTAAGACACCTGTCTTCCAACTTGGAAGTTGCGGGTTCAAACCCAATGGAAATTAGATTTTTTTAATAAGTAGTCCAGTTTGGTTTTCACTTGATGCCTCCTTAACATCTTTCTGGTTGGCTGGAAGAGATTGCCATGTATACAACCAAAGAGGTATACAATACAAAACTATACAATGGATATTGTTGAGTAGACCGCCACAAGTAACTTACTTATCCTAAAAGTAGCTATAAAATAGCGCAGTCACTACAATAAACTTAGCTGTTTGAGTAGAATGCTACATTATGTCAAAAATTAGCTAAAACAGTGCTACTTTTCCAAGTCCCTTTAATAATATCTAAAGCCAAAAATGTTACTATCACATATCAGAAGATCTACAAAGCTTTCTGTGTAGTTCATCTTCCCTTGATAAGTCTTCTGCAGTTTTCTTACCAAATATTTTTTCTGAACATACACAGAAACAGGGACATTTCTAATCTAATAGCGCAGCCACTACCTTGCTATCCTCATTCAATTTATATTTTGTAATATTTTTAATCTGTCAATAATAAAGGATTAACTTTGCCCTCTAGACAGCATTATGTAAATTGTCCTTTTATGAACACCTCAAAGCTTGTCAAACTGTCAGTTACAATATCGTCTTGCATTATTACATCCCACTGATAATATATCGAGAGTACTGATTTCCTTGGTGCTCCTTCCAGCTTCATCAAAGATGCAGAATGGGGTCCATGCAGTGTGTCCTGTGGAGAAGGGTTTAGGAAACGAGAGGTCCATTGCAAGATCTTCCTGGAGTTCAGCAGGACTATTGCCAAGCTGCCAGACTACAAGTGCGCTGGACCAAAGCCCATGGAAGAGACTGAGAGATGCGTCATGGAGCCATGCTCTATGGCATATGGAACTTCTTATGGGGACTCCAACCCTCCAGATATGTACCCAAGTGAGAAGTTCAGGTTCGTAATGTGTTTTTTTTAATTTACACATTTAAAAAACGTAAGTTATCAAATGGCGTATGAAGATAAGAAACAAAGTCAATGGGGCACTCAAATATATATACTCCAACTGGATAGCATCAAAATCTGCTGAAATGGCGGTCCACAACAGTATTTTAATGCCAACTTAGTAAACTGTGCTGAACGGGAACTTATTTTGTCTTCCATAATAGTAGTGGTGGATTTAATGTGAATAAAATTGCAGCATCATAGCATAAATAGGCCAAAACCCGTACGGCTGTCAAATACTTGGATTCTCTTCGAAAGTAATTTGAAATTTGAATCTCGGCGGGTCCGTGATACTAAACGAATTTTAAATACCTAGCTAACAATTTTTGAACCGGTGTAAAAGGGGATGATGTATAAATGATATATATATATAAACAAATTTTACATTTATGAATATGTATTTTCATAAATGTAGAATTTGTTTTACTTCCGTGAATATTTCACGGGCTGCAACTAGTAGAAAAATACTCGATGTTGGTAACGGACCCGTGTTGGTAACGGACCAGTGCTGGTAACGGACCCATTATGAGTTGTGAAACAACTTAACCTTATTTTAATTTATCGTTTAATAGATCTTGATAAATCAATATTTCCTATTTTGTTGCAGGGTCCAGAGCTATGGAGATCCTAACATCAGAGTAGCACCAGGAACCCCAGGGAAGTCCTATTCGTGGAAAGAGCAAGGCTATACCCACTGCAGTGCATCTTGCTTAGGAGGAGTTCAAGTAAGTGTATTTCTACACTATAGTTCAGAAATTCTAGGATGGGTCCTGTGGCGTTTAAAACGTCATGTCTCAAAGGGATGGGGTAAAATCGTTTTATTTTACAAATCGAATAGTTTTTTTATAAATGGAAAAATAATTTTTCTCTAAACTGACGTTTTAATTCCTAATTTTCATTATACTGACTTTCTAATGTATTGTATGATTTGTATCTATCTTTAAATAGTCCAACATCCACAATGAATTAATACTAATTACGAACATTTCATTTTAGGTATAAAAAAATCTAATTCCCCATCCCTAGCCAATGCAGACTAACGTAGTGACTTTTGACAAACGTCACCAAATATTATTTGATTTTAACAAACTGCCACATTTTTGCTAATTTTTAACAAGATGTATTAATTTGCAAATGCAATTCAACAACAAAAAAGTCACTAATGTAAATAATTATTTGTTTTTGCTTTTTAATAATAATAAATAAATTGTTCAAAAACAAAACTCTTTAATTTACTAGGGCTGCAAAAATTATTAATTTTCCTAGATGTGACACGGCACCCGGGTCAAGCCAGGTTTTTTCAGAATTTTGACACGCTGAGCTAAAAAGGTTACCCATCACTGTCATAGGACCTACCATTGCCAAAATAATAATAAAAATTATTGCAGTCAGTGTGTGGAATTGTACAATGTAACAATGGCCATAATTTAATAAATAACATCTAGCCATAAAACCTGTTAGGATATGGAATTTGTTAGTACTATAGCTTGCTTATCAAGCATACAAAGCATTATTTGACCATAGACACTGATGATCTGAATGAAAAATAGAAATTAAGATAGGGGAATCCACTGTAACAGAAGATTATGACTATGAGCTATTTCAAATTTACAGGAGCTGATTGTAAACTGTGTGAGAGACGACACCCAGAAGATCGCCTCTCCATATATGTGCGCTCCCGAGACTAAACCAGAGAACAGGATTCGAACCTGCAATGATCACCCCTGTCCACCCAGGTACATTAACTAGATGTAAAAAGGTTCAAAAGTATCCAATTCCCCTTACACACTTTTTTAATTAAATGAACATATTTGTGTGCCTTGAAGACAGAAGTGACCCAATTATCTG
This sequence comes from Odontocerum albicorne, assembly GCA_949825065.1. Lineage (NCBI taxonomy): Eukaryota > Metazoa > Arthropoda > Insecta > Trichoptera > Odontoceridae > Odontocerum > Odontocerum albicorne. The sequence continues at coordinate 34,244,397 of OX463856.1, forward strand.
GCCTTTGATTATTTAATATTTCAGATTATCATTAGAGTATAGTTGAAACGTAAAAAATGTTTTGCGAATTTTAAAAACATTTTTTCATACACGTGTTCCTACCTCATATTTCAAGATTCTTTTCAGGCAGAATCATTTTTCTAGAAGTCTCAGGATAGGAGGTAAAAATGTGTGTGCTGAGTAATTAATGTAATTAGTTGAATAAAAAATCATTTTAAATTAAATATTCTAACAAAGAGTTCCACAAAGTAAAAGTCGAAACCTTTAATAAATAAAATTTTGTTAAAATTATAGCCCTTATGGTCAAAAAAATCTCAAATTTTAAATTAAAGGGTTTTTCAAATTGAGCAGTTTTTTTAATTCTTGGATGAAGCACAGATGGCGTCGCGAACTTGTCTGGGTCTTGTGACATTTGAAAAGTGTAATGTATGACATGTATAAAAATGGAGTCATATACCATACAACAACGCGTTCAAATTGTTGAATTATATTATGTATTGTAATCTCCGGAAACGGTGATGTTAATTGCCCAACAAAATCACGTGATCTGACACCGTTGGACTATTTTCTCTGGGGTTATGTGAAATTCTAGGTCTATAAGATTGACCCCCAATCAATTCCTGAACTGAAGGATGAAATTATTCGTATTATTGATGAGTTAGAACCGTAATTATGCTAAAATGTCATGGAAAATTTTGACAAAAGAGTGGAGATCCGTGGAACTGCAACCATTTGGCGGATATTGTTTATTGTGTTTAAATGTCATAGATTATACTTCAACAAACAATAAAAAATATTCATGGCCAATCGCTTAAATTAATTAAATTTGAAGTCAAAAGTGATAATTAAAATTTTATTGCTGAAAACATGAAAAAACATCGGCCGACGTTCACAAAACGGGCCAAAAGACCACCTCAGATGAATGCCCTAGAGCGACTGAGACCTGAGATGGACTAACACTGTGTATGTTATACCTCGAAGGAAAAGAAAAAACACAACTGCAAACTGAGGTTCTATTGTTTGCGTTCCCATATACCAAAGTAGAGTGAGAGTGAGACGTGAATAGCGTCGCTTCTTCACCCATAGCGTTTTTTAGAATATACCTACCTCATACACTGGCACACGTTTGATTGTATTGGTGAATTTATTCCCGATTTTCACAAAATATCTCTGATGTGGCCGATAAGTGCTGATTATTATTAATATTATTTTTTCATTTAGTGCGTAAATGTACGAGTATTACGGAAGAAGACCTAAAATCTGAACCCAATTTATTATATTTATAGAGATATAATATTAAAGTTTTTAGAAGCAATGTGTACTAGTTACACATCACAGGGGAGGAAGGATTGATGAAGATGATGACGTTAAAAACAGAATGAATTCAATACAGCTTATAAATAAACTCACACAGTACATAGCTTATACCACCCCATCATAGATGGCAATGGCGCACATTTATCTAAATGTATATACTATACTTTCAAATATAAAAATAATCAAGCGAACATTTTTTTGCAGATGGAATTATTCAGAATTCTCCCCTTGCACTAAGTCCTGTGGGATAGGAATTCAAACTAGAGAAGTCACTTGTATCCACGAGGTATGTTCAATATAATACTAATTTATGTTGATTTATCAGTAAATTATTCAATCATTCCGTGTCCAATTTAATCCAGTTCTACTACGTTAAAAAAATCCCATCTTTGCATGTACACCTTGAATTAAGTCACCCTTATTCAGAGTCTGAGACGACAGACCCCTGCCGGATGCGCCGGCGTACAGCGTCATTTGTTATGTGGCGCACTTGGCAGGGATCTGTCGTCTCTGTAATTCGGGAGAGGCGATGGTCCTGACTGGGACATGTTATAAGAATGCCCGATGATAGTTGGCCAAGGAGAGTGCTGTTTTTCTATCCATTGGGGTCCCGATGGCCTGGAAGACCCTCTCTCACGGTGTACCGTTCCTATGACAAGGAAGTCAGAGCGTTAGGAATGTCATGCAGGGAGATTACCAACACCGCTCAAAACCGCTATGAATGGAGAAGACTGGTGGCCTCCCTATGCTCCCTTGTGGAGCTTTAAAGAATGAATTGAATTGAATTGAATTATTCAGAGTCTATTCAGGGCTCTTGAAGTAGACCAAGACAATTGGATTAAAAGGGGCATCTTTTCCTAGATCTCCATGTAGTCATCAGATATTTATTCTTTCCATTTCAGCAAATGTGCTTTATCCGAAGGAATCATCAGTTTTTGCGCTCTCTTCATGAAAGTATTCCTCGATATTGCTAGCTGGTGACCTATAAGAAGCGTCTTGGTTCCTGGACTTGTTTTGTTCTTCCTATATCAGCTGCAACACTTCTACGGATCTCAGGTGGAATGCCGATCAATTGGTATATTTTTTCTACAAGTGTTGATTAAAAGCATCCTGTTATTGCTATCCTCTCAGATTCGTTCACAGCGATGTCAACATGTCTAGCATGTAAGGAGTCACTCCAAACTGGACCTGCATATTCCACTGTTTCGGTTCATAAAAAGTGAAAAGGTTTCATTTTCCTCTTTTGGGATAAAATAGGATTATTAGTCTGAATGAAAACAAAATATATCTGCAAATAATTTCCATTTAATTTCTCAGGTGACACGAGGAGGTGGTAACACAGTGGTGGTGCCCAATAACATGTGTCCTCCGCCTTCCCCACCAGACCGGCAGTACTGTAATGTGCTGGACTGCCCCGTCAAGTGGCACGCCGGCAAATGGTCCAAGTGCTCCAAACCCTGCGGAGGCGGCGTTAAAGAGAGGAAGGTCTGGTCTCCCAAAATTTATTCTGTAACATATTCAATTCATAATAAAGCATTAAATCTCTAAATTTCTGCATTATTTTGTACATTAAATGTGATTTACCTATTTTTCAGGTGGAATGTAAGCAAGTGATGGCTCAAAGTCACCAGGTGGTTCGCGAAGAGAGTAAGTGCCCGCCCAACAAGCCATCCTCCACCAAGCCCTGCCATACCAAGGGCTGCGTGCTGGACACCTCTACACCTACCATTATCACCTCTGACACTTCCTACATCCAACACGACCCCAAGAAGAAGAAGGTCAGTAGAAAGTGGTAGATACATGCATGTCCAAAGATAATCTTCATTGATTGTACTAGATTTATTCGATAGTGTGTCAACCCTTTAAGTGCCTCAAGGTATAAGTATAGCTGATCCCGGAGGGCCGTGAATTTTTTAGCAAAAATAAAACCTAATAGAATTATGTTTTTTTATATATATTCAAAGGATATTATGAAGACTTACCAAATATGTACAATATGTGTCGTTTGTGCCGCCGTTCACTCAGAAAAACACAACTAAAACTTTAACAAAATGTCAGTCAGGGTTGTCACAGCTTATCATAGAAAATACGGAAACAGACATTAATAAAATATTTGATAGAATTAAAAGTATATGTAACACGAAAATATTAATTATTTTAATAACGCACGGAAAGTAAATAATGTAACTATAAAATCATTTCAAACGGTTAAATAAGTAAAACGCAAAACTGGCAACCCTGTATTAGAGACACATGTCGACTGTCATGCGAAGCTTTTAGGTAAATCTCTGTAAATTCGATAATATCTGTAAACTGTAATATTATAGTATTTATTCATCATCTCAATAGATGTCTCTATATGTTCTATATTTAAGATTATTCGAATTAGTACTAGACATTGGCTAGAAACAGCCATAAAGTTGAATGATTTAACTCGCTTATTTTATATGGCCGACCCCACGGGCACGGCAACAGAGAGTGAGTAAACTCGCTTAAGGTACCTAATCGGTTAAAAGCTCCAGAATTTTTTTCCACTATAGAATTTATATTAATTTTTATCAACGGTACAATGTACGTAACAATAATACTTTAAAAATACAAGTTGTGACTATTTCATTGATTGCGTAGAAAAATAATCATAAAATAAAATAAAAATTTTTAACAATTACATTAAAACCAAATAAAAAAACGTTAACAATAAAACAATTTCAATAAGAAATAATTGTGTAAGTACATAAGTCCAAATTCTTTTAAAAATTTAACAATATACACATTTATTCGTCGTTGCTGGGCCTCGTAGTCGAGGACCCCCTCGCCATTCCAACATCAATTCAATTGGAAACTGTAGCTGTGCCATGGAGTTTGTTTATTAAGCTAATGGCCGTTGCACACCAGCAAACTCACTGACCCCACCGCTGTACTAAATTCGATGGCGCACCAAAGTAAATGATTGGAGCACTCCGACATGTTTTTTTCTTTTTATTTTTTAAAGAATAGATATTACCGAAGTTATAGGTATCCTTATACCCCCAAATACTAGTTGGAAAAAATGCCTGCATCATTCAAGGGGAGTAACACAGTGCGGAGTTCAAACCGGCAACCTTTTCCATGGTCATGCACATCATAGTTAAACACATTTATCAATGCTATATGGGACCGTCTCAAGACAGGATGCCCGCACCTCACCACACCGAACTTCACTCTTAACATTCATTTTGAAAGAAAAGTACAGTGAAAACTCCATATTTTATAAATATCCCTTGCTAAAAAAAAATTGACAATGTGTACAAAATCAGAAAAATTGTAAGAGCTGTATGTGAAAGTGTATGAATTTAGAAGAAGTGAACGATGTGTCGAGATAGGTGAGTCTGGCACTCTGTCCTCTTTACCTACTCCGACAGGCTTGATGGTATGTTTGTATGTTAGACAATATTATTATAAAAATAGAAGTATTCAACAAACAAATGTACCAAATTCGCAGAAATATTATAGTTTAGGAAAATACATCTTAAAGCTGATTTGTGTCGCTTAAGAAGTACACAAGAAGTCGCTGACGATATTGCTATGGTTGCTGAAAGTGAAGAGGAACTACAAGAGGCCTTAACAACTATGGAAAGCATTCTTCAAAATAACTACAGTATGAAGATACATAAAGACAAAACAAAGCTGCTGACTGTAGGCCGAGCGCAACACCAGATGAGAATAGTGATGTCGGGTAAACCACTAAATAACACCAAGGAGTTTGTCTACCTCGGGAGCAAAATAACATGGGACGGTCGGTCCAAGAGCGAGGTCGACAGCCGTATACATCAGGCTAGACTTGCATTTAATAAAAGGTCGAAAATAATAGAATCAAATAATATAGACCTAAAACTGAGAATACTCCTCATCAAGACCTATGTATGGAGTATCTTGATGTACGGCTGCGAGACATGGTGCCTATCCGAAAGAGATAGACGAAGACTAGAGGCTTTTGAGATGTGGTCCTATAGAAGACTATTAGGAATTTCCTGGAGAGACCGCATCACAAATGAAGAGGTTCTCCAACGAATCGAAGGAGGAAGGCACCTGCTCAGGATCCTGTCCGAAAGGCGTGCAGGATGGATCGGTCATATAATACGACAAGAGGGCCTCTTGCATGCCATAATGGAGGGTATGACCGAGGGGACAAATTCTAGGGGACGCCCACGCCGAGAGTACCTGGAGGACCTGTTGGTGGACGTGCGCTGCTCAACATATACAGATTTAAAAAGAGCCACACAGGACAGGGAGGAATGGAGGAGAAGAGTTGAAATTGCTGCAAACCAGTCTTAGGACTGCAACCACGGAACGGAAACGGAAGAAGTACAAAAAGGTTTATAAAATGTTTATAATAATTTCCCAACCTGCGAAACTTAACTATTGATAAATTGTATTAATAGTATGTTGGTTCAACAGTTTTATTCATAAATTAATGTCGATGCGTAGTAATTTTACATAAATTCTGCACGTATTTTCAGGTAACCCTAAAAATTGGCGGATCGGCGACGGTTTTTTACGGAACCCAAGTAAAAATAAAGTGTCCCGTGAAGAAATTTAATCGGACCAAGATCCTGTGGGCCAAGGATCAGATTTATCTCACCAAGTCAAAGAAGTTTGCTATGTCTAAAAAGGTGAGTTATATGTTATATTCATGCAAGCTATAGATTGTGACTCTTTCCATTATTTAATTCACTTGACTGAAGAGTGACTTACGACTAACAAATTCAAAACACTATACATAATGCTGAATGTATTTCTATCACATATCACAAGATCTATAAAGGTTTTGTTTGTAGTTTGTCTTCCCTTGGTAAGTTTTTAGTGGGTTTCTTACAAAATATGTTTTAATCAACTTATGCAGATGCAGAGAAGTACCCAATCTATTGGCCGCAACTACCACCTTCCTGTCTTTACATTCAACTTGTATATATTTACTTTGTAATATTTTTAATCTACCAATAATAGTTGGTTCAAATCCCGAGTTAGTAGAGCACCTTTGATGAGAGTTTCCTCTTTAAATGTTGCTGCATAAATAATCATTTTATTATCATTATTTTAACTGTTTTAATTAGATAAATAAACAGAAATATATAAATATTGAAGGGCTCGGCAGTAAATAATGATAAGTGATGAAATAACAAAAGACAAGTTTCAAAATTACAAATTAGATAGATAAGGGTATAATTAAAAAATCTAATACTCAAACAGAATGGTCTTAAAACCTCACACTTTTTAAAATTACATTGTGTTTAAATAAATGTTTCATAAATAAATTTTAAGGTTTTATAAAGACTTGTTTTCTTAACCCTTCCCTTACGATGATAAAATTGAAACGCATGCTCCGGTGTTGGGTAGTGAGTACGCGATCAAAAATTAGCGATTTTAAATCGGAAAAATAAGAACATTCATAGATAATCCCCTTAATTAATTATAATTGAAGTTAAAAATTATAATAATTGAGATTTATTTGCTGAAAACATTAAAAAACCATCTGGCAACGCTCACGGAACGGGCGTAGATCTAGTCTCGTTGCCAGCTCAACAGCTACTGCGGCGCGGCAGGGTTGGTGGCTAACTCGGGCGTGGCTTACACTTGCGAGGTTGAGACAATTGAGCTCCTCGCTATTCAGTGACGTATGCAAAAGTGAGATGCGAATATAGTGTCGCGCTTCCCGCATACTCTTCACCTATCGTCAAGACCCAAGATCGAGGCACTCACAGCGTTTAAATGCGAATTTGTTTCCGATATTCACGAAATACTTACGATGTAGTCGATAAATTCTGATTATTATTAATATTATTTTTTAAATCAATGCGTAAATATATTATGGAGAAATACCTAAAATCTTAACCTTGTATTTATTATATTTATAGAGATATTGATGGTTATTAGAAGCAACGTGTAGAAGATATCCAACACAGGGAAGGAAAGGTTAATATCTCAAAATGTGATACATGTCGCTTGCCATTATTTACTGCCGAGCCCTTCAATTTATATATTACTGTTTTATTTAATTGGATTTTCTTATAATTAGGTAAATTGGCTGAATGATGAACTTTTAACTTAAATAATAATTTTAAATTTAGGGTGCACTAAGAATTCAAGAAATGAGGTTCTCCGACGCAGGCAAATACACTTGCGAGGCTGGCAAATCCACAGCAGATATTTTGCTGCACGTTAAGCAGAAGCCGGGAGAATTCCCCAGTTCGGAAGAGATCGAGAGACAGAAGTCAAGCCCTTTAGATGACCCAAACGACTCGGTAGACAGGTAGGAGAGAACGATCCAGAGCCCCTCAATGGAGTTCACTTTATTTTTTTAATTGACATACACTAGTATCTTTGAAATTAACACATTTCACTTCTGCTTTTTCAATTACTCATTTCATATTGCACTGATTTAAAGCAGCTGTTATTGTATTACCCTTTCATTATATACAATACAACCTGGTGGGTTTATTTCCATGTGGTAATCTTTTTTTATCCAACCAGAAAGATTTTAAAGACACATTAAGCGAAAATCAGCAGGGTACCAATGGGAATCGAGCCCGCAACTTCTAGATCAGAAGACAGGTGTCTTATCAACTGGGCCACGGCCAATAATCTTCTTTCAATATAGTAGAAATATTTTTTTCTTGAATGACACCAGTGGCAGTGACTTAATAAGATGTTTCTCTTCATCGAGGGGTTTTGTGTTTAATTCCTGTTTATCAACTAAATAATGGGTCTCATTCTAATGTTGGACACCACTGTCTGTGATAGAATATCCAACAGAAACGATAACTGTGAGCTTTATATTAGCAGAGCCGAGACAAGATAGTTTGGCACCAATTCGAAAATGTACTCCGACAATAAAAGGACATTTTTATCTAAACACTTTTGTGAATTAACCAAGTTACTGTAATGTTTTCCCCTAATTTTAAACCGGGTGATTTTTACTTTTTAAAAAACTGATATTTTTAGGAATAAAAAAATTGCTCTATATTTTCACAAAACTTAGGGACATATTGTTACTTAACCTCACAATATAAATCAACAGGTGATAATTAAAATGTCAAACATTTATTATTTTATTTACATATCTGACAATCTTTTTGTTGTCCAAGACTAGATCTCAAATAATTTCTGTTGTCCAAGACCAGATCTCAAATAATTTCTGTTGTCTAAGACTAGATCTCAAATAATTTCTGTTGTCCAAACTAGATCTCAAATAATTTATGTTGTGCAAGACTAGATCTCAAATAATTTCTGTTGTCCAAGACTAGATCTCGAATAATTTTCTAATATTTTTTAATGCACTAAAACTTGTTTCACATAATGTTATCTATGATTACATGCATTGACAAAAGTATACCAAGTGAAATGTAAATATTGGGATATGATTTTGGATTATTTTATGCTTTTTTGCTTGCCAATTTAGGTGCCATTCAAATATAGTGCATCAGTCCAATGCCAAAATTGCTTGATCCATGTCCCACCTCTGATCAGTGGTAAAAAAAACATGATGGCTCCTTATAGATTTCTTTTAATAATTAAACTTTGATTAATCCTTCAAAGAAGCTTATTTTAACTACCTCTTTCAAACCTTACTTTAAATAATAACATATATTATATAACATGCATCACAATTTCAAGATTAATATGTATCAGTGCTTCCTTGTCATTTACATTAAATTATTTCCTATGTGTAGCTTTATGATTTTTATACTAGAAAAATATTTACATTTCATTTTTGAACCATAGACACAGTTTTCTCATTTATTTATTTTTGAACCATAGACACAGTTTTCTCATTTATTTATTTTTGAACCATAGACACAGTCTGCTAATTTACTTATTTTTTTGTTATTAAAATAAATTAGTTGGTTAATTTTATTCCATTTCATTTTTGTTTCAAAGTTATTTTTTAAGATTAAAAATTTATTATTAACTAATTTTAATTTCATTCATTTATATTTATCATTTTATATCTGAGAATTTTTTTTTCACTTCAACAATGCTTTAATCAATCCTTTAACTTATAAAACGCATCGACAACGAAAAGTCCAGATACTCTCGGCTTCTGTAATACTTTTTGGCATTTTGTTAAAAAAAGTTGAAACCTTTGTAGCGTTAGTTATTCTGAACTTTTGTTATTTTGGTTTTTAGAAGCCGAAAGTTATCACAACTTCTCGTGGGGTAATTATTATATAAACCTCCTTATTGTATATCACACCGTGTCGAGTGTTTTGTAGCTTAAAACAATTTTTATGTAGCTTAAAAATATAGACTAAGACATTAAACATTTTAGATTATTTTGCCATGCACATATCTATTGTAGTTAACAAAGTGTATTAGTGTATTCAATTTAAAATAGTCCTCAGCTTATTATTTTATACAAATTAAAATGTGAATGACATTTGTATGTTACCATTACACAGTGTATAGACACAAGTACTTTATTCCATTTGGTACAACTGGTAGTATATATGCAAAAAGTTTTTTAGTTTGAAATATCAAATAATTGTTCTTCATTCTTATGAATTTTTGGACGCCCCTAGATAAATACTTAGGTTTGCTTATTTACAAACGCACCTCTAGACATAGCCCAGTGATAAAATAAATAATTAACACGCAAATATCCTGAGTTTATTCATAGACCTTTTTATCATCTTGATTTATTTTTCTACTCGCAATTAGTAGCTACCTCACGAACTCTTATAATACTCTCGAACAAATAGTAGCTACCTCACCAACTCTTATAATACTCTCGAACAATTAGTAGCTACCTCACGAACTCTTATAATACTCTCGAACAATTAGTAGCTACCTCACGAACTCTTATAATACTCTCGAAACAAATAACAAGTGTTTACAAAACATGACTGTTTAAATTTTGAGTATTATTTTATCCTTTTTGCATATAAACGTCTACAGTAGTTTAATGTCATTTATACCAAACCTTTGTCTATCTTTTTAATCTACAGGTAATCCTTCAATGATTCTACTTATTAGATTAACACTTTTTACATTGACACCACTACATGACTTACAATAGTTTTTACATTGACACCACTACATGACTTACAATAGTTTTTACATTGACACCACTACATGACTTACAATAGTTTTTACATTGACACCACTACATGACTTACAATAGTTTTTACATTGACACCACTACATGACTTACAATAGTTTTAACATTGGCACCACTATATGACTTACAATAGTTTTTACATTGACACCACTACATGACTTACAATAGTTTTTACATTGACACCACTACATGACTTACAATAGTTTTTACATTGACACCACTGCATGACTTACAATAGTTTTTACATTGACACCACTACATGACTTACAATAGTTTTTACATTGACACCACTACATGACTTAGAATAGTTTTTACATTGACACCACTACATGACTTACAATAGTTTTAACATTGACACCACTACATGACTTACAATAGGTTTAACATTGACACCACTATATGACTTACAATAGTTTTTACATTGACACCACTACATGACTTACAATAGTTTTTACATTGACACCACTACATGAATTACAACAGTTTTTTCGAAGATACGGCATCTTAATTATTACCCGCAACACTTTGTAGCATAATTTCATATTACACACTTCCATAAAGCAACAAACACATCTTTTTTTAACAGTGCTTTTCAATTAAGCGGATAAATAAACAATACACACAAAATGTAATTCACAATTCTCAATATAGCCATTGGAATTATCTCGGAATTCCTTATTTTTTTATTCAAATGTTTACATAACTACTCTATACAAAATAAACAGTATATAACAGCTGTCTTACTTAGCTCATTGCCTGTTCTAAGACAACTGACTTACACCTGTGAAATTAACATACGACACAAGAAAACAATGCAGCCACTTGTGAGATTTGAGAACTAAAACAAATGTACATATATAAATTGGCACAGCTTCATTGAAAATCCCTGACCCTAAGCCACTGCCCAGCAAAATATTAAATCAATAAACTCATACACCTTATATATTATCACTTCACAATTTAATTTCTTAATTCTACTTTGATAACCGGATTTTACCGTTTCGATCCGACCATTTCTTACTCTAATATAATGTAATACCAGATATTCTACGCCAGACACACATTTATCACTCACTCTTATCACTCCCTTCTGATGCTCAAGCTTGACTTCCGTACATCAAGGTTGGCACTAGCACACAATTTTTTGGTATTTTTATGATTGGTTAAATAACAATCAAGTGATAAATATTTATTTCCAAAAACCATAAGGATTTCATGAACATCAATCCATCAAAATACACGATCTATTCTACCAACAACATTTCTCTATCCAGGTTAGACCAAGAATGCAAATAACTTTATCTTTACACTGGTGGATGATATGGGCATTCAATTCATTGATTCTACAGTGAGCGATAAAAAGTCAGCTCTTGGTCAGTTACTAAGCAGCATTCTCAAGATGTTACTTCCAGTGTCTCGCCACTACTTCCAGTGTCTCGCCAATACTTCCAGTGTTACTTCCAGTGTCTCGCCACTCGGTGATAACAAGCTGTTGCTGCATCTTAAGATATCTGCATCTCGTCATAAAAAATATTAACACTGAATCTGTGTACTCTTCCACGTACAAACATCTCTGAGGCACTGCAAAATTTCTGTTAACCCAATTATAATTAAAAATGTAAATGTTAAAGAAATCTAAGCAGACAACTTGTACAATGATCTCTGTCTCATCTCGAGAACTAAGAGGAAATGTTTTCGAAATATAGTGACTGCAGCAGCATTAGTTTAATACTCTTATACTAAAATACACAAAAACCAAAAAATCTGATCTTTAAACCAAACTCTCTTCCAGTCAGCCTTGTGGAGGTCTGCTACTGAATATGCATTTTAATTTTCAAAAAAGTCTAATGTGCGGTTATAGGAACGACGGCCGTTACAAACCCTTTGTGGGCAGTGAAGACCAATCCCACGAACAGAGACCCGGTTCCGAGCAGCAGTCTGTTTACAAGCCCAAAGACCGCACCCGCGAGAGGCAGAGGTTGAAGGAACTAGAGAAGGAGAGGGAAAGAGAACGGGAGAGACAGGTGAGTGATTATAAGGTCAAATACAATCATTTTTTAAATATATTTTTAGCAATACACGGTGCAATATTGCATCTAAGAAAATCAGTACATTATTAGAAAGTTGTACGCAGTTTTAAAGACATGGAATCAATACAGCGTATGATTTGTATATAGGGCTGCCAGACATCCTGTAAATATGGAATAATTCCATATTTTATCCAATATTTTAATCTACCATTAAGTCGGGATGACCAATTGTTACATAAGTTAATTGAATAAAATATAATTTTATACTCTTGAATTTAATTTTAATGCAATGTTTCTTGTGAGATACTTAACTCAAAATTACATTTTACATAAACTTCAGCTAACTTATAAGAGCGTGCATACTAAGTATGCTAAGCATAGATAATATACTTTAAATATAGTGTGATCTATGGTATACTGTCTGTACTGAACATAGATGGTATACCATAGATATATTATATTATGATCTATGGTACAGCGCCAATACGTCGAAAAGGTTCATTATCATTGTTTGATGCCTTTTAACTTTGCGGTGTCAGTTTAATTAATTATTTCAATAGATAAATTTTAATTCTTACATATTTATATATTATATATATTTTTTACCCCTCTTTATCAAAAAAATAATCTGGCAACCCTATTTAAAACTCCAAAGACTGTAACTAAGAAAGAAGAAAAAATTGTGGGAAACAAGGAAATATAAAAAAAGATAAGTGTTCTTTCAAAGGCTTTTCTTCCCTTTACCACAAACAAAGACATGATTCTGCATAATCATCAATCTTCAAGCTCAAGAACTATAACTTGGAAAGGTAGATTATAAAAAAACTTGATAGGAGGAATGTAAATTAATCAGAGAGGGGGGTAAGTTATTTCAAAAACATATTTTTCACTCAAGTAATATATTACACCTAGAAAAGAGATTCCAATGATATATTCTTAACACTGTTTTACTTGGAATTTAGTTACCACATGAAATCATCTTTACACATATGATTCCTGTGCTTCATGTGCAGTGTTGTGGGATTACTATATATTTACCTTTTGAATATACTATACTCAAGAAAATGTAGCATGGTCCCTGTGACTTTTGAAATGTCATATCTCAAAGGGATGGAGTAAAATCGTTTTTTTTTTTTACAAATCAAATAGTCTTTTTTATAAATCGTAAAATAGTTTTTCTCTAAACTGACGTTTTAATTCCTAATTTTCATTATACCGAGTTTCTAATGTATTGTATGATTTGTATCTTAAATATGCCAAGATCCACTATGAATTAATATTAATTACGAACATTTAATTTTATGTATAAAAAAATCGAAAATGCAATTGTCGTATACCCCATCTCTAGCCAATGCAGACTAACGTAATGACTTTTGATGAATGTCGCCAAATATTATTTGATTTTATCAAACTGACATATTTTTGCAAATTTGTAACAAGATGTATTAATTTGTCATTATTGTTAGTTTTATGTAATGTATTGTATTTACCTAAATAACTTGCTATTTATTTGAATCGAGGCTTATATTAACCCTTTATAGGGCAAGTTTTTATTTTTGAGATATTGAGTTTTTTGTTGAATAAATCATTATTATGTGTCAACTTAATCAATTTTATTTCTTCGAAAATCTGTTTTAAAATATTTTTTTTTTAGAAATGACGCGGTCGCATATGAGAACTACGCTCATTTCAGGTGTCATGTCAGTGGTCGCAAAAGTGACCAATGAATGTTTAGTTAATAATATCTAAGTTTAGGTTGTAGTAGGAAATAAAATTCTTATATGAGATATAATGAATGGTGATTTACTTATAATACCTATTTACATATTTGACAATAAATTGACAGGATGTTTAGATCGTTGCTACTGAACATGCAGCTAACTTCATCACGATCCGTCTTAAATAAGATCTCTGCCCGTCCACTACATTTGCCAATTTGACATTTGTATTACTTAAAAACGTTTCATTAAGAAAATGAATCCTTGTAAGTATAACCATAAGGGTGGTCGCATATGCAACCGATTTCTGCTTATGCCCGTTAAAGGGTTAAATTTGATAAAATAATTAAAATTACTGAACATCATTAAAAGGTTGTATTGGGGCAAATTTGTGAAACGTCACAGGGACCATGCTACATTTTCTTTAGTATAGACCCATTATCTAAGACAACCTCCAATCATACATAGAACAAAGAAGTGATTCAAAAGGATATTCAGAGCTTTTTTATCTACGTCGATCACTCTGACAATAAGGGTGTCTAAATGAGATTATTCCAATAATACTAATGCCTTCATCGTTAGCAAATGGTGAATCCGTGAAAATTTTAAATCCTATGAAATCCTCAATATGTGTAATACAAGATCCTCAATATGTGTAAAACGAGATCCTCAATATGTGTAAAAGAAAATCCTCAATATGTGTAAAACAAGATCCTCAATATATGTAAAATAAGATCCTCAATATGTGTAAAATAAGATCCTCAATATGTGTAAAATAAGATCCTCAATATGTGTTAAACGTTACCTACAAATATTTGAACATATTATCAGCAAAGAAAATTACAATTTGGAGAATTTTGTGGATGGAGAAATGACGGTGCAGGAATCTGACTCAATGGTCTGACCAGGATGACAATGTTACCGGATTCCCTATTAATGCATGTCACCAGAATTGGGAGTCTAGAAACTATAAAGAAGATGCTTGTATCACCAACACACTGTTGAGGGAATACAATAAGAAAAGTAACTTAAGAAAGAGGTTTCCATGCACTCAGAATATTAAAATAAAATTCAATAGATTTTAAATATTTGTTCTAATGCTAGTTTCAGATACCAACTACCACAACCCAAATGCCAATGAGGTACTACCCACCTTCGGAAGACGACTATGACAAAGAAATGGGCTCTGGACATAATCCTGTGAGTTTACTCTAAAGTTTTATGCTACTATTATAAATTAAAATAGTCAATCATTGTTATGTCATAAGTACAGTTTAATTTACATTTATTACAGAATAACAATCATACAACTATCATGTTTAATGATATATCATACACTACGATAAGAATTAAAATAGGGATATCTTTATAATTGATTTACCGATAAAAATTAAAATAGGGATATCTTTATAATTGATTTACCGATAACAATTAAAATAGGGATATCTTTATAATTGATTTACCGATAACAATTAAAATAGGGATAACTTTATAATTGATTTACCGATAAAAATTAAAATAGGGATATCTTTATAATTGATTTACCGATAACAATTAAAATAGGGATAACTTTATAATTGATTTACCGATAACAATTAAAATAAGGATATCTTTATAATTGATTTACCGATAACAATTAAAATAGGGATAACTTTATAATTGATTTACCGATAAAAATTAAAATAGGGATATCTTTATAATTGATTTACCGATAACAATTAAAATAGGGATAACTTTATAATTGATTTACCGATAACAATTAAAATAGGAATATCTTTATAATTGATTTACCGATAACAATTAAAATAGGGATAACTTTATAAATGATTTACAGCATCTGTAACATTCCAATATGAAGGAATTATTTATATTGATGCTGTGGATTTTCAACTCAAAGAACTCATTTTATAATAAGGAAAATCATAATGAAACGTTTTGGTGGTTCTATATACTTTATTTATTTACTCAGTGACAGCTGTTTCGCTATACACTGGCCTTGTCAAACTCTCAAATAGTTTAACAAGACCATTGTATGGTGAAACAGCGGTCACTGAGTAAATAAATTAAGGATTTACAACTGAAAAGGTCAACTCATAAACCACTCAAGAGCCAAAAAGTACGTAAAGAGTTATAAGAAAAAAACTGTGCGGTATTTGAGTAAACTGCTTGTGGAGATGTGCTCAGTGACATCTTTGGTTGTAAAACAGAATCACTTTTAGTTCGAATTCACATATGGGTATATTGTCGCTTGTTGATGGACTGTTTTTCCATAAAAAAAAATATCAAAATATGTTTTTTATGAGTTTAACTCTTTTTATAGTTTTTGTATTGCTCTAAGTAAATTTTCAATGAACACATTTGCATGATAAATAATTAAAAACCATTAAAAAGAAATTGTAAACTGATTTTTTAATTTGAAACCAAATTTTCTAATCATAGTGTAATTTAGTATGGAATATTTTTCGAAACTATTTATTTCTGAGCGAGTTTACTCAAATATTAATGAATGTTTCCATTGCATTATAACCTATATTCTTGAAATTTTGTGACATGGCCCTGAAGATAAATGATGCAATGCCTTGGAAACATCATTTAAGCCACAATGCAACATAGCAAAAGCTCTGAAAAACATATTAATGAACTTTTGAAACAGTTATGAAAACCTAATTTCTTATTTGAATATTATATATCTAATCATTTAAACATATAGTTCAGTGAATTTGTTAAAAATATATGTCTTAATAGATTTACTAAAATAACTAAAATGTTACCTTATGTAGAAGTATAAAACTAATTCTAAATAAGTTCTAAATGTTTATGACTTAATATAATTTATACTAAAAGATATGACTTATTTAATGTAACGTATTGAAAAAAATAACAATTCATTTTTAAATTATCATTTAATGCTGCTCTAATGGACGTTTCCGCAATTAAGGATGACGCTGTGCCTTCTCAAATGTCCGTGGCTGGTGACATTATTGAAAAGGATGAGAAAAGTTCAGCATCGAGACCGATGCCACATTTTTTAAGACTAATCTCCAACCTTCAGGTGAGGAGGACCAAAAATGGATAACCTTTCAGGGCAATGTCTAACTGTGGTGCTCGTTTCATTTTGGTGTTCCTCAAGTTATTAATATGTGACCTATATCGGTGTTCCCCAAGGTTCTTATCTCGGACCTATCATGATAAATTTACAAACTTCACTATTCAAAAACTATTTATTAATATTGTGATGGATTTTGCTATAATTACGACAGGTGTTTGAAGTATTTCCAACTAACTTTATCATAAATTAATTAATTTTATTTATTTTTTGGAAAAAAAACACTTGCTTAGATTGTGTACATTATTTTGATAAAATTTTACCTTTGAAAGTAATTTTGACTTGCTGGAAGCATAATCGGATTTTTTCTATCACTTTATATATTTTAAGACACACAGCCTTTGTTTTCAACAATTGCACTTTTGTTTTCTCTTGAAACACGCCAACCCAGAAATGTTGAAGGACTTCACTTCAAAATACCTTAACTTAATCAAATAATTAAAATTCACCCTTATAAGAATAAAAAAATAATAATGAAACAAAACTGCTAATCACAACATACACAAAATTCAGAAACAAATACAAGAATGCAAATTACTTTTTAATATTAGTACATATCCTAAACCTTAATACTAGTACATATCCTGAACCTTAATTCTAGTACATATCCTAAACCTTAATACTAGTACATATCCTAAACCTTAATACTAGTACATATCCTAAACCTTAATACTAGTACATATCCTAAACCTTAATACTAGTACATATCCTAAACCTTAATACTAGTACATATCTTAAACCTTAATACTAATACATATCCTATACCTTAATACTATAGTTCGGAAATTCTAGGATGAGTCCTGTGACAGCTCACAAATTTGCCCCAATACAACCTTGTAACGATGTTCAGTAATTTTAATTGGTTTATCAACTTTAATATAAGCCTCAATTCTAATAAATAGCAAGTTATTTAGGTAAATACATTACATAAGGTTGTATTGGGGCAAATTTGTGAGCTGTCACAGGACTCATCCTAGAATTTCCGAACTATAGTACATATCCTAAACCCTATATTTAAGATTCTTAAAAAATAGCAAAGAGTTAATAGCAGGTATAATTCATTTTGATATACCCTTACAGACCGAATCAGTACCATTCGGCAACTCCTGGCTCATTTGTTTTTGAATCCGTTCAAAGAAATTCAAAATCGAACGGAGATAGATATTTTCAGCAAAATTTATATGAATGCCTATAAATTTTGCTGAAAATATCTATTTAATTAAATATCTATTTATTCTAAGCGTTTTGGGCACTGAACCTATGAAAAGGATCTATAAAATGTGTTCAATAATTTCCCAACTGAGTAACGTAACTATTATGATATTTAATTGTGTGCTTAAACCAAACGTTTTGAGTACCAAGCGAAAATACAAAAACAAGTTACAAAATATGAAAAATCAGATATTTATTAATTTGTTTCTGAATGATGTAAATGTTGATTCAATCGTAAGACACCCTCAATCACCCTCAATCCCCCTCACCCCTTGATTCAATCGTAAGACACTCCTCAATCACCCTCAATCCTCAATCACCCTCACCCCTTGATTCAATCGTAAGACACTCCTCAATCGTAAGACACCCTCCTTCTATAGCCAATAGCTACTAGACACTTTAGATATTAGACATAATTTATAGATGATGTCGATGTTCTTTAAATGTGTTACGTTTTTTTGTTTTCTCTCAATGCCTGGATTGCTATTTATTGCACCTTTTTATAATCTAGGTAATGATAAACAATATAACTTTACGCCATTTCACATGCTCGGCTTGTATCATTGCTTTTGAATCAGTTTAAAGCTAAAATTTAGTATTAAAAAAACCAAGCGCTCTCATGAAATTGTTTTTTAAGTGTAGTAGTACCTCTTTATCTGTATAGGATACACTCCAAGAACCCCAGTGGTCTCCTGAACTTGCAATAGTACCAAACCCTATTATGTACAATGTTTTTTTACTATATATACATACCTATGATAAAGTTTAATTTATAAATTAGACAAAAATTAAATTAACAACAATAAACAATATTAAAAAAAAACATTCATATGACTCAAGTCTAAAAGTTTCTGGTCTGAACCATTTAGAGTGTGTGTAGATATTATATTCAATGTATGGTTAGGTGTTGTTACAGCTAAAATTTGATACCTCGACCCTCAGTAGTATACCAACAAGAACCGATAAAACTATTACTGACGAGTATTATCGGTCATTAATATACAATTTAAAGCATGCCATAAAAATAGGAAAGCTGTCACGAGGCGTGAGATTATTGCACGACAATGCGTCAATGTACAATTTTCTTGGTGTAAAAGCTGTCATTCAACACTGGATTCCAAAAATTGAATCATCCACCTGTTAGTTCTTACTTGACCCCTGCTGATTTTTTAAATTTTCTAAACTGAAATCTGATTTGCGTGATTTTTTTTTACAAAGAAGTGATCTCCGCAGTGGTTCTCTTTTTTAAGAAAAAACTTCTATACATTATAAGTGGTATAAACAAAATAATTCATTGTTCTAAAGAATACATTGAACTAAAGAGTGACTTGATAGAAAAATTTCAAAAAATCTTTCATTCCATCATCTTTATATTCATTGGACCGAAAACTTTTGGACGTTACTATTTAATAATATACTGTATTTTTTGTTATGTGAATGTGGTCTCTCTCAAAATATCTTCTTGTACTGTACTCACCCTTCTTCTTATGATCGATAAAACTATCTTATATACTTGACATAGATCTGATAGTATTGACATGATGGTATTATGACGTAACATTAAGCTAGTATAGACATTCTGACGATACATGGAAATTTTCCTTTTAATATTTTGGAACCATGGTTTACCTTAAGTAAAATCGCGGGTAAGAGGGAACTACTGTACGAACAATCAATTTTGAAAATATTATGACTCATTGTAAACTTTGTACATATTAATCTCAAATCTTAAAACAAAAAACATTTTTTGAGGTAAGTTTTCTGCTTCAAATATTTTAAGTAATTTTTCTTCTACTTTCTTTTTTAGAATTTGTAAATCATTTTATATTTTTAAAGTTTAATATTTCCAATGTCTCTCTTAATTTATATATTTTGGGTAACTCTTATATATGAAAGAGTATATGCCAGTGTCAAGTGATATCCACTTCAAGGATCTCATTAGTGTTGGTTCACACGAATGACATATACACACACTTGAGTTTCTGGGTCTAAAGTCGGTTTTTTTATGACAACGGTTCTGCTTCTTCATATCTTTCTACGTGGGTCGTCCAGAAAGTAAAGAACGTTTTGGCATAACTAAATAAAAACTAAATATATCAACACAAAACTTTATTTACAAAGTCACAATACCTTACTCTATTTTTCAATATAGTCGCCATAGATGTCAAGACATTTATTGTAACGTGGAACCAATTTTTCAATTCTGATGTTATACTCTTCTACCGCCAAAGATTTGAGCCAGGATGTCACTTCTTGTTTCAGGTCTTCATCGTTTGCGAACTGTTTTCCTTCTAAAAATTTCTTTAGTTTCGGGAATAAGTGAAAATCACTTGGTCAGGGCTGTAAGGAGGATGTCCAAAAATTTCCCACTTAAGACGTTGAAGTTCTCGCTGTGTTCAAATTCTTAGGCACCCACCGAGCACACATTTTTTTGTAGCCAAGGTGCTCTGTCACTATTTCAGGGGAAGGAACTAACTGGCGCGCATACGATCGCGGTGGTGAGGGATTGGCGCAAGGCGTAGTGCGCAATCGTTCTTTACTTTCTAGACGCGCCTAGTAGCTACGATATTATAAATTTCACCTTTTCGATTATTCTTCAGACGTCAGCCTCGCATCCTCCATGGTTGGTTATACATGTATATAGAGATGAACAAAGTCAGTAACCACTTTCAGATCATGATTCGCATTATTAGGAATAATCAAATAAAAGTAACCTTTAACAAAATGTTAAAATGAACGTTTTCACAATAACAAAGCATGTGTGTATGCAAATCTAATAAAATCATGCTTTAATCATTGCCATGTTTACAATTACCAAGTACTTGGCTGAGTGGCTCCACACGGTTCATGTAAATATACACATTTTAGTCAAATTAGCAAATAATCTGCTGAGTGGGTTTACAAATATTCGGTTACTGTGAAAGTTATTGTCGTTTTAATGATACTCATTTGCAAATTACGTAAATCAGTGATTCGCAACTGGTGGCTAGAGGGACACTTGTGGTTGTCTGGCTGATTCTTAGCGGGACGCACTGTCAACGGAGTACTGATTGCATATAAAAAATCACCTTGTGAGAATTTGTTCCTCAGCAGAGCAGTAAATTGAGTGCTTGTCATATGTAAACAAGGCATTGATTGAAGTATTAGTTATAACTTTTTTTATTTATTTCTTTAGATATATAACGATGCATTGATTTCACATCGTATTTAATTTGAATTCATCCTGTAGCTAATCAGCTGTTTTATATGAATGAAAGTTAAGACCTTTGTGAGTGACAAAAATGACAATTTATAACTCCATTCTACAAACCTGTCAATCATATTGCATCTGTTATTGAAATCAGAAGTGTGATCTGTTAAGATAGGATTGCCATGTTTTGAAACTATGGACTAGGACAATAAAATTAAAAATCTAGGACATTATTACCTCAAAATACGAAGACAATATTAGGGCATAGGAAGCACTTGTTTTGTTTAATAAATTACTTACGTACGTACGAGTACAGTTTTATAAATATAGATATGTGTGAAGTCCACAACAGTATTTTAGTACCAACATTAATGTGTAGGAGTGAAACGTGGATGTGTAAAAAAGTGAAAGAAGCTGAATAAATTATATAGAAATGAGTGTACTGAGATGAATACATAAGATGACAATACATGACAGAATACTGAATGAAGTGATTAGGGATGAAAGTGAACTTGAATGAAAGGGATGAAAGGCTGATGTGTTGAGTAAGATGAAGAAGAGTACTCTGAAATGGTTTGGGCATGTAGTATAAGGAATGAATGAAGAAAGATTTGCAAAACAAATTTTATTTATTCATATATTTATTTTACTCATGACAAGAAATATACATAATTTAATTTGGACACACAATTTTAATGGATCTGGATTTGTTGCCTTTCATTTGTCGTGTCCCCAGTAAACTAGGCTTTGACCTGTATCTCACTAAGGATCTAGGATGAGGAGGAGGAGGAGAAATATATGGTGTGAATGTGAATGAAATGTGTGGTAGATAAAAACTAAAGAAAGTATGGTTTTTCTAAATTTATTTAAACTTTTAAACTTTTTCAACGAAATATGCAATACACTCCCTGTCCTAATAAAGGTAGGTTGGATCAAGTGATACATCAAGATTTTAGTTCCATTTACTTTATTTTACTGCCAGGATAATAAGTTCCACTTATTAGGCCCATGTCAAAAGGATTACAGTAAAACCTTGATTAACAAATGCTTTCGCTATGATGTTTCAGTACAATGAAGCTATTTTCAGATTTATTGTAATTTGACGACTCAGCAACATTAAGGAGAGAGAAATGAAACTGCAGGTTAAAACTGTTTCAATCAACTAACAAATGTTCTACCATAAATATTTTAAGTGAAAATACTGCACATTTGCATAGAAGCATTGCCGTAAAGCGATCTGTGTTAAATACAATTAATTCATTTACTTTCATACCTCACCTTACAGAAAAAATACAACTGAAAAGTTGTTCAATCTTGATAATTTTTCAAGAAACTTTTGATCTCCCTTCGCCAAGAATATTTTCAATTAGGGTTTTGATATCCTTTTCAAAATGTGAAAAAGGGTCAACTAATTTGGTCAGTGTTAAGAATTTATTTTTTTCCCTTCCGTGTTACATAAATATGGATCTTGGTACATTTCGGGTAAATCTTTATTTGAATTACAATTTAAGAATATTCTTATATAGATTTTTCCAATGTAGATTATTTTTCCAATTCTGTTATAATGAAATTCCATTAAAAGAGGGCGCTTAAAGGGAGGTACAAATGTACGCAGTTATAAGATAAAAGAAAACAAAAATGTGAACAATCAACAATAGATATATTGTTATAAAATTTAAATGTTTGCTTTGTTTTATTTAGTTTTTAATTTTAATGTAGAAGGGATTTTTATTTCTGCATTTTTCATTTTTTTTATAATAGATTTTAATATTTTATAATAGTTTTTATTCATTGTATTTATGTGTTATTTTCGTAGTGTAAGAACATATCCTTATTCTGGCTAATTTAATTCTACCTTTTAAAATGAAGTTTCTCGAGACCAGTCTACTTAGTTAAGCGGCATGTTACTGTATTTATTTATAATCTAAATACATTTTACTAAATAAGTTTCAAATATTTAAATAAATAGTTATTTTTCTATTTATATACAGTAGAGCATCGATTATCCGAAACAATTCGTGACTGGCGGTGTTCAGATAACTGATTTTTCAGATAACCGATTGTCACAAGTGAAGACTGTCACAAATGAAAGCTCACACGCCACTAACGATGCGAGATTGCTCACGTAGGCCGGTTGGCAGGGAGGGAGAAAGCACTGCAGCGCCACAGCAATTTGAATTCTATACATACTATAAAACACGATAAGTTTTCATAAAATTGAATTTCTATACTAGCGGCTGCAAATTTGAACTTTCGGTTACCGGATCTTTCGGTTGAACAGCATTCAGAAAATCGATACTCTACTGTACTATTATTCCTTAATCTTTAACACATTCACTAATGACTTAATAAAAGCAAAGTTTCCCCATGGCCAAAATAGTTTTTTAGCTGTTAGTGCCTGTATTGGTGTATTATTATACATAAATATTAGGAAAATTAAAAATACTTACCATTTACTAAAAAGAAATGCATCCATTGAAAGTTGCATAATCAGCCACATGCAATGAATTATACTAATGGTGACTGACTAATGAACACCTTTCAGTAAGAAAAATTAGAAATATACAAAAAACTATTACAGATAATGCAAGCTTGCATGTCTAAAGCAGTAGTTCTAAACCAGGGTTGCACGCACCCTTAACGAGAGAAGCTCCTCTTGAGGGTGCAATCCTCGATACCTAAACTTTTGTACCTATCCTAGCTACTATAAACCTTATATCTTCGTGTCACAACTAGGTGTGTTATATTTATGCTTTTATAACAAAGTACAGTTTTATAATTGACAAACATGGATAATTAATTTTTGACAAATGGATAATTAATTTTTAACAAATGGATAATTAATTCACAAATGGATAATTCATTTTTATAGCAAACAACAAAAATGTGATGAATTCGATAACTTACGCCTCGTTTGTTGAGGCGTGTTACATTTGGGCTTTTATAACAAGGTGCATCAGTGCAATATTATACATTGCAATGATAGATTAAATTTATCAGTGCAGTATTGCAATGATGGAGTAATCAATAAATAGTTCTTTTTTGTTACAAGCGACAAAATTATTGTAATTTCTAATTACATATATTTCCAATTCAAATAATTAAAAATATGACGTTCCCATTTACTATTTATTTAATATGGAAATACAAACGATGATGGAACATGACATTCCCATTTACTATTCATTTAATAGGGAAATACAAACGATGATGGAACATGACGTTCCCATTTACTATTATTCATTTAATATGGAAATACAAACGATGATGGAACATGACATTCCCATTTACTATTCATTAAATATGGAAATACAAACGATGATAGAATATGACGTTCCCGTTTACTAGTCATTTAATATGGAAATACAAACGATGATGGAACATGACGTTCCCATTTACTATTATTCATTTAATATGGAAATACAAACGATGATGGAACATGACGTTCCCATTTACTATTATTCATTTAATATGGAAATACAAAGGATGATGGAACATGACATTCCCATTTACTATTCATTAAATATGGAAATACAAACGATGATGGAACATGACGTTCCCGTTTACTAGTCATTTAATATGGAAATACAAACGATGATGGAACATGACATTCCCATTTACTATTCATTAAATATGGAAATACAAACGATGATGGAACATGACGTTCCCGTTTACTAGTCATTTAATATGGAAATACAAACGATGATGGAACATGACGTTCCCATTTACTATTATTCATTTAATATGGAAATACAAACGATGATGGAACATGACGTTCCCATTTACTATTATTCATTTAATATGGAAATACAAACGATGATGGAACATGACATTCCCATTTACTATTCATTAAATATGGAAATACAAACGATGATGGAACATGACGTTCCCGTTTACTAGTCATTTAATATGGAAATACAAACGATGATGGAACATGACGTTCTCATTTACTATTAATTTGATATGGAAAAAAAGATGATAGAAAGACAAAATTTAACTTTTTGCTGAGGGTGTGAGAACACATCTTGATAATTTAAGGGGTACCGGCAAATGAAAAGATTAAAAACCACATGTCTGCACCCTTTAGACAAAGCATGCGCAATCAAAGTTTTCAGTGGAAATTTGATTATTCATATTGATTTTACAAAGTTATAACTAGTAGATGTTTCTTGTTATGTTTCTAATTTTAGTACAAAAAGGAAAAATGACAAATAACCCTAATATATACTACATTACATACACATATATGCCAGAGGGAAATACTTACACTATCCTATGCGGTCAGTGCTACACTAGCTCAAACAAGTTTCTGTAGCTTGACACACTTTATTCCGGGGGTAACCTGTAGCGCGCCCCTTACACTACACAATATTGCATGATTGGCAGTGAACACATTAAAAGGGGTTGTACCATCTCTACTTAGTTAATATTTTAGTGTGCATATGTTTTCAAAAGCTTAAATTTCAATAAGAAAACTCTTTAAAATCATATATTATTTATAGTTAAGGCATTAAAATTGTAAAGGTTTAAAGAAATTGTAATTTGTTTTATCAAACACTATTTATCCCACTTTTTTGTAACGGTATAACCTTGCCAGTTTCAAGGCTTTCACCTCATCTTCAGGGAGCATAAACAAGACTTGTTTGTGCTCCCCTGAAGCTGAGGTGAAAGCCTTGAAACCGGTAGGGTTAACAAAAACAAAAACAAAAAAATGAAATAAACAGTGTTTGATAAAACAAATTACAATGTCTTTAAAATCACTCGTAATATAACTAAATTATTTCACCAAATAGGAGTTAATTAATTTGATTCTACGAGTACATGTTTTATTCTTTCATCTTAATTAAAAACTTGTTATAATGATATGTGCAGATGCTTTGGCCATTTCAGACATTCAGCAACTCTCGAGGACACAGGATGATCAGTGATGTGGACTTAATCACGGAAAACAGAAGCCAAGAACACTTCAAATCCAGCACAGTTACAAATCGAGACTTGGACCCATCATCAACAGAACCAGAGCCTGAATACACGAAAAACTATGACAGTAACTACGAAGAATATTCTTATGGGACAACATCAAATGATGAACACAGCTCTAGTCCAGACGTCGATGAAGATTATTACTATACGAGTCCGAAATATAACGGGTACGAATCAAAATCTGTACCAGAGTTCGGATCGGCATTTAAAAATCCTGAAGAAACAAAGATTGAATTGAAAACAAGCTTAGAAGCTGGGCACGAATTTAGAGCAAGCCTAGATGCAACCAACGACTTTGTAAGAAAGCATTCGAAACAGCATTTGGCGAACTCGGAAAACTCAAAGACAGGAATAAGCAATAGTATTGATAGTAACTCCATCCTCACTGATGATGATTATCTGACGACGGCAAATGACAAAATCAATGGATTTAGGTGAATAAATTAAATACATACATACAGACGACTTTCGTGATTTAGTTGGTATGACATCTGTCTTCCACAGACCGGATGTTGCGGGCTCGAATCCCTCTGGAACCCATATTTCTTTTAAAAAAGGATTCCAGTCTGTTTTTCACTTAAGGCTTTCGCTTAATTTTTCTGGTTGGTTGGAAGAGATTGCCACATGGCAATAAGCCCGCCAGATTATACTGTATACAACGAAATTGTAATACAATATACATACCAGCATGCCATTTCTCTATCGGGATAGGCAGAAAGGATAGAGTGTCAGATTTTTATATCTCGACACACAGTCTTAACCTCTTCTACATCCATACACCTCATGCGACTTCTACGATTACTCAGACTTTCTACATTTCCTTCTTTCAGACTTTCATTCTCTTGATCTAACCATATTTTCCTTGGTCTTCCTCTCACACGCCTTCCACTCATATATGCACTATATTTATATATGTTTTGTTAGTCTTTTTTCATTAATTCGTTCCATATACCCAAACTATCCCAAAGAGGCTAAGAATGTGTATCGAGATTGGAAAGTCTGATGCTCTGTCCTCTCTGCCTATCCACAACAGGGTAATTACGTGATGGTATGTATATAAATTTTCATAATAAAATATACTATAACCTAAGTCTAATGTGACTTTTGTACAATAATTAATGTGTCAAAGAAAATCAGTAATTAATTACAAAATTTGAGTTTGTTCTATACATTTAAAACCATTTCAAAAGAGGGACAGTATAGATTATAAACAAGGAGCTTTAAATTTGTTTGTACAAAGATATTTCTTGTAGGTTTTAATTTTATTTGAATAAAGTCATTTGTCGGAGCTTTATATTTGTTTGAACAAAGGAATTTCTTGTAGCTTTAAATTTATTTGAAAGAAGAAATTTCTTGTGAGCTTTAAATTTATTTGAACGAAGGAATTTCTTAGGGCTTTAAATTTGTTAGAATCGAAAGAATTCCTCAGTGTTTAAAGTTGGTTTGAATGAAAGAATTTCTAATTAAGTGATAAAACTTTATTTATAAAAATAATTGTTATTTTAAATAAATATTAGTTTCCTCTCTCCTGTGGTGTTAAATTCTTGTGATAAGACTCATCAACAGAGTTCACAATATAGTCATTTGAATCACTGTATTATTATAGTAAAAACTAGCAGATTTATTGTCATGTGACAATCTCTTATGTAGAATAACAAGTTAAATATATATTCTTCTTCTTCTCAGTGTCATATCAGGTCCCCCCAACGTTGAATATCACTTGAGAGTAGATATCTTTGTCCCCGGCAGCCCAAAAAAATATCTCCAACGCCCCTTATGCCAGTCCAATCACGTATATTGCGGAGCCAGGAGATTTGTCTCCTGCCAACACCTCTTCGGCCTTCTATTTTGCCTTGGATGATCAGATACAGTAATTTGTACTTTGCTCCTCTGAGTACATAACCCAAGTAGGACACCTTTCGGATTTTAATATTAGTCAGCAACTCTCTATCAACTTTGGTTCTTTGAAGAACCCTTGTGTTGCTGACCATATCCGTCCAAGGTATCCGTAGCATTCTCCGGTGAATCCACATTTCGAATGCTCCCAGTCGGTTCATACTGCCAACTTTGAGGGTCCATGATTCCACTCCATGCAATAACACTGACCAAACGTAGCATTTGACTAACCGTTGTCGAAGTTTTAAGTTTAGATTATAATCGCAGAATACGCTTCTTATTTTATTAAAAGCTGCACGAGATGATTCAATTCTGCACTTGACTTCAGTTTCTGGGTCGAGGTCTTCCACTAGGATACTTCCGAGGTATTTAAATTGTTTTCCTCTCTCTATATCAGCACCGTTCAATGTAAGACGTGCTGTTGCGTGATCCTGCCGGCCCAACATCATGAACTTAATTTTACTCACGTTCATGTTCAGCCCCAGCCTCACACCGGTTTCATTAATTCTATCTATAAGCGTTTACTGGTCGTCAATACTGTCTGCCAGAATAACCGTATCATCTGCGTACCTGATGTTATTGACACATACTCGTACACCATTCCCTTTGACCCCCAGATTCAAGTTATATAGTGCTTCCTTGAAAACTATATCAGAGTACAGATTGAATAAAAATATATATTATATACAGTAAAAACTGGCAGATTTGTGGTCATGTGACAATCTCCTATGTAGAATAACTAGTGAAATATATAATACATACAGTAAAAACTGGCAGATTTATTGTCATGTGATAATCTCTTATGTAGAATAACTAGTTAAAAAGAATATACAAAATGGATGAAAAGTCGATAAATAAATAACAGCAAATAATTCACCTTTTCAATTGCAGTCCTTCTACCATCAGTGAGGAAGACAGCATTGGTTCTGTGACCATCCTGGGCAAGGGTAGCGCAGAGAGCATCAGGTTCGAGTGGGCCATCACCGACTGGTCTAAATGCTCCGTTACTTGTGGAGGTGCAGGCTTCCAGATGAGAGCCGCTCATTGCATGGTAATCTTATTTTAACCTTTCCCTTCCTGTGTTAAAAAAATCCACCCATTCCGGTGCTGTGTATTCAATACACATGTAAAAATGAGCGATTCAAAATCAGAAAAATAAGAATATTCATTGATAATTGCTTAAATTAATTAAATTTGAAGTTATAAGTGATAAAAATTTAAATTTAATTGCTAGAAACATGAAAAAAAAACATCGGACGACGTTCACAAAATGGGCGAAACGACCACCTCGAACGAAAGCCCGCTGGCTACTAAGCAAGAGAAGCGAGCGAACTGAGATTCTATTTCTTGCGTTCCCATATACCGAAGTAAAGTGAGAGTGAGACGTGAATAGCGTCGCTTCCTCACCCATAGGGGTTTTAATTAATATACCTACATCACACACTGGCGCACGTTTGATTGTATTGGTGAATTTATTCCCGATTTTCACAAAATATCTCTGATGTGGCCGATAAGTGCTAATTATAATTAATATTATTTTTTTTCATTCAATGCGTAAATGTATTACGGAGCAATATCTAAAATCTGAATCCAGTTTTAATTATATTCATATATATATTAAAGTTTTTAGAAGCAATGTGTACTAGTTACACATCACAGGACAGGAAGGGTTAAGCTGACATTTGTATTCTTTCCATTCCAAAACTTATTTTACCAAACACTCAAAATTTTGTAAATTCAACCAATTGAATATTCATTTTTGAAGCAAATAATTATTTATTTTTTCTTTTTTTAATGGAATAATAATTGTGAAAATAAACCTTTTTTAACAGGTTATAAGGTTAACATATTTGCTTTGCGTCCAGGATTGAATTCCCAGTGGTTTTACATGAAGGTTTTTCTCATCTGTATTTAGGGGCTGGAAACAGGTGGTTATGCAAAGGATGTCTTGGGTCATCCAATCGTTTGAATCTCTCAATACTGCTTTTAATTTCTCTTTAGATTTTTGAGTGAAACAATCCCAGTGAGAGTGTACACAAAGGCATAACTCAAATTCTCTATAATGAGAAAGAGGACATTATAATTTATATTCTAAATATACATAATTACCTTAGATCTAAATTTGATTTAATTGTTACTTTTCAAAAACAATGTATCTTTGTTAAAATTAAAAAAACAAACATTTTTTCATTCAGTAAAATCTTTCTTATTTGTCTATTTCCAGTTGAGACTTGAAAACACGACACAGGACGTGGAATCTACATTTTGCGATGACGCTGGCTTAGAGTCACCATCAACTATTGAGAAGTGTGGGCTGGATGAATGTCCCACGTGGCTTACCAAAGATTGGTCGCCATGCAGCTCAGCCAGGTGTTTCGATTGGAACACAGGTATGCAAGACTTACATTTTTTTTTAGATTGTTATTGGCTCACTGTTGCTTGCAGGGTTGTTATAGTTAAATATTTTATGCTGAAGGGCTATATTGATAATTTAAATATAAAAACAGATTCCCAAATAAAATACACCTTTTTCATAGATGCAATTTATTAGATTCAGCTGAAACCCTCTCAAATGTGCATCATTAGAAAATTATTGGTTAGCATTTAAATCTGTCTCAATTGATTTATCTTATATTTTGTTGCAGCAATGCAGAGGCGAGTGGTGGAGTGTATAGGTGTCGGAGGTGTGATAGTACCCCCCAACATGTGTCCCTCAGAGCAGCGCCCACCGCACCGCCAAGAGTGCTACAATGACAAATGCAAGGGGGTCTGGAAGACGGACCATTGGTCTCAGGTAAGCAATAAACATCTTTGTTTCCATGTTTTTTAAAAAGATTCTTTTCCGGTTTCAATTAAGACCTCTAAGTTCATTTTGGTTCATTGGAAGAGATTGCTACATGGTAATATTCTCACCAGGTTGTATTATTGTATATGCAACGAAAGTGTTATATAATAGATAAACGCATTGTTTGGCCGAATTAGATGAGCAGTTTTTTAGCATAACTTTTAAGATGAAACAAATTAAGTTGTTGTTTCGATACTTGATTTTGTTTATTTATTTATTTAACACTTTTATTGCAAATACAATCTGGCGGGCTTATTGCCATGCGGCAAACTCTTCCAATCAACCAGACAAAAGTAAATGAACCCGGTTACATGGTCACATAAATCATTCAAATGACTATCCATCCCCATGAAATCCATAAACACATACGTGAGCATATGCCCACGAACCCCACAAAGACGGACAATCACTCGAACATTATTTTTCATTTAAAGTGAGATATCATCAATCAAAAGAAAAGGAAGAGATGGTGGATAGGAAAGGAAAAGAAAAATCGGGAATGAAACACGTTATTTTACTGACTAGAAATTAAGAGTTTTTTCAGTCGCTTCTTAAAGCATGCCAAGGACGGAGCGAGTCCTACTTCTAAAGAAAAAATGTAACTCAAACTAAAAAAATTACACATACAATGTATACCAATGATGCAGTTAGCAATGGTGTATGTGAAATATGTTTTAAAAAGTTCCGTAAGGGGGATACAACATTCTATGATTGTGATCCTGCTGAAGGATCAATTACAACTGATGATGACCATGTCAAGTTTTTGATTGAAGAAACCCAGTGTTGTATGACATTGCTGAGATACAGAAAATTTCAAATACCATCATCCACAAGCATTTGGTGAAGATTGGTTATTTTAATGACTTAATTTAAAATACATAACGAAGCTACGATAGAGTATGTTTGGCTGGAAAGTATACTTCTACAAAATGTAGTAATGCGCTACGTTGCAATGTCACCGGTAACACTACTACCAAGTGCAACTCTCTAGCATCCACGAGTGATCTCTCAGACCCTGCGAACCCCGGGCAATGTGACCACTGACATTTTCATCAGTGTCATAGTAGATAGAGAGTGGACGAATGGCGAGTTTCCGGCACCACAAAACTGGATCCACCCAGCTAAGGGAAGGTAACCCCAACAGAAAATCCTGCAGAGAAAGCAAGGGGAAACCACTCTGGATATCCCTCCCCAGGATATCATTATGGAGAGAAATCAACCCACGGCTCCGAGTTCCGGACGACCCTTAAATGGGTCAGGGGTGCTAAGAATCTCCCGGCTCGACATAGTAAGGAGCATTGGGGATCTTTTTTGAGTTGCCGGGGACAAAGATGCCTACTCTCAGGTGATAGTCAATGTTGGGGGGACCTGACATGACACTGGGAAGAAGAACGAAGTTACTTTCTGGACCAGCTATTACTTATAAAATAGTGTTGAATTTATTTTTTTCTCGGTTTACCAGTGCGGTGGTCCATGTGGACAGCAAGGAGCAAGGTACCGCATCCTGCGTTGCGTGTGGTACGGCACCCGAAGGCCTGCTGGCAGCGCCTGCCGCCACAGACCCAGGCCTGCCGTGGTACGCCCCTGCAACACGCCACCGTGCGAGCATAATCACAGTACGTAGCCATTCATTTTTTATAACAGAATAAAAATTACTGAAAATAGCTTAAAAATAAATTAGTACACTAATACCTCATTTTACAGACCTTCTTTTAACAGAATTGATAAAAGTATTATATTTATCACCGTAAGGGAAGGGTTAAAAATGCTGTGATTCTTTATATTTGTGTTTCATATGCATAAATTAACTCTGATATTTCATAATATTCTCTAGACCAGGGGTGGCCAAAGTGTCGACCACGTAGCTATTTCTAGTCGCCCGCCTTTCTGATCATACACATCTCTATTATTCCGGAAAACAGCTGCTAAGCGCACGTGCGATAGAGACGACGCGCTACAAAGCCGAAGTTATTGTTTGCATTAATAAAAATAAAATAAAAGAACATATTGTTTTATTTATAAACTATTTTTATGTTTGTGTGAAGTAATCATTAATTTCTGTTATTAAAATAACTTGATATTGAATAGGTATTGGTATTATTTATGTTTATTTTAAATTTAAACTTATTTATGGCTTTAAATTGCTACTTTTCTAATGATCACTTAACACATACGATGTTAGTAGACTGCCGCCAATAATTTAAAAAGCAGGTCGCCCGTACTGATCAAAAGTTTGGCCACCACTGCTCTAGACCATAGGTTCCCAGAGTGGGCCCCCCTGGGAGTACTGGAGGGAACTGAGGGGGCATGCTGACCCTGGGGGAAGAAGGGGGGCTTCTTGCTTATTTTAATTATTTTAATAAATACCTTTATAATTTCTTTTCCCAATTGTTTTATTTCCAAATTACCTTTTTGAAACTAAAAAATTACTCTCATAGTTGCATAAATATTTTGCTGAAATATTATTGCAAATAACAAACTGCGGTACATGAATAAATTGGTGGCAGTACATCAGGTTCATCCTTCTCATTAGGACTATTTAATAAATACTTGAACAATTTAAGTATCAGCGTATCTATAGATATGTACGTAAAGAAAATATTCACTACATTTTTTTGTTTTATTTAATTTAAACATAAAATATAATTAGAAACACAATTAATAATTCGTTTTTTTTCTTTTTACAGACAATGAATGCAAAGATTCTTCTAAATTCTGCCAAAATGTACGAGCAATGAACATGTGCAGAGTTCAAAAATATCAAGTGCAGTGTTGCCAATCTTGCAAAAAACATTAAAATTAACATAAGGACATAAATTAATCAATTATTATCAAATTTTTCGATGTGGTAACACAAAAGGGAAGTTCGCCCCGAGTGCACTATGGGAGA
Organism: Odontocerum albicorne; assembly: GCA_949825065.1. Classification (NCBI taxonomy): domain Eukaryota; kingdom Metazoa; phylum Arthropoda; class Insecta; order Trichoptera; family Odontoceridae; genus Odontocerum; species Odontocerum albicorne. Next base: position 34,278,681 of record OX463856.1, read on the forward strand.
TAATCGAATTTTCGAGGAACAAAATTATCTCAAATATTATTATGTAATAAAGAACAATATAACAATGGCTAATTTCTGATCAATTTTGATTTAAAATGATCACAACTATTGTTAGAAAGTTGTCAGTTTGAAGTTACGGAGTGGGTTTTCGCTGATTATGGAGTGAATTTAATGGCTTAAGGCATATATCGTGTGCTTATATATTGTATTTAACAAAATTATTAGTCGAATAAATATGTTCTATTGTTAGATTTGACCCGATAGTTATTCGTCTAATGTAAAACATTTGAGACTTTTACGAATTGAATGAATTTGTTAACTGAAAAATGAAATATATATATCATTGCTTTGTTTGTTAACTTATGCCAAATATATATAACAGTTGAGTTTAAATTATTGTTTTAAAAAAGTCCTTTTTAAATCTAGTTCAATATTGAAGCTATAATCACACAATATTACATATAAAAAATATTAATAAATATTGACTACCATTGTATTGGAATTCTATTATTAAAAAAAACATAATGTTTTGTAAAAAACATTGGTTTCAAAAACAAAAACTTTCAAATTGACTGTCAATATGATCTAATATCAACCATCATAAACTTGTTTTATATTAAATATCACAAACAGAATAAGGTACGAATAATACAAACAAATTCAAAGGTTCTGTAAAACAACATTTTGAAATATACCATAGACTATATGATATAATAAGATCTAATATTAACCATAATGATTTGTTCTTTTATTAAACATCATAAACAGAATAAAGTGTTGTAAACATTTTTTTAGCTGCTGTCAAACAATCTCAAGGAGTTACAACAATTGATTAAATTATTAAAAAAATGCATATGCTTATATACATTTCAAAGAGTTGATTGAATATTTTAATAAAAAATAACAATTGGTAAGGCATTCAAATAAAAAAATCAATTAAAGTGAAGCTGTGATAAAACAGTGTTCATATTTTGCTCTCTCTCTTTAAATAATGGCCGTGAACTCTTATATATGAAGGAGTATACGCCAGTGTCAAGTGATGGTGTTCATATTTAAAAATATTATTTGAATATGCAGAGACTATAAACAATTCTTCCTTGCTTCCATCTTTTATTTTTAGTTACTTATCCACCCTTTTTACATTACATTGATTTTATTCTGATAAAAATCTATTGTCTTTCCATTAATTTGTTACGCATTTAAGTGAAACACATTAATGATCAACATTCATAAAAGTGTTTAATTATACAAATTACAGTATCTTAATACAGAGGTTTTCAAAGTGCGTGATTAATTACGAGAGGTGCCGCAGGATATTTAAAAAAATTAATAATTCCAGGCAACCTTAAATCAAGGTGCTACTGATGCACAGTTATAATAATAGGAAGTGACATCTTACTGACACATTGTGAATTTGATTGAACAATCTTGTGACAGTATATTGAGAGAAAATTTTGTTTATGTAGAACTGGATGAGTTTTGAATATATATCCCTTGCTGAGTGTTACAACTCACAGAATTCTAGTTCTATTTTCAAGACTTACCTATGCAAAGCTAGGTTTTCGGCAGTAACTGATATCATATTTTGGCAGTAACTGAAACTAAATATCCCCCAAAACTAAACAGGGAACAGGAAATGAGGATAGCTGTATCAAGTTTGTATCCAAGATTTAAGAAACTGTGTAGTGAATAACAAGTATTTTTTTTCGGGATACCATGAAGTTTATTTATGTACAATGGGCACTGTAAACTGAAAAAAGTAAAAGCCTCTATCTTAATAGGTTTTATTTTTTTATTAAAAAAAAAACAATATCTGTATTTTCTGCCAGATTGAAATTATGTTTATATTAATTTAGTATCAAAACTTGAATTGAAATTTTCATAGTGCTTTTAACACAATCAAAAACATAATTTTGTGTCCTATTACAATAAAACCATAGACAAATTATTATATATTTCAAATTGGCATAAACAAAGCTTAGATGGAATACATTATGATTCAGAAAAGATAAAGGAATCTTTGAATGATATTTATATAAAATACTGAAATTAATATTCTATTATTGAAAATTGTATAAAATTATTCATTGAATTAAGGCTTCATGACCAATGATTAAAAAAAACTTTTTGATAAAAAAAACTAATTTGCAATGAAATTGGTTCATTTGAAACAAATTGAAAGTGACACGAGTTTCAATTTTTACCAAATGAAAAAATACATGGAATGAATTGATCAGTTTGGGTGTAAACAATCTTGGTATTTGTTAAAATGTATTTTCGCATGGAAAACATACCTGACTTTGAAATAGAAAATGAAGAAATGATTTGTCATAATTACTCAAGCGATGAAAACAAAATAGTAAGAAAGGTTTTTAATTTTACATTGCCATTTTACTTAATGGTAAATAAATTACTGTACAATGTAAAATAAGTAAAAAATGAACTGAAAAAAAAGCGTTTATCAAAATGTTTGTGTATTTAAACCTTTTATCTTGAGGTATTCATCAAGCAGACTGATTTCGGTGTTTCAGTAAGACAAATGTTCAGATCTTTATATTTCATTGGAAATATTTGGTCCATTAACCTGAATGAAATGTTGAAATTAATGAAGTTCAGGTCCCGATTTACTATAAGGGGCAAAATCTTTAAATGAAGGAGCCTAATTCTACATACATTTTAAAATGTTCAAATCAAATTGAGAATTTTTCTCAGTTAACTTACTACTAATTGCCAAGGAAAAAGATCTTTTTCTACATTATCATGAATTAAAAATTATTTACAGAAGAACTTTGACCAGGATAGATTAAGTTCATTTGCCAATCAATAGTCTGAAATGTTTGAATCATTAGATTTTTACGAATTAATAATGCTTTATTTGAAAGGCAAAATTAAAAAGACGAACTTTTTAATTCAATTACGGTTTGATTTTTAGTTTAATCCGGCCCTTAATATGTATTAGCTCAGAATCCCTTCTAGAGCGAACCCGTTCGGATTGAGTTAGGTTAAAAAAACAATTTTCTGCGCAGATATAAAACTTGAACAAATTTACCTATCCTATTGGTGTACATAAATACTTAAAAAATAAACATTATCTTTGTTTATGTTCAAAAGCCAACCGTAAATAAAGTAATGTATTAATTTCTGCAAACACAATAGAAAATCATATCATGTGTGAGTAGGACCACCACTGAAATTCTCGCTTACCTTGTATAAATTCAACCTTTACTCGTAATATATCTAAGCATTATTTACACCCAAAAAATGGATTCTCACTTGCCTACGGTCATACTGCGTGCTGACCATAACATACTTAAAAAACGACATGGCATGGAAACATTTTTTTCTGACAATTCGTCAAATCAGACTATAAAGTTGACTGCCTGCATCTTTTTTACTTTTCATTGTTATGAATTATGTGCAAGCAGCCTTATAGTATGACCACAGTCAAGTGAGAACCATCTAAAATCTTATAAAAATTGAATATTATGTATCGTTGCAGGAAACAGCAAAGTGTTTGTACCTTAATATACAATATAAAAATATGCTAATTAATTTTCTCTAATGTCGATTAAGTAGATAGAAAAAGTATATAATATTATTAAAATATGCTTCAATGTAAAATATATAATCATGATATCTAAATAAATTTATATGTTATAAAATATATATATAGTCTTTCTACTATCATGTTGTTAATAATATTCTATGTATAACAGCTTTAAACTATCTTCATTAATTGCCATGTTAACTAGGCTTTTTTGGACACCATCAACTCTATTTATGAATTTTTTTGAGAAGGATAATTTCAAGTTTCAATAGCAATATTTCTGTATTTATCTTCATCAACCATTTTAGCTTGGATCATACTAGCATTATTGTTGAACATTTTTTTTTATATTTGACACTTGATAGCATAAAGTTAAAATTTATTGCAATGCAGTAATCTCTCGCCAACAACCAGATATGATTTACAAAATTTGAGTCAGGTAAAAGATTATACACAAACAGAAAAAAAGCTATTAGAAACACAACATCTTGGTAGTTATAATTATTCCCTTTTGAACTGGTGATAACGTGGTATGTAACTATTGACATACCGTCATTGATGAACAATCCAGAAGCTAACATGCCGATGTTCTCTGTAAAGATGTTCTGGAAGCAAATGGATAAATAGCAATTTACATTATCTAAGGCAGTGTCCCCACAATATATTTAACATGCAGAAAGAGGCAAAATGGAAAAAAAAACTAAACCGATTTATTAAGACTTGTCAATTGTTCGAACTCTGAAATTTTTTTCCACAGCTATGGTCCAGAAAGGTTCACTAATTGCTTGTAATACCAAGCCTTATTGACTCTTTTAAATTATAATAAGTTTGTTAGATGCTGTTCAAGAACTTTCTGCTCACATAGCTCAGTGCAGTCACGTTTTAGAGTCCTTTAAGTGCATCCAACATAGCTTAAACTCTGTCTATTAATTTACTTCCAACAAGTGAAGATTATCTTTGAATAACAATGTTATATGTACTTCTCTGTATTGAAAATCAAAAATCAGATTCCTTGACATGAGTGAACCATCCTAACGGTTTTAACGTTTCCTCAGTGGATAGCTTCACAGACAGACTATTCTACAGAACAGGTCCAGCAATACAGAAGGCTCTGTCAGAAAACTATGACTTATTAGCCCTGTTGGACTCTATGACCCGTTTGATCACTGAAGTAGTGAGTCTGAACTCAACCTCGAAGTTCAGAAGAGGCATCATAAACGCAGAGCTCCGCAGCTAAATAAAATATACATCACTTGTGTCTTCAATATTCCACTGTATACTCCATTTCAGTAGTCCAAATGAGATTTATCATATGAATCGACTACAGTATTGCTTTATGAATTGATAAGCAATTATCTACTTTCTTTTGAGCAGTCTCAGAAGATGATTATAAATTTATAGTCATAGATATTTACAGTCTCAAACACTTTTCACTCGGGTGCCGCTATAATGACAGCATTGAAAATATTAGTTTTAACGTAGGCGTCGCCACATAGGTTTCTGCTTATGTTTTATTTGCCCCGTAAGGGTATAACAACACATATTCAGGATGTATTTGCCACGTAAGGGTATAACAACACATATTCAGGATGTATTTGCCCCGTAAGGGTATAACAACACATATTCAGGATGTATTTGCCCTGTAAGGGTATAACAACACATATTCAGGATGTATTTGCCCCGTAAGGGTATAACAACACATATTCAGGATGTATTTGCCCCATAAGGGTATAACAACACATATTCAGGATGTATTTGCCACGTAAGGGTATAACAACACATATTCAGGATGTATTTGCCCTGTAAGGGTATAACAACACATATTCAGGATGTATTTGCCCCGTAAGGATATAACAACACATATTTTGGATGTATTTTTATAATTAACAAAACTGTATTGAATCGGTGCAAGTTTGGACTGAAAGAAAGTTTAACAATCAGCTTTATTTGCAATATTCAGGGACTAAAAAAGATTATGTTGTGTGCTCAAAAAGAGCAATTCCAGGCGGAAGATGTGGAACATGTATTGTAACACATGTTCCAGAAATACATCTCGGAGAGTGTTTCCTCAAATATAAAACTAAAAATTTATGAGTAATAATTTAATTATTTTTTTTATAATTATTTATACATATTTTGGTTTAAAGATTTAAAAATGCGATAATTCATAGCCTAGCCTAAATATTAATTTCTGACCTTAAAATTTCATGATTTGTATTTAGAGTCAGACCTCGTATGCTCCTAATTTGAAAGTGAGGTAATAAAACTACGTGATACCTATATTTAAAGAATCTGTGACAAATTAATATGAAGTGTTGAATACTTATCTCTTTGGTAAAAAAATACTTAACATTTAGTGTAAAGATTGGACTGTGAATTCACCCTTACTTACCACCAAATTTCAAAGTAATACAATACAAATTTTTATCAGGCACAAGTTTACCTTCGAAAATGCAGTTTTTGTTTGAATTGCTTTGATTTCTTAGAAATTGTTCTTAAGAAATTTATTCCGAGAGGATACTTGAAAAAAGTTCTACTTAAAGGATTCATAGAAACAGACTTCTTTAAGTTGTATTTATAAACATTATTAAAAAATCGTTAAACTAATTACTTGAACCTAATGTACATACTTAATGTTGAAAAATTATAGAATTAAGATTAATTTACATTTTTTTTAACATTGAAATATTTATAAAAATATTTAATTTACTAATTTTAAAAATTATTTAAGATTTCCTTTTTGTTTATTATTTTGTATCATGATTAACTTCAATGTAATTAATTTTGGGGGTTGTACTACAATTCAGTTCTCGGGAAATTTTCCTAAAGTGTATCATAAATGAAAGAGATTTGATCTTCAATTAAAACATTATTATACTTGAGAAAATTTAGGATGGTTCCTGTGACATTTGAAATATCATGTCTCAAAGGGAGGTTATAAAATGTTTTTTTTACAAATCGAATGGTTTTTTTATAAATGGAAAAATTGTTTTTCTCTAAACTGACGTTTTAATTCCTAATTTTCATTATACTGACTTTCTATTGTATTGTATGATTTGTATCTATTTTTAAATAGGCCGAAATCCACTATGAATTAATACTAAATACGAACATATAATTCTAGGTATAAAAAATCGAAAATCCAATTATCGTATACCCCATCCCTAGCCAATGCAGACTAACGTAGTGACTTTTGCCAAACGTCACCAAATATTATTTGATTTTAACAAGCTGTCATATTTTTGCAAATTTTTAACAAGATGTATTAATTTGTCATTATTGTTAGTTTTATGTAATGTATTTACCTAAATAACTTGCTATTTATTAGAATTGAGGCTTATATTAAAGTTGATAAAATAATTAAAATTACTGAACGTCGTTACAAGGTTGTATTGGGGCAAATTTGTGAACTGTCATAGGGACCACGCTACATTTTCTCAAGTTATAACAGACATTATTAATTAATATTACATGTTATTTAAATATCTTTGTTGCAATTTTATTCATAGTAGAGATTGTATGTCGAGCAATAAGCCCTTCAAATAGTAAAGAAAAGCATAATAAATAACAAAATAAAATCTTTTTTTACATATTACAGGCATACCCCTCTTTCACGATCTTCGTGGCTTAGTTAGTAAGACATTTTACGTATAACGAGGTATATGGATATAACAGAAGAGAAAGATGTATGACAGGATAAAATCAGGTCGAGATCTGTTCTCTTTGACTACCCCAATAAGGACATAATGTAATTATAATGTTGATGAAAGGTACCATATGAAACGTTGTAACAAATAGAGCCTATTATTCGAATAGAGGTATAATTCCCGATTTCCCTTTCCTTTTTCCTTTGACTGATAATTTTTCAGTTTTATTTTTATGATGTACGAGGCATATCCAGAAACTGAGTGTATTGAATTTTTGTAGGTTACAATTTTTTTTATTTAAACAAAAAAATTACGTGGTTACCGTAGTACATATGTAAGCTATTTTTCGACATAGTCGCCATTCCTCTCAATGCAGGTGGTGAAGCGGGGTATTAACTTTTTGATGCCTTCCTCGAAGTAGTTTCCCGCCAACCCCTCCGTCCACTTCTCCACCTCCTCCTTTACCTCCTCGTCGGTTGAAAACCTTTTTCCACCCATGTGCAGCTTCAGGGAGGTAAAGAGATAGTAATCTGAAGGTGCTAGGTCAGGGGAATGCGCGGGATGGTTCAGGACATCCCATTTAAACGAGGCGAGCAGTTCCTTCGTGGCGTTGGCCATGTGTGGTCTTGCATTGTCGTGCAGCAGGCAGACTCCCTTTGTCAGCATGCCTCTCCTCTTGTTCTGAAGCAATTTTTTTAGGGTCTCACAGTATCTTGCAGAGTTGATGGTCTCCCCTTGAGGCATATATTCAATTAAAATTATGCCTTGACAGTCCCAAAACACGGATGCCATGATTTTCTTGGCTGAAATTGTGGTTTTGAACTTTTTAGCGGAAGGTGAAGAGGTGTGACGCCACTGTTGAGACTGCTTTTTGGTTTCAGGCGTGTAGTGTGCAACCCAAGTTTTATCTCCAGTAACGATGGAGCGGAGAAATTCATCTCCATGGAGTTTGCAGCGCCTCAAAAACTCTTGCCTGTTTACAAAATTTCGCACTTGGCGGGAGATTGGTTTGACATTTTTCACGAAACGTGTTATCGCGTCGACACTTCTCAACGTACTGACCTCAAACCAGTCTCGTTGTGGAGGGGAAGGGTCAGGCTACACAGAAGTGTAGCCAACATGTCGAAAATAAAATCCATCCAGTCGTGAGAGCTTCAGTACACTTACTTTCTGGATACGCCTCGTATATATTCATGAATTTTGCACAGATTAATAATGATTTGAATATTTTTTTGACCATGTAACTTTCTTTATTTACTTATGTTTGGTTGGTTGGAACTGATGACACCTGGCAATACGCCCGTTACATTGTTATGCAATAAGATGTTAAATAAATTAATAATAAATAAATCTCCTAGACTTTGAAACTTTGAGATTGCTCTGTTAAGACTATATGCTCGCTTTAGTGCAACAGCTTGCTATCGATAAACCATTACATATACTGACCTAACAAACCATCATTGATCATGAGGGATTGTCATATATCAACCTATGGTACTTATGTCCTATTATCCAATTATTGTATGTACGCTTTCTCTATTTTTTTAAATAAAATCTACATTATTTAAGTAAGTTTTATCACTACACATTACAATTGTGGTGCAATACTCGTACACGCATGGATAAATTTAATTTATTAAACATTGCTGGAATACAACATTGTTTTCTATCACATTAATCATATTGTTTAGCTGTCTAAACTGTACAAATGTCAGTGATATGAAACTTTATATTATTGTTGCATAAATAATCTTGGTTAATTCTTTTGTGTATGTTACTTTTAATACCTGAATCAATTAATTTGTCATCCTGAAAGTAATTTCGAAATATTATATCAAATTCATGCATTCAAGCTCCACCAAATGCTCATGGATGATGCTCTTCTATAATTTCAGTATCTCGGCAATCTCTCATTGTGAAATATTTGTTCAAATAAAATCCAAAGGCAGCGTTGTAATAGTGGGGAATGCCTGTATTTTTCTACCTCTTCGTACTTATTTTCTGTATAAATATTATAAAATATATTAAAATTTCCCTTTGCCTCCTCCATAGCCATACATTCTCACAAAGTTCATTCTATATATGTTTTCTTACTCCTTATAATTCCATCTTTCAAAGTTTCATTCACTTGATTCAACTGTACTGTCTTCGGTCAACCTCTACCTATAACCCTTCTCCACTCAAATTTTTTTAGTCAGTATTTCATCACCCATCCATTCAACGTGTCCAAACCACCTGAACATTTCCTTTTCGCCCTATTTAACACTTCAGTTTCCAGCGCGCATTCATTCTTAATAATTACATTTCTTATTCTGTCATACATCGACATGCCACATATTCTTTTAAATTTTACTCGGCTTCTTTCACTAATTCATCATTATTGGCACTAATACGTTACTTGGACCATTATTTTGGCAGATCTTGATTTTTTTTCGTTCAAGTAACATACTCGTACATATATGTCTTTTAGTGGTCTATTGATTGACTTTCCTATTGCGACACACCATTCAATAGCTCTTTCCACATGAGTCTGATAACATACTTCTCAAATACGAGATTTATTCAATTCATTCTAACCTTTCATTGTTAGAATGAATTGAATCTACATTTACCCAATTATCGCATCTACGTTCACCTAAAACTACATCTACATTCATTAAAAAAATCACATCTACTTTCACCCAAATATCTCATCAACATTCACCCAAATATCTCATCAACATTCACCCAAATATCGCACCTACATTCACCCAAAAATCGCATCTACTTTCACCCAAATATCTCATCAACATTCACCCAAATATCTCATCAACATTCACCCAAATATCGCATCTACATTCACCCAAAAATCGCATCTACTTTCACCCAAATATCTCATCAACATTCACCCAAATATCGCATCTACATTCACCCAAATATCGTATCTATGTTCACCAAAATATTTGATTTGAATAATTTACCATGTGTAATAGAAAACGTTCCTGAATAATTTAAAGAATACATTGTTTCCATTCCATATTGATAAATGTTATTATAAATATTATAAAAAAATTGTTATATATTATATTATAAACATATAAAAATATTTACCATGTATGTAAAATTATTGTCCTTTTAAAGGGTATTCGCAATAATTAAATGTATGATTGCACAATTTATAGTGAATAAAGTATACATATTTATATATTAATAATAAAACATTATAAAACACAATTATTGTCAACTACATAAATTATATTTATTGAAATATCTAAGTCAATTGAAAAGTATTAAACAATGATTAAAAAAATCTCTGTCTGTTTAGTTTAAACTTAGATATTTTAATTTAAATACCTGATAAATAATAATTCTTGTATTTGAATTATTATTCATTTTCAAGTAGAAGTTTCATATCTGATTTTTGATATCTGCTTGAATATCTCAAGGAGTATTATCACGGTTAATGGTCTGGTAGACTTTTTATGTATTATTTACTACAATAATGATTTTATTATCACTCTCAGACTATCCATAAAATTTATTTTTAATTTATTTATATGCTGCCATTTATTTATTTATATTTAAGATATTTTTAAGAGATTGTATCATATATTATATAATCTTGCCATCTTTCTTTACGTTTAATAAAGAATTTCAATGAAAAAAATCACTAATTGTTTTTTAAACAATGGAATGGAAAAATCGTAAATTAAAGAGAGTGTGTAGCCCACGCCCCACAGGGGGCAATTAGATTTTTAAGGGGGGCAATTTCAGTTCTCCATTATATGTTTTGAAAATTTACTTACTGTGTTAGCTTATTTCCTAGTGATTTCTTCCTAAAACTCATCATTTAAGTTTCTTTAATGAGCAATTCAATTTTTTAACATTAAAAATGATGTATATGTACGAGGGTTGCTACTTTAGTTTTGCGACAGACAAGTAAAAACAAATATTTATCATCGAAAATGGCTTTGTTGTTTTTCAAAATACTCTCCATGAAGATCAATACACTTTTGCATGCGTTTGTACCAATTTTCGAAGCACTTTTTCCACTCAGAATGAGGTAACTTCAAAACATGCGTTTTGAACGCATCAACCGCTTCAGGCGTCGAAAAACGTTGACCTCGCAATTTATTTTTGATGTTCGGGAATAAAAAGAAGTCATTGGGTGCCAAATCAGGGCTGTACAGGGGATGACCCAACAATTAAATGGTTAAAGTTTAACCCTTTTGTAGCGGCCGCTTAGTCGTATTTTGATCGCTTTGTCACGTCACCGTTATGTAGGAGGAGGCATAAGAATTTTAGAAAGGCTTAGGTGGGGCATGGCACAAAAAACGTTAGGAAACATTGGTGTAGAGGATCATTATATGTTAGTTGCACATTATCTTTTTAGGCATCAAGAGCAGTTATCTAAAAACAGTGATTTAAAAGCTTATTTAAAAAAATAGATATTTTTGTTTCTGGGCATTGCATTACCATTCTTATATCAATCTCGTGCTGTTCGTTCACATTGATGATGTGCTCTATGAGAACCTGATCCTAAATGTATACTTCCTCCCGCAGATGTCAAAGACACGTGAATTCTGCAGAGCATCCTGGCTACGCTGAAGCATGTTCACAGCATACTGACTCTTTCTCGTATATCTAGCTTTGAGATACCATCAGCTCAAGAATTGATAGCTCTCCCACGGTCTCAAGCAACTTGCTCCCAGTCAAATAACACTGTTATAGCTAATTTTCAATCTAACATGGCATGCTTCTCAAATCATTTAAGTTAAAAGCACTTTTTCTAGCCTATTACATAAGAACACAGGATTTTAATCCATCAATAGTGGGTTCGAATCCCAAGTAGGAGGTACTATTTAAATTGTCCGTTCATCATGTTCATGAAGAGACTACACATCAGCAAAATAAAATATGAGCAACAGCTCTGTGAAAACGGCCAGATAAACTACATCAAAATTTTATTGAAAGTATTTCTGTTATGTTACTTGTGACAAAAATTACTGTTTTACGGAAAATAATTTTTGGCAGTTTTCAACTATTTTTAGGTGATGTTAACAATACTTGCACATGCTAGATGCACCTTTACGTGGGGCAGCACTTTACACATGTGACATTGCTTTGACAAGAGAACTTTCTTTCTTCGATGGCTCTACAGCACATATCGGGCCTTGGCCTCCATCAATCCTAGCCTCCAACTCCTCCTGTCTCCCGCCGCGGCCTTCCAATTTGTCACTTGTAGCAGTTGGGCCATGTCCTTTTTCCCCTCATCCTCCAATCACAGCCTAGGTCTACCGACCTTTCTTCTTCCGTCCGGATGTCCCTCAAGGATCCTCTTAGGTACCCGTGACGTCGGCATTCTCTGCACATGCCCAGCCCATCTCAGCCTGCTCAGTCTGGCATGTACAGAGAGCCTGAGAGCTTTATAGATGTTATACAGCTCATCATTGAATTTTATTCTCCACGTTTCGCCATCGTTTCCGGGCCCCAGGAGTTTACGTAACACTCTCCTCTCAAATGCGTCCAGCATCTCTGCGGATCTTAAGAGTAGCTGTTCTCTCTTAACAAGAGAATAGCTACTCTTAGTGTGCTATATGTACAGCTTTAATCACACTGTGTAAAAGTGACGCTCGTACAAAAGTCATCAGAGTTGATTCCAGGTTACTAAAATTAGCATCATACACATTAGTCTAACAGACCATTATCCTGCCGAATATCCTGTGGATACGTTTCCATCAAAACATTTTTAAAACCACTCTTTTTGGAAGAATTCTCTAATTTCAATAAATATATAAACTTAAGCTTTTAATCATAAAAAAGACATTAAACGTGGTTAGAAATTAGTTGCCATCAATCAAAATCCGATAACTCCATATTATTTAAAAAGCAAACCAGTATACATGTCTTCAAACCAAAAAACAAACCAGTATACATGTCTTCAAACCAAAATTACAACAAAAATCACCTAACTAAAAATCGTTATTTATGTCATCTGAATGTAAATATTTATATCTTCTCCTTAGTCATGTTGATCGTGACTGAGCTTCATGGTTCTCTGATGATGATGGAACTGGGCGAATGATTTGCCTACACTCCTCTAATCCAGCTACGATAAGTGCAGCACTCGATGAGTTACTATTAATCTCTTTGATTTGATCTATCTACCTTGCTGGAGATTGTCGTCTTGCATGCCGCCCCTCAACACTTCCAGGCCTTACTGACTTCTCCAAATCATCTTCATCTCTTCTAGAGACATGTCCAAAGTATGACAGTATTCTCATCCTGCATGCCGTTAACAGCTTTCTTTAACCTTTAGATCCTGGAGTATGGACACATTGGTAGTCTTGCAGTTCGTGAGATGCAAAGCATTCAAATCTTAACCTAAATATGAAATTACATAAATTCTTAACTAACTATTTGTTTTAAGAACTAATTCAAAATGTATCAAGATTAAATTAAGATCCTCCCAATATGTCTAATGGCATGCCATCAGCAAATCTCAAAGACCACCTTGCAGGTCTTCATGATCATTTATAATCCCAATAGGGAAGATGTAGACTGAAAAATAATCGGTAAATCCCCAGTGCAGTGGTTCCAAAGTCTCACTGCATGGACAGTAAAGAACCATGTAAAAAAGAAGAGTGGTGAACTAGGAAATCCAATAAACAATCTCTACTTGAACGTAACACAAATCCATAATCAGAAAGACATTGAATAATTTTGGAGAGATAAGTAGGGGTTATTAGCCTCCCAGACAATTTTATCAGTCACTTATCATCTTCTTCCAGTATTCAATCTTCCTGTATGTATCTCAAAGCCTCTGTCTCTGTCTGCCAAGTGAACTTCTTTCATAATGCTGACTTACATAATGATCTTTGTGGAACGTGTCAACTGAGATTAGTTTATATAGCCTATCCACGTAAACCTTGGCTTCACTAATAATTAGTTATCTCATTAATTTTTGAGTTTCTTCATTAGATCTGAGTTTTCACTCTCCAGTCACTTGTTTTGAGTATTCATTTTTCGATACTCAATAACCTTTATTGGTCTTTAAGGGTCATGACCCACACTTCGGACCCATAAATTACTACTGATACGATGATTGATATGTAACAAATTTTTGAGACATGTATTTGATAAAAATAAGTCAAAAATGTGTTATGTGATTACTTAGTGACCTTTTTGACTTGAGCACACAAAGGGTACAAATCCTAATTTGACAGCCCTAGATGGAATTATTGGTTTTTGATACTTGAGGTAAAAATACTGTTTATGATTTAAGAAAAATTGGTTTAGTTAATTTTTAAATAAATTAAACAAAAGCACACTTTATATTATAATATTATTATGTACTGTTATGTTTTTATGTAATGAATTATTGTTGAAAATATAAAAATATGTATTATGTTTACAATAATTTATGTGTAAAATATTTATTTTCATTTGATTATTATAATTATGTGGTTTAAAAGTATTATTGTAATAACGAATTTTATTTTAATGAAATAAAGTAAGAAAATTATTGATTATTTATGATTTATTGAAGTTATATTGACACAACCCTAAAATTTGTATGAAATTATTTGTATAATAATTACTCTTGGTAACTGACTAAACTTGCCCCATGGAATTTTCGCCCTGCATCATTATTTGTTCTTATAGTTTGGAAATTCTAGGATGAGTCCTGTGACAGCTCACAAATTTGTCTCAATACAACCTTGTAATGATGTTCAGTAATTTTAATTATTTTATCAACTTTAACACATTCACTGCGATATGTATTTATAGAATAGTGTAGAGGTACTGAAAAAAATCATATTTTCGAAACCTTAAAATCTTACGGTATTTTCGAAACCTTAAAATCTTACGGAAACCTTAAAATCTTAAAATATTCGGTACCATACAAACAAAGAGAATCGAATGACGCGCAACGGGCGTCATCAGCGTCTCTACAAAAAATGTGTTAACGCCCCAGGGGCGTCTTTAGCAGCGAACGTGTTAATATAAGCCTCAATTCTAATAAATAGCAAGTTATTTAGGTAAATACATTACATAAGGTTATATTGGGGCGAATTTGTGATCTGTCACAGGACTCATCCTAGAATTTCCGAACTATAGTAGTATTTTTTGGTTTAAACAAGCTTTTACCAAATGGGGTTGCATGTTCCATGGGGTAAAATTAAATGGATGAGACAATAGACAATCTTGTCACTTTTACTACACAGCTTGTTATAATAAACTGCCTTTTTTATTGTAATCCAGAACCTGCACATTACATTCACTGTATATTACGACTCCTACCAATCTTAATACTAGGAAACGACTGTGATTGGTTATGTTCAGTGTTTGGATTTGGTATTTTGCGTAGTTAATGAAGAGTCAAACAATGTCATTTTTTCCCTCACAGACACGTACAATACCAATTGTAAGTAATACACGTCGGGCTTAAGAAAGAGACTGTCGGTCATAATTGGCTAACTTCGGCTTTGTAGAGCGTCGTCTCTGTCGCACGATTGACTGACAAATCGCGACGGAACATGTGTATGAATGACAGAGATGTATGCTTCGATCGTCTAAATTCGGTATGTCATCGGATCCAATACAGCGGTGTGGCCGGTGAGTTTGCTGGTGTGCCACAACTCACTCACTTAATAAAAAAAACCTCTACGGCACAGCTTCAATGACAACTTTGTGAGACTGCAAGAAGCAACCAAGAACTGAGTCATCAAATGCCTTCTGGAATAGTGTGCCCACACTGCGGGAGGGTGTGTGGTATATTCAAGATAGGATTTCTGAGCCATCTCAGAAAACACGAAAGAGTTTAACAATCATTCTCGTCTGTGAGGGTTTGCCTAAGGCCGAGGCCACACCAAAGTGCTTCGTTACGTGCTAAGCTAGATTTTACGTGACTCATATACTAGGTGACCTCATGCCTGGCCACACCATAGTGCTACACACAAATTCATTTGACAGCTGGGAGTGGATGAGTCAACACACAATGTCACTCTCAAAACTAACCAATTTCATTACAACTTACCATCTTTATTTACTTTCTGTGCAACTTCATTCCAAAGTGATTTTATTACAGGTAAATTTTTCTATAATTTTCTCGATGGGTTCCACAAAGGCTCCATTTTATACACAGCTGTCATTAAAACTTCCGCCATCTTGTAAATTAACCAACACATCTGTTTACTATAGTTCGGAAATTCTAGGATGAGTCCTGTGACAGCTCACAAATTCGCCCCAATACAACCTTATGTAATGTATTTACCCAAATAACTTGATATTTATTAGAATTGAGGCTTATATTAAAGTTGATAAAATAATTAAAATTACTGAACATCGTTACAAGGTTGTATTGGGGCAAATTTGTGAGCTGTCACAGGACTCATCCTAGAATTTCCAAACTATAGGAGATTCACTCGATGACTAATCGTCATGCAATGTGGCGCGAAGCGTGCAGTGTGGCCACTGCGATAGTATGCGGTACGTCGGTTCGCTAAAATATGTCGCCTAACTCGCAAAATAGCTCTAAGCATCAAGCGAGGCTCCTTCCTGTGTGGCCGAGGCCTAAGTAAGTGACGTATGCTTATAAATTTCTCCTGCTGTTTAAATCAGTGAAGGAATTTTCATTATTTGAACGAGTAATGAGGAATTTAGAATATTGTTTATGATATATCCTTCATAGTAACCCAGTTGGTGAAGAGACAGATAATTGCACGTATTCACTTCAGTCATTATCACACAAATGTAAACATTTTTTTAAAAAGATAACGGACAAACAAATCAATGTCAAGTTCAGCGACTTCAGACTACACTCATACCTCGCTATACGGCCGCTCTTTATGCGGCATTTCGCTATAACGGCCTTTTTAAATTATGTCACCTTTTCGATTTACGGCCCACAATGTTTCGTTATACGGCCAAAAAATGCTGTACTGTTAAGAGTAGTACTCACTGAGATTATTTGAATGGACTCGTGTCGCGATTCAGAATCTGCTCTGCATAGATTCATTGTTCGGATACAGCCCAGACGCTACTCCGCGACAAAAAACCGTGTCCATGCCAAGATTCATAGTACGATTCAGTCCTTTGCTAAAAATGACTGAAGTTGCTCTCTCTCCAGAATTTTCCTAGCTTTTTTTTTAAATAAGAATAGCAATAAGCGCAATAAAGCCAGAGCATGCTATATGTTAAAAGCTAACAGCAAAAAACTTGTCGAATGCGCTTTCTTATTTCGAGCAGAGAATGAACATCCTTCTTCAAAATGATCTCGACGAAGAACGCAGCGCTAAAGTGTCTCGAGGAGTATACTCAGCCATTACTTGTACCTGTTACAAAACACTGCAAGGCGAAGCAGACAACGTTGGACCAATATTTTAAACTAGATCCAGCAACCCACAACAGCGGAAAATGATGATGGCAGCATAATATTATATGGTAGCTTACTGATTCTTCGTGTTAATGTTTGTCATCAGATTAACAAGTTAAACAGTTTTTAAACATTTTATTTTATGTTTTTTTTTTTTATTTAATTTTTTTCCTTTAAGTATCTTGGGTCGCTCATCCATAGTGATGGAGGATGTGCAGCAGATGTAACACATAGAATTAATGTGGGATGGATGAAGTTTAGATCAATGACGGGAGTTCTATGTGATCTGAAAATGCCAGTAAAGTTGAAAGGAAAAGTATACCAAACGATTGTCAGACCCGCACTCCTCTATGGCTTCGAGTGCTGGACGATGTATAACTCTTACTCCAGGCAAATAGAAACTGCTGAAATGCGCATGCTAAGATGGTCAGCTGGTATGTCTCTAAGAGACAAAATAAAAAGCTCACACATTCGTGGAAGCCTAGGTGTTACAGCCGTCAACAGCAAAATGGAGGAGAGGCGATTGAGATGGTATGGGCACGTTGGACACAGAACACCCGATCACATTGTGAACCAGGCAATCTCCATGAATCTTCCTCGAATAACAACCAGAGGAAGACCAAAGAATTCATGGGTGATGCAAAAAGATAACTTGATGCAGAGGCACGGCCTGGGGGACGTAGTCCGGGACAGAAGAGCATACAACCTGAGGACGAGGAGAGCTGACCCCAACAGCATTCGCAGACAGTGAATTGAGATGGAGCCAGGGAGAAGAAGAAGATTTTATGTTTTTTTTATTATATGTATACATATGTGCATATGATTTATTTTGTTTTTTTAATTTATATGTTTATTTATTAAATTTCTGTTTATTATTACATTGTGTTGTATTTTTATTTTTATGTAAGCATTTTTTATAGGAAATAAAAAGAATAAAATGCTTTATGAACTAAAAACTATATTATTTTATAAAAAATTGGAACAGATTCAATTGAATTTGTATGGGTTTGTATCAAAATAATTTATTCGTTACACGGCTTTTCGCTTTACGGCCAACTTTTCCGGAACGTATCTAGGCCATAAAGCGAGGTATGGGTGTATTCCAGTTATATAACTGAGTCCAAATGAGCCCATCATCATCAACCAGTATAATTCCGATGTGGAATATCTAACATACAGTGGTGTGATGTTACAGATTTGTATTAGCTCTCGTCAACGTCATTGTCGTTTTTGGACCTTGTAGTCGAGGACCTCCTGAACACTCCAACATCAATCTTAAACGATCCTCCACGTAAATTCTGTGATCTTCAGTGAGAGAACAACTTGATCCTAGATGCGTACTATAGAAAAGATTCGATAACTCAATAAAACAGGAAATCAAGATTATTTATATTTCAATCAGAATTCCTGTCGCGCAGCTGCTGACAATGCAATGAGACTAAGCAAAGATCAAGTCACGCAGCTACTGACAATTCAATGAGACTAGGCAATTATCCCGTCACATAGCTGCTGACAATGCAATGAAACTAGGCAAAAATAAAGTCACCTAGCTACTGACAATGCAATGAAACTAGGCAAAAATCAAGTCGCCTAGCTGCTGACAATTCAATGAGACTAGGCAAATATCCCGTCACATAGTTGCTGACAATTCAACGAGACTAGGTAAATATCCCGTCACATAGCCGCTGGCAATGTAATAGACTAGGCAAAGATCAAGTCACTCAGCTGCTGACAATGCAATGAGACTAAGCAAAGATCAAGTCACGCAGCTGCTGAAAATGCAATGAAACTAGGCAAAAATCAAGTCACCTAGCTACTGACAATCCAATGAGACTAGACAATTATCCCATCACATAGCTGCTGACAATGCAATGAAACTAGGAAATAAATAAAGTCACCTAGCTGCTGACAATGCAATGAAACTAGACAAAAATCAAGTCACCTAGCTGCTGACAATTCAATGAGACTAGGCAAATATCCCGTCACATAGCTGTTGACAATTCAATGAGACTAGGCAAATATCCCGTCACATAGCTGTTGGCAATGCAATGAGACTAGGCAAAGATCAAGTCACTCAGCTGCTGACAATGCAATGAGACTAAGCAAAGATCAAATCACACAGCTGCTGACAATGCAATAAAACTAGGCAAAAATAAAGTCACCTAGCTGCTGACAATGCAATGAAACCAGGCAAAAATCAAGTCACCTAGCTGCTGACAATTCAATGAGACTAGGCAAATATCCCGTCACATAGTTGCTGACAATTCAATGAGACTAGGCAAATATCCCGTCACATAGCTGCTGACAATTCAATGAGACTAGGCAAATATCCCGTCACATAGCTGCTGACAATGCAATGAGACTAGGCAAAGATCAAGTCACTCAGCTGCTGACAATGCAATGAGACTAGGCAAATACATTATCAATAATAAGTAAAACTGAGATCACATTATCAATAAGAAACCATTAGTTTCGTTGATTGATGAAGATACTATATATTTAAATGACGCATTATATATTTCCTAATATTGTTAACCCTTAACTAACATACAGTTCACACCCTAATCCCTATTTTCCTACAGATTTATCGAGCATTTAAATTTTTTTTTCTCAAATATTATTTTCATTTTATAAGTTTAAGACTAGGTCATGGATACCGATAATAATTTAGCCCAATGGGATTTATATCAAAAAGCCTGAACCACTTTCAGAGAGCCCACATCTCTTATAAATATACACGTTTAAATTTAATAAAAATAAATATTAAAAGATACGAGCATGTCAAGATGAAGATTGCCAATGACGATTTAATCAGAGGGAATTTATCTTAATACGTATATATTTATGCTAACAAAATATGACTTATCGTGACAGTTCCAATCTGATAGATTTGGACTTGACATGCAATCGAGTGTCCCCCACATATGCGATACTCATTGACAGTTGCCGTACAGAGAGCTTGTCATCTTGTTGCTACAAACAACTGAAACACTTCACGGTGAGTTAAAAAATGTTTAATTATTTTTTATTTAAACTAATTTATTTATTTACATGAATTCTATATATATACATAGTCAACGTTCCCTCTAAGATGTGCGCGTGTGCGGCCGCACATCTGTTAAAAATTGTCCGCACACATGTTTCCATCTTCCGCACACATCTCAAAGAAAGGAACTTGTAACCATATTTTGTTTCGCGCAATTATATATTTTATTTGATATTTTATGATGGGTTCTCAGGTTCCTTTCTTTGAGATGTGTGCGGAACATGCAAACATTATGTTATATTACTCGTATTATGTTACGTATTTCGTATAAAGACTTCATGAATTATCCCTTGTTCAAAGGTATTCGTGTTTTAAATTTTTTGCTTGTATAGAATTTTTTTTATATATAACCTACATATTTGAAAAATGTAATTTATACTTTCGTGATACATTATGTTGACTACCTAATTTTATCTATGCATATTTACGCCCTTTTTTTTCTTGCACAAATAAGTTGATGGGCCGCACAATGAAAAAAATAGGGGGAACGTTGTACATAGTGTATAAAAATCAAGTAATTTAAAGTGGACATTCTCAAATTACAATAGACCCTAGTTCTTGAACATCTCGAATATATTGTTTTATTTCGGTTCGCGAAGATATATTTTC
Source organism: Odontocerum albicorne (assembly GCA_949825065.1). Classification (NCBI taxonomy): domain Eukaryota; kingdom Metazoa; phylum Arthropoda; class Insecta; order Trichoptera; family Odontoceridae; genus Odontocerum; species Odontocerum albicorne. The sequence goes on from OX463856.1 coordinate 34,299,887, forward strand.
AATAACAATGCCTTCATAACATTTTAAAACGCAAGCAAAAACAAAACAGGAAAAAGAAAGAATCCTAGAAGAACAGTTACCTGAAGTTTTTATGCAAGGTGACTTCTAATATTGGTTTCAAACAATATGTTAACATCTCTCCTCAGTACAGGTCGAGTGGAGTTAAATTTTCATGTATGTTATTTAATATATAGTATCTATTGTGTTGTCGCGCTAAGTGTTTTTGTGGGTCTGGAACGAATTAATCCAATCTACTTCTTATGGGAAAAATTTATTCGGTTTTCGAAGAGCCTTCAGGAACGAATTAAGTTCGAAAACCGAGCTTCTAAATTCAGGTTTGTTGCCTTTAATTTTTTGTGTCCTATCGACAAACTGGATTTTTGCCTGTATCTTACTGATGGCATATAAACATGAAATTATAGACTGGTGTTTTTTTACCTATTTTATAATCATTATTTAATTGCTTTGTTATAAAATCTCTTTACCTTCATAAGTTTGTGTATCACACGAGTCAACCCTTGGTGTACTTCGTCATTTTTAACCTTTCCCTTCCTGTGCTAAAAAAATCCGCGCGTTCCGGTGCTGTGTATTCAATACACATCAATACACATGTAAAAATGAGCGATTTAAAATCGGAAAAATAAGAATATTCATAGCCAATCGCTTACATTAATTAAATTTGCAGTCAAAAGTGATAATAATTGAAATTTAATTGCTGAAAACATGAAAAAAAAACATTGGCCAACGTTCACAAAACGGGTGAAGCGACCACCTCAAACGAAAGCCCGCGAGCTACTGAAGCGAGAGAAGCGAGCGAACTGAGATTCTATTTCTTGCGTTCCCATATACCGAAGTAGAGTGAGAGTGAGACGTGAATAGCGTCGCTTCCTCACCCATAGCGATTTTTTAGAATGAATTTACCTACGTCACACACTGGCACACGTTTGATTGTATTGGTGAATTTATTTCCGATTTTCACAAAAGATCTCTGATGTGGCCGATAAGTGCTAATTATTATTAATATTATTTTTTTCATTCAATGCATAAATGTATTACCGGAATACCTAAAATCTGAACCCAGTATTTATTATATTTATAGATATTAAAGTTTTTAGAAGCAATGTGTACTAGTTACACATCACAGGGAAGGAAGGGCTAACAAATGAATAGCCTGTCTCACAATCTCCTCCATACATTTATCAAAAACACATTTAATGGTTTACACAATTATTTATTACGATTTACTCTTCCTGTGAGCACCAAATACTCAAATTTCTATCATAACAACAACCACGCTCTGATCCACTGCGTGATTTTTTCGCACCTTTTTTGAATTTCGTATGTCATGGGAAGCCAAATATGAATATATACCAGTTAAGCTAAACATCATTGTTTGAAATTAATTTAAGAATGTGCATTAAAAGGTTCTAGCCATCAGATATCACATACCTTGGATGTAAAAACTTTTTATAAAATCTTAGCTCTCGTTTACATATTTTTGTATGCTGAAATAAAAAATTACACTTAAAACGTCCCAACTTTATTGTATGGAAGTGATATATAAACGTGGAAAAATAGTGAGAGGAGCCGAATAAATGCTATAGAAACGCGTGTATTGAGAAGAATAAATGGAGGGACAATGTACGACAGAATGCAGTGATAAGAGACGAATGTGAACTTAAGGCGTTGAGTAAGATGGATAAAAACACGATAAGATGGTTTGGCCATGCTGAAGGACTGAATGAAAAAATACTAACAAAATAGTTACGTAGGTGTGATAAGAGTTTTTTTATGATAGTTTTTCCGTGTGGTACCCTTCAATATATCCGAATTAGTGTTTCAGACATATAAAAGAGCATGGCCGAGAGAATTGAGCCTTCGGGTTTAGGGCCTCTGGAATAAGCATGGAATTTGCGGTTCGTCATGTGTTGGCAACATTACCGCTCATCGCGTCTGTATATTGTTACCAGACGAACTCTTTTTACCATACTGGCACCCCTTTTTTTTTAGATATCATCAGGAATTGAACCTGAAATCCCCGGATGAAAGTAAAGAGTGTTCCCACTATGCTACGGAGGTCGTAATTGAGGAATATTGATATATTATCTTTAAATTTTACTTTTTTATGTAAAGAACACTCAAGTGTCGTTTATTGTGTTGATAAATAATTCTATATTAAATGTCATAGATGAGTGCGTATTGTAAATTATAGCGATTTAGTCTACGCGATACATTTGAGCTTAACCCTTTATAGGGCAAGTTTTTATTTTTGAGATATTAAGAGTTTTTGGTTGAATAAATCATTATTATGTGTATCAAATCCACTTTATTTCTTCGAAAATGTGTTTTAAATTTTTTTTTTAAATAAGGCGGTCGCATATGAGAGCTGTGCCCATTTCAGGGGTCATGTCAGTGGTCGCAAAAGTGACCAATGAATGTTTAGATAATAATATATAAGTTAAGGTTGTATTAGGAAATAAAATTCTCATATGAGATATAATGAATGGTGATTTACTTATAATACCTATTTACATATTTGACAATAAATTGACCGGATGTTTAGATCGTTGCTACTGAACATGCAGCTAACTTCACCACGACCCGTCTTAAATAAGACCTCTGCCCGTCCACTACATTTGCCAATTTGACATTTGTGTTACTTAAAAACGTTTCATTAAGAAAATGAATCCTTATAAGTATAACCATAAGGGTGGTCGCATATGCGACCGATTTCTGCTTATGCCCGTTAAAGGGTTAAATAATAACATAGCGATACGAAAGAACGCACTGAGATTGAGGACTGCTAATTTTTGACAGCTGACTAATTACACAGTATTTCTCCCAGTCCACGTACTCGTATGTCTTGAGTCGTTCAAGTCTTGAACAATGGCTATTAATTCCGATTGGCTTGACCACGCCGCCACGGAAGGTAGGTATGTAATTTGCTGGAGGTCGAACCTCGGTAGGGTTCTTTACAAGACAGTTCAAATGCATCACAACACGTAAAACAGCACTAAGATCTTTCTATATGTTACCTTTTTTCAAGTTTATAAATAATACTGAGTGCGAACGAGTAGCTCCATGGCAGATATAGACTCGTATGCAATAATAATAGGACAATTTATATAGTGCCGTTTAGAGAGTAAACTCTTCTTAAAGGTGCTTTGACTCAGGATTTGTACCGACTCATACAAATTGATAAGAACTTACAAAAATATTATCTTTAAGTGATTCCTATAGCTGCACACGCCACCTATCATAATACCACACCATATTGGATTGATTTCGAAAAAAATATTTATTAGATGAAAAAGAAACCGAACTCAAAGTTGTCTACTTTCCTCCGAAGAAACATCCCTTAGACACAGATTCGAAAGGTACAATGGAGACATCCCATTAAGGGACTTGAATACATCACATTAAAGCATTTGGATACAAAGAGACAAAGTTTGAAATTAATCCATTCGCGATACTTAAGCCAGTGTGGACTTTTTAGAATTGGGCCAATATAGAGACATCACATTAAAGCATTTGGATACAAAGAGACAAAGTTTGAAATTAATCTATTCGCGATACTTAAGCCAGTGTGGACTTTTTAGAAGCGGGCCAATATAGAGGTATTCCATTAAAGCATTTGGATACAAAAAGACAAAGTTTGAAATCGATCCGTTAGCGACACTTAAGCCAGTGTGGACTTTTTAGAAGCGGGCCAATATAGAGACACCCCCATTAAAGCATTTGGATACAAAGAGACAAAGTTTGAAATTAATCCATTCACGATACTTAAGCCAGTGTGGACTTTTTAGAATTGGGCCAATATAGAGACATCACATTAAAGCATTTGGATACAAAGAGACAAAGTTTGAAATTAATTCAGTCGCAACACGTAATTCTTCAGTGTGGACTTTTTAGAAGCGGGCCGATATAGATACATCACATTAAATCATTTGGATACAAAGAGACAACGTTTGAAATAAAGCCGGTCGCAACACTTAAGACAGAGTGGACTTTTTAGAAGCGGGCCGATATGGAGACATCACATTAAATCATTTGGATACAAAGAGACAAAGTTTGAAATAAAGCCGGTCGCAACACTTAAGACAGAGTGGACTTTTTAGAAGCGGGCCGATATGGAGACATCACATTAAATCATTTGGATACAAAGAGACAAAGTTTGAAATAAAGCCGGTCGCAACACTTAAGACAGAGTGGACTTTTTAGAAGCGGACCGATATGGAGACATCACATTAAATCATTTGGATACAAAGAGACAAAGTTTGAAATAAAGCCGGTCGCAACACTTAAGACAGAGTGGACTTTTTAGAAGCGGGCCGATATGGAGACATCACATTAAATCATTTGGATACAAAGAGACAAAGTTTGAAATAAAGCCGGTTGCAACACTTAAGACAGTGTGGACTTTTTGGAAGCGGGCCGATATAGAGACATCACATTAAATCATTTGGATACAAAGAGACAAAGTTTCAAATTAACCCGTTCGTGATACTTAAGCCAGTGTGGACTTAGAAGCGGACTTATGTGACAATATTTCTGACTACCATACGAGTATATTAGCCTAGCAACTGCATCGAAAACAGACTGGAGTCTAGAACTTTGTGATGGTTAAGTTGACATTCGCATGGTAGCGTATTTAGACTGCCAAGAAGCTATTCCTATTATCATGACACAAGTGAATTTACCATCCATCCATCCATGGCTCTACAACCCAGGTCGGGTCTTGGCCTCCTGCAGAGCCTGCCCCCATGACTGACGGTCCCGTGCAGCGTTACGCCAGTTCCGGATACCGATGTTGTTTACATCCCTCACCACTCCATCCGGCCATCGGAGTTTCGGCCTTCCCACTGCTCTCCGCCCCCCGGGCGCACCATCCATGATTCGCCTTGGGATCTCACCCTCGCCCATCCTCTGAAGATGTCCGGCGTGAATTTACCATAGAAATAGTAATATAAAAAAATTATAACATAACATATACAACTAAGGTCCAGACGTTTCCAACAACAGATACAATACAATGCATGATGGGACGATGTTACAATATAAATATGATACCTCTAGTCTTAGCAGTGTGCCAACTAAAGCCGATAGAAAACGTGTTGTTTCGTTGTATTCTGAAACGTTAAATATATAAAATTGCGCGATTATCAAGTCTTTGTTTCAACTGGAGAGAATATTTCGAAATAAATTAAACAACGTTTAGATGCTTACGTCATTTAATTTCTGCTAGGCCTTTCCCTTCTTTTGAAAGAAACTAGATAACCAGGCGATATTTAATTTTTTACATTTCATAATATAACGAAACAACACTCTTCTATCAGCTCTAGTTAATATGCTGCCGAGGATAAATGTATAAAAATTTCACTGTAATATCGTCTGACCATGCGCGACGTGACCAGCGTGATATATGCTAAGACACGCGGAAAACTTGTTAAAGTCTGAAACTTTTGGAATGAATGCGGGAATGTCATATATCTCAGGGGTCGGCAAACTTTTTTCGCTAAGGGCCAGATCGTACAAATTTTAGGCCAGAAAGCAAACTCGAGGATATTTATGTAGTTAATTCTACTTATATAGCAAAAAAAACGGTTTCACATTTTTTTATTAACCTTTCCTTCTCGGTGTTGGGTATCTTCTACACGTTGCTTCAAATAACCATCAATATCTCTATAAATATAATAAATACAAGGTTAAGATTCTAGGTATTCCTCCATAATATATTTACGCATTGATTTAAAAAATAATATTAATAATAATCAGAATTTATCGACTACATCGTAAGTATTTTCTGAATATCGGAAACAAATTCGCATTTAAACGCTGTGAGTGCCTCGATCTTGGGTCTTGACGATAGGTGAAAAGTATGCGGGAAGCGCGACACTATATTCGCATCTCACTTTTGCATACGTCACTGAATAGCGAGGAGCGCAATTGTCTCCACCTCGCAAGTGTAAGCGACGCCCGAGTTAGCCCCCAACCCTGCCGCGCTGCAGTAACTGTTGAGCTGGCAACGAGACTAGACCTACGCCCGTTGCGTGAGCGGTGCCAGATGGTTTTTTTAATGTTTTCAGCAAATAAATCTCAATTATTATAATTTTTAACTTCAATTATAATTAATTAAGGGGATTATCTATAAATGTTCTTATTTTTCCGATTTAAAATCGCAAATTTTTGATCGCGTACTCACTACCCAACACCGGAACACGCGTTTCATTTTTATCACCGTAAGGGAAGGGTTAAACAGTGATAACATTTATACACATTTGCTGACTAACTGTGTACTAAAACAAATCAATATTATACATGTACAATTTAACTAAAATAATTTAACAAAACAAACACATAAAACATAAAAATGATTAAAAATGAGATTGGTTATTATCAGCTCGCGGGCAGGATTAAAATAGGCATCGGGCCGGATTTGGCCCGCGGGCCGTAGTTTGCCGACCCCTGATATATCTGATAATCTACATTTACTTAAAAGATAAAATACCAACACGATTCAGAAAAATATACATACATGGCATCACGACATTTACATCGGAGTGGGCAGAGAGGACAGATCGCCAGACTTTCCTATCTCGACACACATCCTTAGCCACATCTACATCCATACAACTTCAACGATCTCACTTAGTTTCTACGTTTTCTTTCAGAAATATAATTTACTTGATGATCTCACTATACTTTCATTGGTGTTTCACAAACATGCAATCCACTCACGTTTGTGATATATTATAATATCTATTTTTTTAATATATCTTTATTCATTCGTTCCATATGCCCGAACCATCTCAGCATGTTTTTCATCATCTTACTGAACACATCAGCCTTAAGTCACATTCATCCCGCATCACTTCATTCCGTATTCTGTCATATACTGTACATAAAATTACTAATATGTAGTACAAACCCCTCAAATAAAATCAACGAAATACTTTGAATTGCAAAAAAAAACAATTGAGACAAATTAAAAATGGAACAACCAGCCTCCCAGTCAGGATCTTAGTTTGAGGAAATGCCGGAGAAGGAACCTCATGAACTTGTAGGGATCCACGGTCGTCGCTGAATATTGTCGCATACATACGGTCAATGACCGACGAAACGAACTTCGGATACCTCGATAAATTATATAATAGTAAACAGTCCAAAGGTCACATGGCCGACATGAGGCCGGCCGAGCATCGCGCCGCATTCCATAGTAGAAAGAGAACGCACCACGCTGTCTCACCGGTTCCGTAAATAGATTGTTACCTACAATGCTTCAATTGACCATTTCTGCATGCACAGAAGCGAGATAGAAGTATTTCGCGGGCGCACTCCCGCGCCCATTCTGAAATGTTATAAATACCTACGTACTATCAAAATAAACCATTCATTCACTCTCTCCTTCCGCATTGCGATTTAACGTGTTTTATTTATTTACCAACAATCATAATCATCATATACCTTTAAGGGGCATATCCTTAAAAACTCATCAACATTTATATTTAAAATATCCACTAAACCAGACATGTGGTTACCTAGTTACATAGAATTATCCAATGTAATGGCCAGAGCCGCCAGCTTCATATCCTTTTTTTTACACTTGACAAGAAATATACATAATTTGCGAAAAAAACAGCAGGTAATTTAATTTAGACACACACTTTCAATGGATCTTGGAGAAATACAAGAACGGTGGCAGGGTAGGCACCCAGTGCTACCGCTGTCAAAACTTTGGCCACGCATCGGCGAACTGTAACCACACAGTCCGATGCGTGAAGTGCCTGATGGCGCATGCCACTACCGACTGCCCCAAGAAAGAGCGGGACACCCCTGCGGCCTGCTGTAACTGCGAGGGTGCTCATCCGGCCAACTATGGTGGTTGCCCCCGCCGCCAACAATACATATCCAGCCTACATAAAAGACGCAGCGTACCGGCTCCCCGGATGGACCATCGCTCGTGGAGCCAGGTAGCCAGCGGTACTCCAGCCTCACCACCTCACCTACCAGCCTCTCCTATAGCCCCCCTTTCTACTCAAACCCTCCTCCCTCCTCGTGCTCAGCCCCTGCCCCCGCCCCCGATTAACACGTTCACAAACGGAGAGAGCGAGTTACTCGCCATCATGCGCCTTGTCATCGGAGCCCGGAGCAGACTCGCTTCTTGCACCACTAAGCTCGAGAAGACTATGATCTACCTCGAGATCATTGAGCAGCTCGTAGGATAAGCGTGATGACGAGTTTCTCTGGAATGAAAGTGCTCTGCTGGAATGCTTACAGCATGCAGCAGAAGATCGAGGAGCTGATGCTGTTGGTGAACAATTCAGGTATAGATATTGTGCTTATAACGGAAACTTGGTTAAAACCTGTATCTCGTGTGAGAGGCACCGGTGGCTTCACCATCTATAGATCGGATCGCGTTTCCGGTAGAGGTGGAGGCACCGCGATCCTCATCCGAGACACTATCCATCATACCCAACTCCTCACGCCCGCCCTGACAAACTTGGAGGCTACTGCCATCAGCCTCAAGGTTGACAGGGAGACAGTAACAATTGTGGCAGCATATTGTACCGGCTATCGTTCACTTCTGGAAAAGGACATCGAGGCAGTGCTGGCCTTGGGGCCCAAGGTCATCATGGCCGGGGACTTCAATGCCAAGCACCGTTACTGGAACTGCTTGAGAGCTAACCCGAACGGAACGACGCTGTACAATTATATGGAAAACCACAACTGTCAAATACTCTATCCAAATCAACATACCTGTTTCACCAACCCCCGTAGCCCTTCTACACTGGACATTGCCGTAGTCAAAAACTACCCTAACATCTCTGGCTTGACTGCTCTAGAAGCTCTCTCGTCAGACCACCTCCCAGTCTACTTCACATTGGGAGTGAGGCCGATTGCTAGCCTCAGGGAGCAGTACGACTACGCCAATGCTGACTGGAAGGGTTACAAAGCCTACCTCCACAACCAGCTCTGCCTATCACCAGAAACTCTGGTGAGCCCACAGGACATCGATACCGCGATAGATACCATCTCCACCTTCATCCATAATGCCCGTGATGAAAATGTTCCCCTCAAAATTGTCACTCCATACAAAATAACTCTTACTCCTCATATCAAACTCCTTATATCTCTAAAAAACAAACAAAGACAGACCTACAGACGTACACTAGACAAACGTGACAAAACACTTCTAAACGTCCTCCAAGATGAAATCAAAAAAGAAATCCGCCTACTTAAAAACCAGCTATGGCAGAGAAAATTGGCAGCTCTAGAACCGGGTAACGGTACTCTCTGGCGAGTCGTCAAGGGTATCAAGTGCTCGTCTCAAAGCATACCACCTCTGCGCACAGCCTCAGGGTTGGCTGTTTCTGGCAGTGACAAGGCTAATGCCTTGGCGGACGCTTATGAGAATACGTACTCAATCACTTCCGACCTTGGAAATGTTGATGTCAATAAAGCTGTCAAGGACACTCTCACCAGCTTTGCTTACTCCCCGACCAACCAAAACGAGGTGCAACTTTGCACCCCGTCCGAAATTGGTCGTATCCTTGACAGACTTAAAACACGAAAAGCACCCGGTCCCGACAATATACACAATAGCCTTCTTAAACAGTTACCACTCAAAGCGAGGATTTTTCTTACTAAAATAATAAATGCCTCACTTCTTAATGGCTATTTTCCGAGTATTTGGAAAGTAGCCAATATTGTTCCTATCCACAAGCCAAATAAACCTACCGAAAATCCAACTAGCTACAGGCCCATCAGCCTTCTTCCAGGTCTTGGCAAGATCCTTGAGAGAGTGGTTGCCTCAAGGCTAGTGTTCCATCACGAATCCAATAATACATTCCCTCATGAGCAATTTGGATTTAGAACAAGACACAACACGATCCAGCAACTTACCCGTGTCGTGGAAGACGTGTCGATGGGCTTCAATAGGAACAAAAGTACTGGCATGGTACTGCTGGACCTCGAGAAGGCTTTTGATACTGTCTGGCATGATGGCCTTCTTCACAAACTTCTCCTCACTGGCACTCCACTCTATCTCGTGAAACTACTTCAATCCTACCTTTCCAATAGAAGTTTCACAGTCACCACTCATCATTCTACGTCATCCGCCAGGCCCATCCCTATGGGTGTCCCCCAAGGCAGTATACTTGGACCATGTCTATTTAACATTTACACACACGACATTCCTACTCCCCCAAACTGTAAACTCGCACTCTTTGCTGACGATGCGGCATGCTACGCATCGTCACTCAAGGTGGATCGAGCTGGTCGCCGTCTTCAGATTGCTCTTGAGATCCTTGAGAAATACTACCAGGACTGGAGGCTCAAAATCAATGACGCCAAAACTGAGGCCATCATGTTCTCCCGAAAAATCAAGGAAAGAGTGCCGTCGATGCCCTTATTTATCGGTGGTTGCCTGGTTGAGTGGCAGGACGTGGTTAAATACCTCGGCCTGCACCTTGACCGGCGACTGACGTGGAAAACCCATTTGAATACCATCAGACAGAAGGGTCACAAGGGCATAGGGGCTATCAGTTCGATATTTCATCGACGCAGCTTCCTTTCACCCAAAAATAAGCTCCTTCTCTATAAAACCCTTATTCGTCCTATCTTGACCTATGCTGCACCCGTTTGGGGTAGTGTGAGCAACACGGATCACCTGAAACTCCAGAGAGTGCAGAACAAGGCATTCAAGATATCTTTTAACACCCATCCCAGAACAAATCTTACCCGACTTCACGCTGAACAGCGAGAAGAAACCCTACAACACCACATTCTCGCTTGGACCGTGAAGTTCTATAAAAGCCAACAAAATCACAGAAATCCCTTAGTCGCTGCCCTGGGGGCTTACGAGAGTAAATCCGACCTACCCTTCCGTTATAAGCACAGGCTCCCGAAGCATTATCTGTTGCCTGACTAGTCCACCTACAGTATTAGCTGGGACGACCAAGGTCTGAGTTAATGTGATGGAATACAAGTAGCCTGAACGAGTGGACTTGTTTTTGCTGAATAAGTAGTGTAAGAATTGTTATCTAGTTATAAGTAGTATGTAGGTGTTAATTATTTCTAAGATCTCATATATTAAGATTGAATAAATAAAATAAAATGATATGTAGGAAAATAAGATTAAATAAGTTCATAAATTATAACATATAGTTAAGATTAGTTAAGTAATAAATTTGTATATAGGTATAGCCTTGACAAATGTTTGTATAATAATTTACTTGTTTAATAAAAAAAAAAAAAAGGATCTGGGTGTGTTGCCTTTCCTTTGTCGTGTCCCTGGTAAACTAGGCTTTTGCCTGTATCTCACTGAGGACATATAGCATGAAAAAATAAATCGATGCTTCTTTCCGATTTTTGATTATATAAAACCCCGTTACACATTCTCGTCAATCTGACTAACAATGACACTCAATTACATATGTATACATCACGTGAAATCAAACTCCTCACATTTTATCACTCCAGAGAGACCAAAAACATTCATCCCACAATATACCGCACATAATCATAAAAATAAAAACAAAAATGGATAAAAACATAAATATATGTTAAAACAACAAAAAACACCACACTCAAGAGCTCACACAAACCTCTTCCACAAGTCATTCCTGTTGTAAGTCCAAGTACTCAAACTCCTGTCGCAATAACAACCACGCTCCGATCGACTACCTAACCTGTTTTCCTCCCTTTGCTTTTATTGAATTTGGCACCCCATTGTATGCCATGGGGTGCCGAATATACTTTACACTCAATGTTTTGTGAGTGTAAAGTATGTTCGGCACGTTTTGTGAGTGATAATTATATTCGGTAAAGCATATTGTTACAAAAAGTGGAACAATCAGTGTTTTATAAAAACAAATCACAATATATTTAACTTTATGACTTCAGGAGGCCTCGCCCCACCGATTGACTGCCATAACATTGGATTTACAAAAGTACTTTCAAATTAAATTAAATCGGATTATTGAAGACCGAACGGAAGTTGGAAGAGTCCTTCGACACCAATTGACGCATACCAATCTAACGAAATTCGACATTTAACATACACCGAACTAAGCACCCGTAGTATCATTATTCACTGTAAAATAAAATATAATTTGCGAGTTGAAATGTTTCAAAATATTTTAGAAATGGTTACAATTCAAACAGTTGCATTTCCTCATATCATCTATGGTAACAAGTCGTCCAGCTCAACTCTGTTGAGTGTAAATCTATTTCGTAGTGTAAGATTTTCATTGACTTACGAGTATAAGAACTAGAGACAACCAACTAGTTCTGAAAAAAACTTTTTATCATAATTACTACCCAGATCTATCCGGAAGGCTCTGCAATTGGTCAAAAGTGATAAATAAGTTGTAAAATTCAAAAATAGATGTCGCCTAAATAGCATCTTATTGTCAATAACCATTTATATGTATCACGTATGTGTTTATGGATTTCATGGGGATGGATAGTCATTTGAATGATTTATGCGACCACGTAACTTGCTTCATTTACTTTTGTCTGGTTGGTTGGAAGAGATTGCCACATGGCAATAAGCCCGCCAGATTGTATTGCAATAAAAGTGTTAAATAAATAAATATATGTAGATACTTCAGATTTATAACGATATCATAATTTGTGTTATCAAACACTGTTTATTCCACTTTTTATAACGGTATAACCCTGCCGGTTTCACCGCATCATCAGGAAGCACAAACAAGACATATCTTGTTTATGCTCCCCTGATGATAAGGTGAAAGCCTTGAAACCGGTAGGGCTATACCGTAACAAAAAGTGGAATAAACAGTGTTTGATAAAACAAATTACAATGTATTCAAACCTCCACAATGTTAATGTCTTAACTATAGATGTGGTAATAAAATAAATATCGCATTATTATTTCATGAAGGTTTTATAATTTTGAAAATTTAGCTGTCAGTTTATGTGTCAGGGCGGTTTTGTTGAGTTTAACGGTAAATTGAGATAGAATGTGTTTACAGGAGAGGCGAGTAGTTAAGATCGCGAAAATCTCACATATAAACACCTTTTTGTAACATTAAAGTTTTATCATAATTCAGAAACGTTATGGAACGGATTCATCGTCGAATATTTCAATAACTATCGTATTTTATAAGTGGTCAATGATGATAGGGATTTAAACCTCACAATACTTCTCTATTAATTAACTAACAAACTCCGGTATTAAAAATATATTTACTCGTAAGTACCCATTAATATTGTATCTATCAATGCCAGTGGTTTCGAATCCCGAGTTAGGGCACTCTTAACCTTTCCCTTCCTGTGCTAAAATATCCGCCCGTTCCGGAGATGTGTATTCAATACACATATGTAAAAATGAGCGATTTAAATCGGAAAAATAAGAATATTCATGGCCAATCGCTTAAATTAATTAAATTTGAAGTCAAAAGTGATAATAATTGAAACTGAATTGCAGAAAACATGAAAAAAAACATTGGACGACGCTCACTAAACTGACGAAACGACCACCTCGAACAAAAGCCCGCTGGGTACTAAGCGAGAGAAGCGAGCAAACTGAAATTATATTTCTTGCGTTCCCATGTACCGAAGTAGTGAGAGTGAGACGTGAATAGCGTCTCTTCCTCACCCATAGCGATTTTTTTAGAATGAATATACCTACGTCACACACTGGCACACGTTTGATTGTATTGGTGAATTTATTCCCGATTTTCACAAAATATATCTGATGTGGCCGATAAGTGCTAATTATTATTAATATTATTTTTTCATTCAATGCGTAAATGTATTACGGAGGAATACCTAAAATCTGAAACCAGTATTCATTATATTTATAGAGATATTAAAGTTTTAAAAGCAATGTGTACTAGTTACACATCACAGAGAAGGAAGGGTTAAGGAGAGTTTGCTCTCTAAACGGTGCTATATAAATTGTCCTTTTATTTATATTATTGATACTTTATAGCACTCACACCGTTTTGAACTTAGGTGGCATTTATTATAAAAATATATTTACAAACATGAGATCAGAAAGTGTTGTAAGGTTATTTAGATTATTGACTTTTAAAAACACTGCAGATTTCATTTTCAGGAATTATTTGTAATAACTTTTGCTACAAGCTCGGAAAGATGTTCAGGCAAAATTATAATGGGAGGCAATCAATCAAACTATGGCCACAAAAATATTTTAGTGGGGCTTTTTTGCATATTTACGTCCAATCATACACGTATTTACTTACTTAAAATTTTCGATGTGCATTGTTATTTTATAAGAAGTGTACGGCACAGGTACAAAGAACTGTAACATTCGCTCGCGAAATGTCATAATTTTCGGAAGTTGTGCGCCTGCAGAGGCCGGCCGGCCTGCGATAGTATCGCGGTGACCGTGCACAAGATACATTTCCGTTGCGGTCGCGACACCGCACGGACCCCAACAAACATAAATATTACATACAAAATGCCAAATAACTTCAAAATATATCAATACAAACATCAAAGAAATACACATAAATATTATACATCAAAACAAACCATGAATTTACATATGAAACAAGAAAACAATTAAGAGAACAAATAATAGGTTAGTCAAAAGTTTTTGAAAGCGACATCTATGGAGTAGTAGAAAAACCAAAATTTCTACGCCATTTTAATATTTCATCTTTCATAAGAACGTACTCAAAATTTCATTTCGATCTGTCAATTCATTCTTTGTTTACAAGCCATTTGAAGTTGACGTGTCAGTATATTTTTTAACAATGGAAAAATCCGAATATCGTGCAGTGATTAAATTCTTTGTTTTGGAAGGTTTATCAGCTACTGAGATCCATGCAAAGATGGTGAAAGTATTAAAGGAGTCTTGTCCTTCATTTACAACCGTTCACCAATGGGTTTTGGAGTTTAAGCGTGGTCGTAAAAGCGTTGAAGACGATCCACGCTCAGGACGTCCAAAAAGTGCATCAACACAAGAAATCATAGCGAAAATACAGGATATGGTTTTGAAAGATCATCGATCGACTGTGGATGTGATAGCTGACACCATAGGCATCTCACATGGAACAACATGGCATATTTTGGCTGAAGTTTTGGGTTTCAAAAAACTGTGTGCACAATGGGTGCCGCATTTGCTAACAATGCAACAAAAACACGTTCGAATGCGACTTTCTGAGCAACATTTGGAGCAATTTCGAAAGGATAAAAAGGATTTTCTGCGTCGATTCATCACTATGGATGAGACTTGGGTCTACCACCATGATCCTGAATCAAACCAAGAGGCTTAGGAGTGGTGTGAACCAGGCACTTTGGCTCCGAAGCGAGTTCGTGTCCATAAATCGGCCAAGAAGGTGTTAGCGTCAGTTTTTTGGGATGCAAAAGGAATTTTATTGATAGATTATCTCCAAACTGGTAAGACAATCAACTCTGATTATTATTGTGACCTTTTGGACCAGTTGGATGAAAAAAATTGTGAAAAAAGACCCGGTTTGCAGAAGAAAAATATCATTTTTGATTAAGACAATGCACCTGCTCACACAGCTCAAAAAACCATCGCGAAAATCAGTGAATTGGGGTACGAATTGTTGCAGCATCCACCCTATTCGCCAGATTTAGCTCCCTCTGACTTCTGGCTGTTCTCACACCTCAAAAAATTCCTTCGTGGAAAGCATTTTTCATCAAACGAAGAGGTTATAGCCGTCGTAGAGGAGTATTTTGCAGGCCTTCCAGAAAGTCACTTCCGTGATGGGACAACAAAGTAAGAAGATCGTTAGACCAAGTGTATTGATCTTATGGGAGGCTATACTGAGCAATAAAAGTGATTTCCCCGAAAAAAATGTATTTTCATTTCCGCTTTCAAAACTTTTTGAATAACCTAGTACACAATTGTTTTATGATGACGCATACGTCCGATACAAGAAGTAAAAATAAAAATAAAATATATGGGTCCGTTTTTTGTGAACTTACAGAATCAGTAATCCACAGGGAGGACCCATTGTACCTATATAAAGTGGTTGAACAATACTTGAAGCAATTGTTACAAGTGGCTTGTGCTTGACACACTCTTTCACCACTTGGGACCGGACTCACGTAAATCCTGAATGATATCACATAAAATGAGTTCAATAATTTGACACACATTATAAGATATATATTATATTTTATTTTAATATTTTAGATACATAAAAAAACGTGTCCTTTTTGGATTAATACATTCAAATATAATTTCTACTGGGATGTTCCGGAAAGTTGTTACATATTTCTCGGAGAGATGTCGTTAGAACAAAAATATTGTTACACTTAATTCCGATCGCGTATAATGTATATTATTATGAAATGTAATATAAATAGTTCAGCGCATTTTCAGTATTTTTTATAATAAATTGTTTTTTTTCTCATGAAATTTTAAGTATATATTTAATTTTGATATTTTAAATAAATTTAAAAAAATACGAGTTATTTGGATTAATACGTTCGAATGTCGTTTTTACTGGGGTGATCCGGAAAGTGGTTTCGAATATCTCAGAGAGATTTCAATATATTATTACGAAAGGTAATAGTTTAGTACATTTTCGGTCATTGTTTATGTTAAGTTGTTTTTTCGTTGCTTGGTGTTTTTTTACTACCGCAAAGGAAAAATTACAACAACAAAAAATATATGGCGGCGATGCAATGAGTGACCATGTATGTCAAATGTGATTTTTTTTTAATTCGTAATGGTGATACGACACTGGAAGATGGTGTCTGCTTTGGAAGGCCGATTACAACTGATAACGACCAAATCAAGGTTCAAATAACCAGCGTTCTACGACCCAAAGGATTGCTGCAATACTAAAAACATCGTCAACAAGAAAACCCAACACAAAGTAAATGTTTTGTTTTCCAACACGGAGACATTGGATTATTTAAAAGGGTCTTTACAATGTCTATATAGATTTCCACACCTGTACAGTGTAACTATTGATGACTTGTCAGAGTTTATTTACCGCGATTTGAGTATGTATTGTATTGCACTTGACAATCTCCGTAGCAGATAAGACGCCTGACTCTCAACCCATGAGTTGCGAGTTCGATTACTGTTGATACTCGTTTTTTTAAAAGCATTCCTGTCTGATTTTCACTTCAGACCTTTAACGTATTTCGGTTCAATTGAAAGAAATTGACAAATGGCAATAAGCCATCTAATATTATACTGTATACTAGTACAATGGAAGTATAATATAATGCAAGGTACTACAAATACATTAACGAAAATATTGGAGTAGAAAATCATTTTTGAAAGAGTTAAAAGGATCTTTACAATGCCCATATAGATATGTATAATTTCCTATTGATGACTAGGAAGAACGCAATTTGAGTATTTGTCAATGTCCATATAGATCTGTATAATGTCCTATTGATGACTAGTAAGAACGCAATTTGAGTATTGGTCAATGTCCATATAGATATGTATAATGTCCTATTGATGACTAGTAAGAACGCAATTTGAGCATTGGTCTATGCCCATATAGATATGTATAATTTCCTATTGATGACTAGTAAGAACGCAATTTGAGTATTGGTCAAATGTCCATATAGATATGTATAATGTCCTATTGATGACTAGTAAGAACGCAATTTGAGTATTTGTCAATGTCCATATAGATATGTATAATATCCTATTGATGACTAGTAAGAACGCAATTTGAGTATTGAGCATGTAGGCAATATGTATTGTAGTATTTTTTCCAATCATGTCAAAAGATGTTGAACGTCTAAATGTGAAAAAACCGCCCCGAACCTTTTTTATGTTTCATTAGTAATCGAACTCGAAACTTCGAAGTGGTGACAAGTGTCTTAACAACCAGGCCACACTAGAGGGTCGTCGTATTTGTGGATATGTAACATATGTTAGTCGCGTTCGCCATATGAAATAAAAGTGGTGTAACAGTGTTAGAGGAGCAAAGCGCTTGGCGATAACAATATGTCTGTGTTGGATAACTAGGCACTATAGCGCTACTATTGTATTGACCAGGGCATCTCAACCAATGGCTTACATGTCTGAGAAATATGTTGCAATACCCTGTTGTTATTTTTGTGACTATCTGGATCCATCCGCAGAGCACATTCTGTGTTACTGGAATGAAAATCGATTCAGCAATTTCCGAAGGGAACTCTACTTAGCTTTACGTCGGTTCATCTTCGGACCGATTGGCTAATCCGATCTAATGATATAAGAATAATGGTTTTGTAGCATTTGAAATTGTCTATGAGAGTATGTATTGGCAACTTGCTAGACTGTTCAGAAACTAGGCCACTGTTTTTTAGAACACGTTATAGTGTTTCAAAACACGCTCCAAATCACCAATATGTTTTTTTTATTTAATTATACTTTATAATTTTTACAATGATGTATGCTAAGTATAAAAATCTGTTAAGATGATAGTCCATAGCGGTATTTTATTACAAACTTCGATGTATGGGAGTGATATGGGAGTGACTTTTGACAAACGTCACCAAATATTATTTGATTTTAACAAACTGCCACATTTTTGCTAATTTATAACAAGATGTATTGATTTTTCATTATTTTTAGTTTTATGTAACGTATTTACCTAAACAACTTACTATTTATTAGAATCGAGGCTTATATTAAAGTTGATAAAATAATTAAAATTAGTGAACGTCGTTATAAGGTTGTATTGGGGCAAATTTGTAAACTGTTACAGGAACCATGCTACAATTTCTCAAGTATATACAACAGAGGTTTTCACATTTTCCATGCAAAATAATAAATGAATATGAAAAATATTCCACAATTCGACTGTTGAAAACCCCTGACATATACATCACTCTGTCATGGGAGAGTATTGTTTGATAATTTAAGGAAACACACATATCTTAATAGGGCTGCTCAACTATTTCTCCAATTTTTAGTTTTATCTCTTTATGATTTTTTTGTTTCTCAACAACGAGTCATATCATTGTTTTGTTTCTCAACAACATATCATTGTTTTGTTTCTCAACAGCAAGTCATCTATGTTCATATTAATTTACATACATAAACCTAATTAACTTGTTTTATATAAGCACTTACCAAATTATTATATCTAATTTTTGATATTTTTACAAAAAAAATTTCCCTCTTCCAAAAGTCACTAAAATACTCTTTCACAATAGTCATCATTCCACACAACCTGAATTTCAATTGAAAAGGTGAATTTGTTCGCAAGAAATCAAACGGCGTGTAGCGAAAAGAAGCAAAGTCAATGGAACACTAAAATCCACAACAGTATTTTATAACTAACTTTGATTTATAGGAGGGAAATATGAACATAAAAAAAATACTGATAGTGATATATAAATGCATGCACTGAAAATCCCACATGGTATGACATTACATGACAATACTGCATGAAGTTAATAGGAATTAATGTATGCTGAAGACTGATGTATTAAGGAAGATGAAGAAGAGCACTCTAAGATGATTTAAGCATGTAAAACGATTGAATGAATAAAGACTAACAAAACATATATGTGTAAATGTTAGTGGAAGATGTGGTAGAAGAATATCAAGAAAAGCATGGTTAGATTAAGTGAATTATATTTTGAAAAAATGAAACGTAAAAAGTCAGAGAATCGTAAGAATTGTGTGAAAAGGTTTATAGATATTGAAGATGTGAAATATGTGTCAAAATATAAAAATCTGGCGCTCTGTCCTCTCCACCTACTCCAACAGGGGAATGGCATGATGGTATGCATGTATGATTTAATCTGGAATAACTCCATTACAGTTGACTAACCAAATTCAAATAATTGTAAATGAGTTATGTTTTTTTTTGTCCGTATTCTTTACGTTATGTATATTCTGGTCGGAAGGAAAAGATTGCTACTTGGCAATAATTCCGTCAGATTATTTTACGACGAAGTGTTAAATAAAAAAATGTAAATTTTATTTTATTTTATATATGTGAAAATATATAAATTCATAGTCAAATATTGCGCCAGATTGTTCTGCAACGAAGTATTAAATTATGATAATAAATGTATATTTTATTTTATTTTGTATGTGCAAATATATAAATTCATATTTAAATGTTGCACCAGATTGTATTAGAATGAAGTGTTAAATAAATAAATGTATTTTATTTTATATGTGCTTATATATAAATTCATATTAAAATGGTGCGCCAGATTGTTTTAGAATGAAGTGGTAAATAAATAAATTTATTTCGTATTTTATTTTATATGTGCAAATATATAAATTCGTATTAAAATGTTGCACCAGATTGTTTAAGAATGAAGTGTTAAATAAATAAATTTATTTTGTATTTTATTTTATTTGTGCAAATATATAAATTCATATTAAAATGTCGCGCCAGATTGTTTTAGAATGAAGTGTTAAATAAATAAATGTATTTTGTATTTTATTTTATATGTGCAAATATACAAATTCATATTAAAATGTTGCGCCAGATATTTTTCGAATGAAGTGTTCTATACATAAATGTATTTTGTATTTCATTTTATATGTGCAAATATTTAAATTCATATTAAAATGTTGCGCCAGATTGTTTTCGAATGAAGTGTTCTATACATAAATGTATTTTGTATTTCATTTTATATTTGAAAATACACATTCATAGTAAAATATCGCCGCAGATTGTTTTACAATGAAGTGTTAAATGTATGTCATATTTTATTTCATATGTGCAAATATAGAAATTCATATCAAAATATTGTGCCAGATTGTTTAACAACGAAGTGTAAATAAATAAATATAAATTTTATTTTATGCAAATATATAAATTCATATAAAATGATTGCGGTCCCTCTCCGTTAACAAGTGGTGCGCCCCTGACCATAGAACAAACAGTCTCTAGCGCGGAGAGGGCAGTCAGTCTTATCTTGAAGAGGCTAGTGTTGGCACTGCACACGCACATTTATCAGTGAGTACTGTTTATCGCTTTTACAAATTAATAAGGCTTTTATGTGAATCTAATTATGCAAAAAAGACACAACTTTTCTATCTAATATACTTGCCTTGTTTTTTTTTAATATTTTTAATATCAATAATGCTGGATTCGAATTCCAAGTTAAAATGCACAAGAATGAGAATCTGCCCTCTAAGCTGTGCTACTAAAATTGTCTTCTTAATATTATTATAAGTAACCTTCATAAACTACATTCCACCTAAAGCCGAATGTGTTACAATCATATATCGAAACATCTACACAATTTTCACTGTAGTTAGTCTTCTTATAGTTTTCTTACCAAAAATGTTTTTCTCTGGGCTTTGGAAAGGAGTGATAAAATCTTAATTAATGGGATAAAAATATATGCCTTGCGTAGAATATTTGGTATTGAAATGACGACCTCCGTGGTATAGTTGGTGAGACGCTTGTCTTCCGGGGGATGCGGATTCAAATTCCGATAGAAGCCAGATTTTTTAAAAAGGATTCCAGTCGGGTCCACTTAAGGCCACTTTAACATATTTCTGGATGATTGAAACAGATTGCCACATGGCAAAAATCCCGCTAGGTTGCACTGTATACCTACAATGTATGATAATTATTAGAAATGGATGTCATACATAGAATTAAGAATCTAGAGAAAGTTTGGCAACGTTAAGAAAATGAGCTGTGAAAAACTCTCGAAACAAATATATTTGTCTGGAATAAATAGAGAGCGAGAAATGGATATGATGAGGAAAGAGTAGAGATATTTTAACTGAGAGAAAGGTAAAAAGTATGAAAAACTAGATAGCATAAATGACAAGATATGTGGAAGTGGACAAGGTGACAGATGGTTACATAAATGGAAAGGTGTGAAGGTATGTCCTCTCTGCCTACACCAAAAATGAGATGACTCGATTATTCTTAGTACATCATTTATTCGTTGTCCATATAAATGAGTATATCACATATATTTAATTATGTCGTATTTTGATTACATAAGCCCACAGCAAGCGGCTGGATATTTCCTCAATTATCTAAAAAAAAGGTAAAATGTGGGTTGGGTCCTTTATGCATAAACATATCCAAGTTTTATGCACATAATTATCTTCGCGAGTCGCTGCCGCTTCTATGATGGCCATGTTTCGAAAGCGTCACTGATTTCATCCTCAGGACGATATCAAAATACATTTCTCCCATATATCGCTTTATGGGTCCTCTATATCTGTATTACTGAATTGAAAATCCCACCAACAAATAAAAAAAAAACCGATATGGGTGTACTGAATATGACATTGCTCTTACAATGAAGGCTGCGACAGCATCGAAACGTCGGTCATTATTTAAGTCAACTCAACACGACAACAACTACGAATTACATTTTAAACTAGTGGTTACCATCTTTATTTAGGTTTGTTTTACAACATCTTCCACATTTATTAGCTGAAACGCAATTAATGTTTATCTTTTTTTGTTTATTTAGCTTTGTTTTTTATCTAAGTTTATTAAATGTTTAAGCAATTGATCTTTCTACAGACACTTGTTATATTACTGTTGACTTGTTTTTCTTTTCATACAGTGATAATGTGTTGATTCCTTTAGGTCAATACTACGTGTATGTAAGGGGTATATAAATGAAAATGAAATATTAAGTTTTTATGAGGTTGCTTATCTTGTTTTGTTTCTGCACACTATTTGCGATATGTGCTTTAATTTACACGGTTTAAAACTCTCAAAATAGATGGCTAGATGCAAATAAACATGAAGAGATGGAGTTTCTTGAACGGAAGTGGCATTGAGTGTGATTGTGAAGATATACAAGACTCATAACACATTCTGGCTTGTCCGGACATTAGGACTACATGCTCTGGGCAGGACCTGATTGTGGAGATATACAAGACTCATAACACGTGCTGGATTGTCCGGAAATCAGGACTACATGCTCTGGGCAGGACCTGATTGTGGAGATATACAAGACTCATAACACATGCTGGCTTGTCCGGGCATCAGGACTACATGCTCTGAGCAGGACCTGATTGTGGAGATATATAGTACAAGACTCATAACACATTCTGGCTTGTCCGGAAATCAGGACTACATGCTCTGGGCAGGACCTGATTGTGGAGATATACAAGACTCATCACACATGCTGGCTTGTCCGGACATCAGGACTACATGCTCTGGGCAGGACCTGATTGTGGAGATATACAAGACTCATAACACGTGCTGGATTGTCCGGACATCAGGACTACATGCTCTGGGCAGGACCTGATTGTGGAGATATACAAGACTCATCACACATGCTGGCTTGTCCGGACATCAGGACTACATGCTCTGGGCAGGACCTGATTGTGGAGATATACAAGACTCATAACACGTGTTGGATTGTCCGGACATCAGGACTACATGCTCTGGGCAGGACCTGATTGTGGAGATATACAAGACTCATAACACATGCTGGCTTGTCCGGACATCAGGACTACATGCTCTGGGTAGGACTTGGTTGATGCGAACGATAGGGCGATCTCTATTGCCTCCTACTGGAAACACCTAGCATAATTGATGTGGTGCACGCCCGAGCGGTAACGCATTGAACTTTCGTGCGGAAAGTCACCAGTTCAAACCCCGCACTGTGCTACTCCCCTCGAATTACACAGTCACCACTTTCGCTTAATATTTGGGGGTAAAAAAAATATCTATGACTTCGGTCATATCCACTCTTTTAAAAAGAGAACAAAAAACTTGCCGGTGTGCTCCGATCCTCTCACTTCGGTATGCCATCGGATCCAGTACAACGGTGTGGCCACGTTTATTTTACGACTTTATGGTTGATTAGAAGAGATCGCCACCAGGTTTTAATATAATATATACAACGATATTATATACCACAATACCGGTTCGTTTCCTCTATTTACATACACCTTCTCAAGCATTTAATTCGAATTGAATTGCATTAGACTTCGGTTGTATAACATGATGAACTTATTGTCATGTAGCAATTTCTTTCAACCAACCAGAAAATTGTTCAAGATGTCTGAAGTGAAAACTAAATTGGAAGCTGAGTTCCAAAGGAAATCAAACTTTACGTCTTCCAAAAAATTGTTTATTTGCACCAAATATACGTTTTTGAAATTGTTTTATTTGCACCAAATATACATTTTTGAAATTGTTTTATTTGCACCAAATATACGTTTTTGAAATTGTTTTATTTGCACCAAATATACGTTTTTGCACCAAATATACGTTTTGCACCAAATATACGTTTTTGCACCAAATATGCGTTTTTGCACCAATTTATTTGCACCAAATATACGTTTTTGAACCAATTATACGTTTTTGCACCAATTTATTTGCACCATATATACGTTTTTGAAATTGTTTTATTTGCACCAAATATACGTTTTTGAAATTGTTTTATTTGCACCAAATATACGTTTTTGCACCAAATTATTTATTTGCACCAAATATACGTTTTGCACCAAATATACGTTTTTGCACCCAATATGCGTTTTTGCACCAATTTATTTGCACCAAATATACGTTTTTGAACCAATTATGCGTTTTTGCACCAATTTATTTGCACCAAATATACGTTTTTGAAATTGTTTTATTTGCACCAAATATACGTTTTTGAAATTGTTTTATTTGCACCAAATATACGTTTTTGAAATTGTTTTATTTGCACCAAATATACGTTTTTGAAATTTTGTAATCAATGCGTATAAAATTTCAACAGAATTGGGCACACAAATTGCACGATCATTAACTTCAGAAATAGATACTGTCATGTTATTTAATTTAGTTGATAACAGGATGCAGTGGTCTTTAAATTACCTCGGGGTTTTGCTTTACCAGACCTGTTGGATTTACGAGTACAGGAGGCCCTCGACTTTCTCACATAATTGGTTCCTGAAAATGTATGCGAATGTTGAATGTTCGAAAGTAGAGGGATGTAAAAAAAACATCAACAATTGTATTTTAAAATATTTACTTATCAATAATAATATTTATTTATCAATAATATATTAAAAATATTTATTTATCAATATAAATAATTAAGTTAACGAGGCGTGTTTAAGTGCTTTCAGGTGTTTTCTTCATAAACTTGTCAAGAGTTAGTTGAATATTCTTTTCTTGATAAAGAGTTCTATAATCTTTCATTTCTTTTCTTGATAAAGAGTTCTATAACATGCTGTGTCTTTCTCAATCGCCCTACGTACTTGAGATATACGTTCTCCATTGGGATCACATTCTTCCATGATAGTAAAAAAATTGTTAAGGTGCATGAAGGATTCATTCATATTTTTTATTGTAACGTCTTGGCGATTTTATCAGCTTCTTCTTCCTTCCTTTCATTGTGTATTTCATTTAACTCTTGTTGCTCAATTAAGTATTCATTTGACAGCGGTACTGAGTCAGATTCAATCAACTCATTAACATCTTCGTTGTTGACGTTCAAGTTTAGTTCATTCATTAGGGTAACTGCATCATTGTTTCCGGAGTTTCTTCAGAATGTATAAAATCACTAATCAATTGTGGGCATAATTGTTTCCAGGAACCTTTCATTGTTGACTCTTTTATTTCAGCTCACGAGTCGCCAATGTTGTTTATTGCGTTTCATATATTATATGTTATTATAGTTCTTCCAAAAAAAGTGGGAGCGACTGCATGGAAGCGAACAATTTTTGCGTTATCGACAAAAATCTTTAAAAAATTGAATTTTAAAAAATGTGCGAAATAGAATGTGTGAAAGTCGAGGGCCGCCTGTATTATCCAACGTCATTATTATGTATTTATAAAATAAATGTATGTCCAAACATCGGAAATATTACCATGTTTCCGTTCGAGTATATATATATTATATATATATATATATATATATATATATATATATATATATATATATATATATATATATATATATATATATATATATATATATATATATATATATATATATATATATATATATATATATATATATATATATATATATATATATATATATATATATATTTAGTGCCCTATTGAAACAAAGTAAATAGCGCACTAAAATATATATACTCGAACCGAACAGCATCATCTTTTTTTTACGTCGTCATTAACTGTCCATGCAGTGAGACTCTGAAATCAGTTACAAACCAATATAAGACTCGCTCCGTCCTTGGCATGCTTTAAGAAGCGACTGTAAAAACTCTTAATTTCTAGTCAGTAAAATAACGTGTTTCATTCCTGATTTTCCTTTTCCTTTCCTCTCCACCATCCCTTCCTTTCCTTTTGATTGATGATATCTCACTTTATATGAAAAATAATGTTCGGGTGATTGTCCCTCTTTGTGGGGTTCGTGGGCATGTGCTCACGTATCTATTTATAGATATCGTGGGGATGGGTAGTCATTTGAATGATTTATGCGACCACGTAACTTGCTTTATTTACTTTTGTATTGTTGGCTGGAAGAGATTACCGCCTGGCAATAAGCCCGCCAGATTGTATTTGCAATAAAAGTGTTAAATAATAATATTAATTTTAAAATCTACTAAGATGATAGTCAACAACAGTATTTTAGTGCCAGCTTTGATGTGTGTGACTGAAACGTGGACGTGGAAAAATACTAATAGGAGCCAAATGAATGTTGTAAAAATGCGTGCATTTAGAATGATACATTGGGGATAAACAATGGTGATTAGGGCTGAATGTGATTAAGGCTAATGTGCTGAGTAAGATGAGGAAACGCAAACTCTGAAATGATTTGGGCATGTGGAACGAATTAATGAAGAAAGACTAACAAAACGAATATATATTACAAATGTGAATGTAAAGGCGCGGAAGACTAAGGAAAAAATGGTTGGATTTAGTGAATGATATTTAACAGAAGAAAACTTACAAAATCTGAGAGATCGTCAAGTTGCATGAGAAGGTGTATTGATGTGAAAGAGGCTAAGTATGTGTGTTGATATAGGAAAGCATTGCGCTCGATCATCTCTGCCTAGTTCGACAGGGAAATGAAGTGATGGATATATGTATGTATTAAATACCGCTACATTAATTTAGATGAAATGCCAATGTAGATTGTGGAAAAATGATATGTGGTGAAGAGGAATTTACACAAATATTAGATTCATCACTCCAAAAAACAACAATATGATTATAAAATTTAAAAAATATTTACGAACCTTAAAAATTTGCAGACTAGTGTTATTGGAATCCGGTTTTAAACGTTCATACATTATATTACACTTTAGTTATGGTTAAGGCCTTAACACTGTGGGGGTTTAAAGACATAGTAATTTGTTTTATCAAACACTATTTATTCCACTTTTTGTAACGGTTTCAAGGTTTTCACCTCATTATCGGGGGAGCACAAACAAGAGTATTGTTTGTGCTCACCTGATGATGAGGGGAAAGCCTCGAAAACGGTAGGGTTATAACGTTACAACAGTGTTTGATAAAACAAATTACAAAATACAACCTTCTAATTGGTAACAAATTTGTCTTCCAGTTCGAGGGTGGCAGGATCGATGTCCATTGATTCGCATTTTTCAACAAGGGGTTGCAGTCTAGTAGTCACCAAGACCGAAAATCGAAAATTACTACTATCTAATAATGAAAACTTCGAGGTCTTTTTAAGAATATTTGCCTCTAATAGTAAAAGTCCTTGCCTCTAATAAACAACAATTCCTGCATCTAGTAGAAAGAGTTATTAAAAGTATTCCTTCAGTTACTAAGAGTCTCCGTATCAAATTGGTAAAAACCCCTGCCTCTAGTAAGTAAGAGCCCTTGCATCTGATAGTAAGAGCTCATGTCTCTAGTAGTATTCCCTATCTCAAGTTGTTAAGAGTTTCTGTATCTAATTTGCTAAGTCCATGTCTAGAGCCCTTGTTTCTAGCTCCTGCCTCTAGTAGTAAAAACTGCTGCCTTCAGTTACTAAGAGTCCATATATCTAATTGACAAAAACCCCAGTCTCTAGTAAGTAAGCGCCCTTGCCTCTAGTAGTAAGAGCTCCTGTCTCTCGTAGTAATAGTCCTTGCCTCTAGTAAGTGAGTATCAGTCAGTTCTTTATTAGTAAAAGCTACTTACTGACTAGAAAATAGTATATCGTACATCTACTAAGTAAGAGCTACTACCATTAGTAACAAGAGCCCCTGCCTCCGGTCAGTACGAACTCCATCCTCCTGTCAGTAAGAGCCCCTGCCTCCAACCATATCAACTCTCTATCATAATCTATAACAACGAGACCAACTATAATCTATGTTTTTATACGAAAATATTCAATTAAAATTGCTATCGTTATTTTTACTCAGTGAAATAAACCTAAAATTAAATATAACGATACGGTCATTTGATCGTTAGAAACAATTTATACTTATTTGATAAAATCGTTTATTTCCGCACACTAAACCATGCAACGGTACAGATATAGTAAAATTTCATAAAATACGAATATTTTGAAAATGTGCAGTCGTTTTTACGAGACCAGTTAGCGACAATATTATAACTTATCACCGATAACTTAACTTTAGTCACAAGGTGTAAAGAGCTAAGGTTAGTAATTCTTCATAGTTGTGTCGTTCATGGTTGAGCGTTGTGGTTCCCTGATGATCTGGAACTGGACGAATGGTTGGCTTCCACTCCCTGTCATGAGCCATGATGAGTGCAGCACTCGATGAGGAACTGAACATCTCTTTGATTTGTTCTATTCATCTTGCTTGAGACTAATCTCTTGCTCGGTGACCATTAGCACTTCCAGTCACTACCAGCTTCTCCAAACTGTCTCCATCTTTTCTAAGGACATGCCCTAATAACAATATTATCTTCCTGCATATCGTTGAGTCATTTTTTGACCTGTAGATCCTGTATGCGTCTTTTAGTATACGAGAAGCGTCAATACCACATCTCGAAAACATTACAGTACATGATATATCTTTGGTTTTTCCCCACTGTTCATGTTTCCATATTACAGAGTGCCTGGACCTTTCACCAGTTGAGTTTTGGTATTGAGAAGTATAGAACAGACCAATTTATTGTTTAGCCTATGAAAACATTCCTCGTTTCACGAAAAGTATCAATAAAGCTACCCATATATAATAATGAACCTATTTAGACTTTTCGGATTCCCAGACATGTTTATTGTTAAGTTTCTAGATTATTTCTACACACAATTTGCAATGACGTGGAAGTTTTCAAATACGTGGTATCAAATTTGGCTACGAGTATTATATCAAAAACAGGCTCACATTCATAGATGTATTCCAATTGCTTGTTGGTTATCGCGCCATAAATATAAGTCGTTGCTTGAACATCTTTTTCTTCGTATTCTTCTTGATTATCTTTGGCATGAGCCCATCGTTGTATTATGTTATTTCCTTACATTTTTTGTACTGTAAGAATTTATCATTCTCACTTTCCAGTTAAAATATTCTGAACCGTCAAATAGCGGTATATTTATTTCACTATTTCTTGTGCACGCCATTTTTTCTTTTTTAATAAATACTCTAAAACTTCACTTATATTTAATAACCACGGACCTCTAACAACGCTGTGCTACCATGTAAAGTATCTTGTCTGCGCTGTGTGACAATGAACAGAATATCTTCATCAAAGTCGATAATTTGCTCGGAATGTCGGTCCGATTTACGGACACCTTACTCCTTCATCGGGTATGTAGAACGGACTTGGGTAATTTTATGGATATTTGGGTGGTGGTGTGAGAAAAACTTTTTTAAGAGAGGAAAGATAGGATTTGGTACATATATTACAGTTATAGATACATATAGGTTACATATTAATATACTTATATTTTATATGTCACGAGCGTTGATAAATATGAATACAGAAAGAGAAAGGATAGAGATGTATACATACATGTAGATATTTTGAACAATTTTATATATTACGAAGATGGGGGCGGGGGAGAACGCTGTGACTTTAGAATAAATAATTGTAAATAGATAAATATGGGGGTAAAATAGATTACGTATTATATATGTGCTCTAGACACAATTCTACGACTACCATTTCGAATAGGGGGAAGGGGGATGGTTCTAAGAATTTGTTTCGGCCTGGGGTGAATTAAGTTTGAGTTCGCATCGTAGTCCATGAGTGAACTGATTAGGTGGTTCGGATGACTCGGTAGAGAACTGTATAACATCTCGGCCAGAGAGATCGCGTATTCTCGGATGGTGGATAGATCTAAGTCTTCGTGAAGCCGTTTGTTGCAAACAAAGTAGGGCGCATCCATAATGGTGTGCGTCGCCTTGTTTTGCAGCACCTGGAATTTTCGCATGTGGGTTTCGGCCGCGTGGCCCCAGACCGGGATGGCGTACGTTATCTAAGGACGTATGATGGCCTTGTACAAGTTTAACTTGATACGAGGGGATATCTTACTGTATCTACCCAAGAGTGGTGTGAGGGCTTTCAGAGAACCGTACGCCCTCCCGGTGATCTTGGTGGTATGTTTTTTCCAGGACAGCTTCGCGTCGAGAGTGACGCCGAGGTATTTCACCTCGTCGCACCACGGAACACTCTGGCCGAAAAGTTTGTCTTGTGTAGTGTATTGTTACACACGTATTGTAGAGGCCAAAAATAATGTATAAAAGCAAGTCACGTATCTGAAATTGTGCGCATTGAAGAAACTTAACATTTATATGTAAAAAATAAAATAGACATTTGTAGTAAGTGTGGACTTGGATCCATAGACAATAACTAAACATTCAGAGCAAACTATAACAATAGAGAAAGAAAACTTCAACAATAGAAAAACCAAATATTTGGTTATATTCCGCTTGGTTATATTCCGATCCCGTGTTTTAACGTGATAAACTAGATAAGCGTTGAGTCCCGATCCCGTGTTTTAACGTGATAAACTAGATTAGCGTTGAGTCCCGATCCCGTGTTTTAACGTATAAACTAGATTAGCGTTGAGTCCCGATCCCGTGTTTTAACGTGATAAACTAGAATGATTAGCGTTGAGTCCCGGATCCGTGTTTTCACGTGATCGATACCTCTTTAAAAAAAAAACATGTGAATGGCATCTAACAAATATTTTTGTCAGCAATTCAACCTTTAAAGGTCGTTTAACGATAGTCTCCTGATTTCTACATGTATGTATGTTACATGGACTAAATACCCTAAAAAATAAAACCAAGTATGAATTGATAGGGATATACCTAGTCTATGTTGTGACGCGAAGATTAAATGTTTATTGTAGCCAGGATAAGTACGAAAAATATGTATCGAGGATCTCACCCCCAAGGAAGCGTGCACCCTTGGTTAAAAGCCTTTGTTTTAGAGGTTTAATGGTTGGTATCAACTGTGCCTTGATTTCAACCTAAGGGCTAGGGATTTTATTCGCAAAGAATGTTAACAGTCATCCACTTAATTATTGTATTATATTTACACTTTTGTCGTATGCAGTACAATCTGGCGGGTTTATTGCCATTTAGTAATCTCTTCCGGCCAACAAGAAAAATATTGAAGAAACCTTAGTTTGAGTAAATGCCGGAGAAGGAACCTCCTGAACTCTTCAACATATATTATAAAATATCCACTAAACCAGACATGGGGTTACCTAGTTACTCTTTCATGACTTCTCCGGTTTTATTACTAAATATGTTTTTCTAAACATATGCAGATGCGGTGAATTATCCAATGTAATGACCGGAGCCGCCAGCTTCATATCCTTACACTCAACGTTTTATGTAATATTTTTATTATTTTTTAATAATAATGGGTTCGATTTCTGAAAATAAATTACTATGTTATTGTATTACACTTTCATTGTACACAGTACAATCTGGCGAGCGGCTTATTGCCTTGTGGCAATCTCTTCCGACCAACCAGAAATATGTTAAAGAGGCCTTAAGTGAAAACCAGACTGGAATCCTTTTTAAAAAATCTGGGTTCCAGCGGGAATGAACCAGTAACCTCCGGATCGGGAGACAGGCGTATTACCAACTAAGCCACGGAGTTCGTCATTTACTTAATGTTTCAGCAACTAACATATTTATGGATTTTTGTAGAAACGAACCTGATGAAGATTTTTGTAATATAAAAAGAGTTTATTTTAAAGTTATTTCTTCCATTTCCACAGATCGGCACAAGTGAAGGAAGCTAAGATGTCCGCAATAGCAGAGGACAAGTCTGATCAGGAGACGTCGACAAAAATTTTGCAGATTGGAGAAGTGATTAAGCCTGAGGTTAGATTTATTTTTTTACTATCAATTGTAGAGTGCAACAATGGAGGATGCGAGGCTGAAGGGAAAAAAAGAATTGGAATGACTAAAAATGTGACGTAAAAGCTGGAAAAGATACGGAAGAGCAGAACGATCACCATCACGACGAAAATGTGCCTCTCACATTTTCGCAATATCCATGTATGGTCGGAGACTTGGACTATTAGAGCAAGAGCAATATCCATGTATGGTGCGGAGACTTGGACTATTAGAGCAAGAGCAATATCCATGTATGGTGCGGAGACTTGGACTATTAGAGCAAGAGCAATATCCATGTATGGTGCGGAGACTTGGACTATTAGAGCAAGAGCAATATCCATGTATGGTGCGGAGACTTGGACTATTAGAGCAAGAGCAATATCCATGTATGGTGCGGAGACTTGGACTATTAGAGCAAGAGCAATATCCATGTATGGTGCGGAGACTTGGACTATTAGAGCAAGAGCAATATCCATGTATGGTGCGGAGACTTGGACTATTAGAGCAAGAGCAATATCCATGTATGGTGCGGAGACTTGGACTATTAGAGCAAGAGCAATATCCATGTATGGTGCGGAGACTTGGACTATTAGAACAAGAGCAATATCCATGTATGGTGCGGAGACTTGGACTATTAGAACAAGAGCAATATCCATGTATGGTGCGGAGACTTGGACTATTAGAACAAGATCAATATCCATGAATGGTGAGGAGACTTGGACTATTAGAGCAAGATCAATATCCATGTATGGTGCGGAGACTTGGACTATTAGAACAAGAGCAATATCCATGAATGGTGAGGAGACTTGGACTATTAGAGCAAGATCAATATCCATGTATGGTGCGGAGACCTGGACTATTAGAACAAGATCAATATCCATGAATGGTGAGGAGACTTGGACTATTAGAGCAAGATCAATATCCATGTATGGTGCGGAGACTTGGACTATTAGAACAAGAGCAATATCCATGTATGGTGCGGAGACTTGGACTATTAGAGCAATAGCAATATCCATGTATGGGCGTAGACTTGGACTATTAGAGCATGAGCAATATCTACGTATGGTGCGGAGACTTGGACTATTAGGACGTAGAATAGATGTATGGTGCGGAGACTTGGACTATTAGGAAAGACAGTAAGGTGAAATAACGCCTCCATTCTCAATGAACTGAGAATCACCGATATGCCTTCGGAGAGTCCTTCAATTATTTAGGCACATTGGTCATGGCCATGGAGACAGTTTGGAAATGTTTGTGGTTACTGGAGGCGTGGAACTTCGACGACTATTAGAGCAAGAGCAATATCCATGTATGGGGCGGAGACTTGGACTATTAGAGCAAGAGCAATATCCATGTATGGGGCGGAGACTTGGACTATTAGAGCAAGAGCAATATCCATGTATGGGGCGGAGACTTGGACTATTAGAGCAAGAGCTATATCCATGTATGGTGCGGAGACTTGGACTATTAGGACGTAGAATAGATGCATTTGAAATATGGTGCTGGAACATAATGTTACGAATTCCATGGACAGTAAGGTGAACTAGCGCCTCCATTCTCGATGAACTGAGAATCACCGACAAATACGCCTTCGAAGAGTCCTTCAATTATTTAGGCACATTGGTAGTGGCCATGGAGACAGTTTGGAAATGTTTGTGGTTACTGGAGGCGTGGAACTTCGACGCACAATAGAAAGAATTTCAATGCGTTGAACTTACCAAGTAACAGATGTAACTGGACTACCCTTAACAACTGCCCTTCGAGCAGGGATGGATGGAGAGGGGTCGTCAGAGACTATCATGGGAGTCACAATGCTCAGTAATGAGTTACACGACAGGATGAATGGTAGAGTGCAAATTTTTCGCCGTTCTAATGAAAATGTAAACCGTAGATTACAAGTACATTCAAGACCCTTCATTTTGCGGATATAGAGAACCACTTCATTAGGCAAAGCCTGTGACAAAGTAGAGACATTTTAATCCCAAGTTTCACATACACAATTCTCAATAACAGCATCACATTCTCAACAATGGCATCAAAATCAAATTATATAATGAAGGTTTAGATCCTTTTTTAGACAATTGAAAGTAAAAAGAAAAAAATGAATATACTCGTACATACCGAGGACAGATCGCCAGACTTCCTATCTCGACCGACGCATTCTTCGCCTCTTCCACATCCATTTACCTTCTCATACAGCTCCTACGATTTCTCTGGCTTTCAACATTTCCTTCTTTAAAGATATTCACTTGAACCAACCATACTTTCCTTGGTCTTCCTCTACTACACCTTCAACTCGCATTTGCAATATATATTTGTTTTATTAGTCTTTCTTCATTCATTCTTTCCACGTGCCCAAACATTCCTGAGTGTTATTCTTCTTCTTGCTCAACACATCAGTCTAAATTTCATATTCATATATAATTACTTCCTTTCGTATTCTGTCATGAATTGTCACCCCATATATTCTTCTCAATGAACGCATTTCTACAGCATTCATTCGGCTCCTTTCAATATAATACAATACAACATTGTCTATCGATCACGCTCTTCAATAGGTCTTGGAAAACATAGTTAAAATGAGCTAAAGAATGAGGAATACGGAAAAGCTCTTGTCATTTCAGAATGCGATGACCTCTGTGGTCGCTTCCTTTAATTTCTACCCAGGAGTTTTGGATTCGATTCTGATGGTACTTAAAATATTTTCCCGTTCATATTTCACTCCAATAAATCAAAAAATTTACTAAAATACTGGTGTGGACTATCATCTTAACAGAGTTTGATACTGTCCGGTTCGAGTATATATGTTTAAGTGCCCCATTGACTTTGTCCTATCGCTACACGTCGTTCGATATCCCTAGCAGCTCTTCCATCATCTGAGAAAATACTACATGTATAGCTGATTTTTTTAACTTGCCCCATTCTTTCATTGGTCACCCATATATCTTATTTACTTTTCCTTTCACACTTTTCTATCCCCATTGAATTTTGCAACATTCATTCTGAAATGTTTTCCTTCGCATCTCTCTCATACAATTTACTTATCAAAATCTGTATTACATTTCATCGTCCACTAACAATACCATGTTGTCAATATGCAGTAATCTGCATACATTCGATATTTGTGTGTTACCCATTGATTTCTGTAGTTCCTTCACATATAAAATATATGTAAACTTTGAACATATTCTAGGTAAATGAAGAAACGGTGAGAAATCTCGCCGAAAGGCTATACGGGATCTCCTGCCAGGACGTACAAGAGCTGAACTCCTACGATGACAAGAACTACTGGATAACGG
Source organism: Odontocerum albicorne (assembly GCA_949825065.1). Classification (NCBI taxonomy): domain Eukaryota; kingdom Metazoa; phylum Arthropoda; class Insecta; order Trichoptera; family Odontoceridae; genus Odontocerum; species Odontocerum albicorne. The sequence goes on from OX463856.1 coordinate 34,335,314, forward strand.
AAGACGAAAATATGAAGAACCCTCTCATCACCAAGCCCTGCCCGTATGGCTATGTCCTCAAGATCATAAACTCGCTGGACTCGCAGAAGCTCTCCTTCGTGGAAGCGCAAACAGAAGCCATGATCTACCTCAGTAAGTTTCATCATTTTCTTTTATTTTATTTCTTTGTGTTCGTTATGCAGGTCATACACATACATACCATCACGCCGTTTCCCTGTCGGGGTAGGCAGAGAAGAGAGCTGAAGTGATCAAATATGAATGTTAACTGTTGATCATGATGTATTAAGTAAGGCGTATGTATTATCGTATTGGCCCGACTATAGTATAGGGCGACCCTGATTATAAGGCGACCCCTATTTTTTTATCTGCTTTTTGGAGAAAAAAACATTTCCCTCATCATTATAATATTATGAAAAATAAAACTCGAATATAAGGCGACCCTCCTATTTACGTGTCACCTTTTTAAATAAAAACCTCGCCTTATAGTCGGGCTAATACGGTAAGTAAGATGAAGAAGAGCACCCTGCGATGGTTTGGACATATAGAACGAATGAATTAAGAAAGGCTAACAAAACAAATATACAGTGATGTGTGCGTGCTATAGGAAACGGAAGAAAGTATGGTTGGGTCAAGTGTATGATATTTTGAAGAAAAAAAAAAGAAATTTAAAAAGTCAGATAAATCGTAATAGTTGTATGAGAATGTGTAGAGTGTAGAAGAGGAGAAAGATAGGTGTTGCGATAGTAAAGTCTGTCGCTCTTTCCTCTCTGTCTACACTGACAGGGAAATGGCATGAAGGTGTTTATGTTTGTTAAAAAAAATTGATATTCGAGACCATATTTATACCATTATATCATATATTTATTTAAAACTATGTACCCGTAAGTTGCAAATACCCAGTAAAAATCGAGTTATAATAGTTTGCGCCTATCCCGGTGATATTATCACACTATTAAGACATTGTAACACTATCGGTAATTAAATAAATAAATAAACAATAACACTGTTTACATGCGGTTATGTAGCTTCTATCATTTGTATCATCACCTTCGCATGACCCGACTGAGAAACAAGATACCAGAATACAGAAACAGCCAAAAATATCAGTTTTGTGTGAACAAGACGTGTGTTTGTGAAGAAATGTGTTTGCTCGACTAATCTGTAATGTGGCCATATTTACAAGTCGTGCGGAACGTGTATAAATTAAATTTCTTTACCAAAAATAGAACTGTCATGACTTGTTCAAACTATACAGTACCGTGTAATGTCCTGTTGGCACAAAGTTGTAGCAAAGTTAGGTTTTTGTTTAAAATAATGTATTTATTTATAACTTTAATGTATGTGCGTAGATGTGAAAAAATACTGAAAGGAAAAGAAAAAATGCTGTAGAAACTGTGCACTTAGAAGAATACACGGGTTAACAATATATGATAGAAGGGGGGAATTAAGTGATTAGGGAGGTGTGTGAACTAAAGGTGTTGAGTAAGATGAAGAAGATCACTCTGAGATGGTTTGGGCATGTAGAACGAATGAATGAAGAATGACTATCGAAACAAATATATGTATATAGTATTGTATTGCATTATATTACACTGTTTTATATACAGTAAAACCTGTTTGTCTAAGATTTAATTTCAACCAACGAAAGTGCGATCATACAACATCATACCAGAAGGCATTGAACTGGTTGAATGTTAGAAATAGACACCAAATTCACATACTGTCTCTATTGTATAATATCATTTACTGTCCCGGCGCCCCCTCTATCTCGCCGAAAATTGTCAGCGTCTTTCCAATCATGGATTGGCGCTACGCTCAAACAGAGATTGTTTATTGGCCTTTCCAGTTTTACCGCTCCTCTTTTTTTACGTCGTCCTTTACTGTCCATGCAGTGAGACTCTGGAATCAGTTACAAACCAATATAAGACTCGCTCTGTCCTTGGCATGCTTTAAGAAGCGAGTGAAGAAACTCTTGATTTCTAGGCAGTAAAATAACGTGTTTCATTCCCGATTTTTATTTTCCTTTCCTCTCAACCATCCCTTCTTTTTCTTTTGTTTGATGATATCTCACTTTATATAAAAAAATAATGTTCGGGTGATTGTCCGTCATTGTGAGGTTCGTTCGCTCACGTATGTGTTCATGGATTTCGTGGGGATGGATAATCATTTGAATGATTTATGCGACCACGTAACTTGCTTCATTTACTTTTGTCTGGTTGGTTGGAAGAGATTGCCGCCTGGCAATAAGCCTACCAGATTGTATTTGCAATAAAAGTGTTAGATAAAAGTTAACCTGGTGAGCTTATTGCCATGTGGCAATCTCTTGCAACCAACCACAAATATATTAAAGAGGTCTTAAGTGATAGCCAGACTAGAATTTTTTTTTAATCTGAGATAAAGTAGATTAGTTCGAATGTGAGTAGAAGCCATGGTAGAAGAAGATCAAGAAAAGCACGGTTAGATCAAGTGAATGATATTTTGAAAAAAATGAACCCAAAAAGTCAAAGAAAGTTGAATGAGAAGGTGTATGGATATGAAAGATGCAAAAGACGTTGAGATACAAAATCTGACGCTACATCCGCTCTGTCTACCCCAATTGGTAAATGGCGTGATGGTATTGTATGTTTGTGTACAAAAGAAAATATTATAGTAATAAAAATGTAATAAGTCTTAACCCTTTGACTACCACCAAAGTTTACTACTAAAATGGACCTTGTCACCGAATTCTTTTTAAACCAAGAATATTGAATTTGACTTTGGTTCTGTACAAACCAATACCTTTTTTATTTTTAATGTTTTTTTATTTTTTTTAAACAATGTATTGTAGAGTCTGAATTGTTTTATCTTTCTACATTAAAATAATTAGTAAATATTAAAAAAATACTTAATATAAAAAAAACGTTGAAACTCGTTAAATCAATAAAACATTGATCATTTTACGCAATTTTATTTCACAAATGAACAAAAAAAAAACACATTATAAACTTTTTTTTATTAAATGACTAGATTTATAATACGAGTATATCCGAAGTGTATGTCTTCCGGAAAGAATCTTGAAAATGGTAAAAAAAACTAACCTGTTGGTTTCTTCAGCGATAGCGACCCAGAATGAATCTAGGAAAAATAATTTATATGCAGCGTGCTCAGTTTCATTGCCGTTTTGTAACAAGGAGGTTACCGCTGTCCTTGAAAGACCGAGATCTCCAGTAAATGGGGTGTGAGAAAATCCCGGAGTGTCATCCCAAGTCCAGGGGTCGATTTCGTCATCTAAAACATCGATATCAGAGTCCTCCCATCCTTGGTTCTGACGATGTAGGCACTATCTCAGGTGCGGTCGGTAAGCAAAGGGTTATAATGTAATAAATACGTTAGAGCAGTCATAGAACCAGAAGTGATGCACTGTATCTGGTTCCGACCCAACGAAGCTATACATCATTTGGAAGGATAAACATATTTCTTGGGTTAAGAATTTACATCAGGTTGTTGAGAAATAGGGGTGAATTTTGTTTCATACTCCTCATCTTCCGATAAATATGAGTAGCGCAGCGGACCCAAATTTTAGAATGATTATCTATCGCAACCCACATATGTTATTTATTTATTTAACAATTTTATTGCAATACAATATGGCGGGCTTATTGCCAGGTGGCAATCTCTTCCAACCAACCAGACAAAAGTAAATGAAGCAAGTTACGTGGTCGCATAAATCATTCAAATGACTATCCATCCACACCAAATCCATAAACATATACGCGAGCACATGCCCACGAACCCCACAAAGACGGACAATCACCCGAATATTATTTTTCATATAAAGTGAGATATCATCAATCAAAAGGAAAGGAAAGGATGGTGGAGAGGAAAGGAAAAGAAAAATCAGGAATGAAACACGTTATTTTACTGACTAGAAATTAAGAGTTTTTTCAGTCGCTTCTTAAAGCATGCCAAGGACGGAGCGAGTCTTATATTGGTTTGTAACTGATTCCAGAGTCTCGCTGCATGGACAGTTAAGGACGACGTAAAGAAAGAGGAACGGTGAACTGGAAAGGCCAATAAACAATCTCTGTTTGAGCGTAGCGCTAATCCATGATTGGAAAGACGCTGAAAATTTTCGTCGAGATAAGAGGGTGCGGCGGGACTGTTAAGGATATTATACAATATAGACAGTATGTGAATTTGGCGTCTATTTCTAACATTCAACCAGTTCAATGCCTTCTGGTATGAATTTATATGATCGTACTTTCGTAGGTTGAAAATAAATCTTAGACACACATTTTTAAGACGCTGTAATTTGTCCAGCTGTTCCTCTGTAACATCCAAGTAACATACGTCCGCATAGTCCAGAATCGGAAAGAACAGAGATTGTACGAGTAAAATTTTGGTTTTGGTTGGAAGGAATCTTTGCAACACTTTAAGGGAATGAAGGCTGAAGAAAATCCTTCGGCTTACCTCATTTATTTGATCTCGCCATGAGAGTATGTTAGTCTATCGGACAGAAAAAAAAAACAATTATATGTTAGTCTATCAGACAGAAGAAAAAAAAACAATTCTGAAAAGAAATAATATTTTTATTTATAATAATATTAACTAAAATTATATCAAAATCAAAATGAATAATAATAATACGTGAGATTATTAAAATAAACCTTATCCAACTTTTATTTCTTGAGGGAGACGTTTTATGACATTGTTGTGTTCCTGGTGGAACAATTAGAGTGATGATGGGAGAGTATATTTAAGAAAGAAAGCTATCAGCTATAATCTCCAAAGCTATGTGTTTTTTAATTCACAAATGACAACTCCAAAGCGAGGTGTTTTTGAATTCACAAATGATAACTACAAAGCGATGTGTTTTTTGAATTCACAAATGACAACTAAAAAGCGATATGTTTTTGAATTCACAAATGACAACTCCAAAGCGATGTGTTTTTGAATTCACAAAGGACAACTCCAAAGCGATGTGTTTTTGAATTCACAAATGATAACTACAAAGCGACGTGTTTTTGAATTCACAAATAACAACTCCAAAGCGATGTTTTTTTGAATTCACAAAGGACTCGGAATATACCCGAGCGATTGGCGAGATCGAAAGCGATGAAGGAAAAAAGTCCAAGCAACAGCTGTCCCTAAATGAATGAGATAAGGTAGGAAAAATAATGTTGAAAAGAAGAAGAATGTGGTCTACAATATATGAAATGATGTTGAGGATCAATCAAATGAGCTGTCGAGTCTTCTAGTGGTGTACTTTGTCCCTATCACGGTTCTTTGTTCCTATCTTCATTGTCTGTATCTTCTAGTAGTGTACATTGTCCCTAACAAAATGTCACGTTTTATCACTGAAACGTCTCGATTCTCTCTCTTTATCTACTAGAACGTAACTCACGGCTCACGCACCGTCAATAACCGGTGATAAGATCTAAAAATAAGATACCTTTTAACTAGGACTTAATTATGAATAAGAAATTGAATATTCACCAGACCATTTGCACTAGAGATAACATCTATGATAATATTCAATTCAACTTTGAACATAACAGCCTGTAAACCAGAGCCACATATTGGTTCATAACACGGGTTTCTCTGGCTCTCAATGTGAATGTAAAAAACTAAATCTTTTATTTTATTTTATTTAACATTTTTATTTCAAATACAATCTGGCGGGCTTATTGTTAGGTGGCAATGTCTTCCAGCCTACCAGACAAAAGTAAATAAAGCAAGTTACATGGTTGCATAAATCATTCAAATGACTATCCATCCCCACGAAATCCATAAACACATACGTGAGCATATGCCAACGAATCCCACAAAGACGGACAATCACCCAAACATTATTTTTCATATTAAGTGAGATATCATCAATCAAACGAAAGGGAAGGGATGGTGGAGGTAAAATACTAAATCTTCCTCATGTTTAAAATATTTAGGAATAATGATTGATAGTTTCTGAAATGGGACTCTCACTTCAAGACTAAGCTAATAAGAAAATTATACACGTCAATACTAATAAGCTTATAAGAAAATTATAGTCGATTCTAGATTATCTGGGATGGTACAGAAAAAAATGGTCCGAATATAAAAAAAACAGATAATCTCCGCCAAAAAAAATCCGTAAAAAATTAAAACAAAAATTATCCTACATTAATATCTTTTTATTTTAAATGTGACAGCAAACAAATTTCGAATTAAAATTAAAACACAGTCAATTTGTTTTATTCCATTTAATTATTTGCATATCACAATGCATTTCAACTCTTGCTGTGTCATCATCAGCTGAATTGACAAGAACTAAAGTAAACACATATATATTAATTCTTTCACTATGTGTGTCATTTGTGTTTTATTTTAGCAATAGAGTAAATGTGTACCATATATGCTGTTTATGGTACTAAAGGGAAATACAGTTGGAAACGTAGAAGAGGGTAAATACAAAATACAAATGGCCGTAGCAACTACCTTCCTATTCATACACTCAACATATACGCTAATACAAATATTACTACTCGTAGTATATTGTTCCTATTTTTCACGTCTTCTGTCTTTCGTTGTTGCTATTGTCGTCATCGGTCTTTCGTTGTTGCTATTGTCGTCGTCGGAATTGTTGAGAATCGAGCCAAATATGAAATTGATTATTTCGAGATTTCACACGAACAGCTGTTAACTGTTTTATGTCACTCTTAACTGAATAAATGAACTATAAAAATTGTATGTCTAATACTAAAAGGACAATTTGTAAAGCGTCATGTAGAGATCAAACTCCCCTCAAGTTCGCTCTGTTTTTCATTTACGTGGGAGTCGAATAACGTTTATACTGTAAATAGGGAGTCAAAGATGAAAAAAAATATTGCTTACCACCAGCGGTGGCTGGTCTCGAGGTGCATTGGTGCGCTGAACCGGAGAAATAATTCGCAATAATTAAATGATATATTCGCAAACATGACTTCTAAAAATGTTAAATATTTTATAGATTAAATATGTATAAGAATACTGACAAATAGTACGAGGATTTTTATTTAAGTGGAAATTAAAAAAATGTCAAGTAAAATTTAAAAAAATATTCCTTTCAAATAGACCGGCCAAGTTTGCCAATACTACCGGAGCAATCTCCAATACGCACCGGACGGAAACGCTAATTCATATAGGGCAGACAGAGATGTAAAGTAAACCGTGAGAAAGCGATATTTCATATTCGTTCAGCGTCTCGAGGTACGTTAGTGCTCTGTGAACCAACGCACCTCGAGACCAGCCGCCTCTGCTTACCACTATCATAAAGTATCAAACAAATGAAATATTGACCAGAGCAAATCGCGTTATCGGACTGTACTCTCGACTTCAGACTCCTGAAAAACGTTTTCTTTGGTGACTTGAAGGGGGACAGAAAAAGCACAGTGTGCAACACAAGGAAATAAGGACGCACTGCATAAAACGCTCAAACACACAGTGAACCACACCTAACGTGAAAGAGAAACGACTTATTATTATGTATTTAAAATTAATTTTTATTTGTCTCGCATTTTTCTGGGTACTGTTTTAATTGTGTAACAAAATTTCATTAGAAATACCTCTCCACTATTTGCATAAGAAAAGAGTGCCACCTAACCGCTAACCGGCACTCCGCAGCTTTGCCTGGAATATATTCAGACCTCATTTACACATGAAAAAGATTTTAAATGATAGAGATGTCATCCTTTGTCTCCGTTCTAACTGTTTTAACAGTTATTATTTTCTTTACCGTTACAAACAATTTATCAACCCCTTACCTGCCACGCTTTCTACAAAACTGTCACAAAATAATGACCGGAGATAATATTTCACATCACCTCACATCAGATGGCCGTACTCCTGTAGAATTTTATTTATTTATGTAGTTGATACTTCATTGCATACAAATCATTGTATACCAATTAAAGGATTCTGATCGGCGGTCAACGGTGGACGCTATTGGCTATCACCAAGGTTTATAGGACATGCTCGGCGGAAGCAGTTAAGTCTTAAAAGAACTCGCTCCGTTGGATCTGGTGGTCTAGCGTTATCCTTCTCGATAAGGACCAACCCGGTAACGTCCGCTTTCATCCTTTGCCAGGGACGATTCCTCGGACGATTCTTAAAGCCTGCCTAAGTTGTCAACTTGGTAACATTGATGATCGTCATCAAAAGACGGACATTCAATACTTGCATCATAGCGCGACTCGGCTCCTCAACGGGTGAATCCAAATGATATTGGACTATCCAATGTAACATATCTCTGGCCATGGGAGCTTTGATAACAAAAATATTTAACTTCAATATTGTTCCTTCGCCCTGTTGTAATTTTTGCGGCCATCTGGATCAATCCGCAGATCATGTTTCGTCGTACTGCGATAATAATCGTGTCAATAATATCCGAAGGGCTCTACACTTAGCCTTATATCGGTTCATCTTCAGGCCGATTGGTCACTTTAGTGGCGTCGAATGATAGTTTTGCAGCATTCGATGCTTTCTGTGAAAGTACTGGCAACTACTAGGCTGTTTTAACTGCAGGCTTTAAGCAGCTTTGTAAGTATATTTACTGCGCTGTAAGTAATTTTCCATCTTCCGTGATATCGCACCTTAAGTCCTTCATCACTACTATTTTTCACACTCAGGTATGTTGCCACCGGAGGAGGAGTCCCTTTGGGCAGTTCCTTCTTGGTACCTTTGTGACGTCGCGCTCATAATAAAATTAAGTTTCGATCTTCTAGTGTACAGACAGTACGAATAAGAACCAAATGGAAAAAGAAAGGATGCAGGAGAGGATGGAAAATTTGGGATTGACGTACTCGTACATTACTACTGAGTTTTTAAAATCATTTTATAAAACATTCTAATGATGGAGCTAGTATAACATTAGTTGGTAACTAGTTCCAGTCTCACAGCATGGTAAGTAAAAGACGATATTAAAAAGACTGGTGAACTGAGAAAGCCAATAAATAATATCAGCTGGAACGTAGAAGTCCATGATCGGAAAGAGACTAAATGTTTTCAACGAGATGAGAAGATACCTTTAGCCTCCCAGACGATTTTTTCAGTCACTCGTCATCTCCTCCCCGTCTCCTAAGATTCCTAAGACACGTTATTTAAAAACCTCTATTTCAGTTTACCAAGTGGCCGTCTCCCGCGTTGTTAGACTTGCATAATAGTCTTTATTGACCGTGTCAACTGACATGTGTACTCTCCTATTATAAATACTTTTCACTTTTTTCTTTCAGAATTAGATTAATATGGCCAATACACATTGTTGTGTTGTATTATTACCCTACACTTTCGTTGTACGTATATTTATATATGATACAACCTGATGGACTTATTTACATGTGGCAATCCCTTCTAGTCCATCCATCCTGTCATGGAGCTCATGACTGAGCATCGTGACTCATATAATAGCCCTTGACAACTCTTTTTTATCCATCCCAGTAGTCTTGTTGCCTTTCCTACTTGATCAATTCAACGCATTGGTGTTCTTCCGCTTGTGCGTCGTTCTTACACGTTTTCAGTGACCACAAGCTTCTCCAAACTGTCTCATTAGCTACGAGCGATATGTTTAAATAATCGGACTACTTGTCGTAGGAATATTGTCGACAATCTGTCGGTGACTCTCAGCTCTTTGAGAATAGAGGCATTAAAATAGTTTGTCTTACCGTCCATGAAATTGATAACTTCTCCAGCACCGCATTTCAAACGCGTCTTTTCTATATCTCTCGTGTATACGTCTCGAAGTACATAAATTATGCGAAAACAAGAGACTTTACTAGACGTATTTTCGTTGTAATAAATATGGTTCTTTTCTTCCATATCCTTTCCAGCTGTGATATATCTTGCTCTTCTAACTAACTAACTCTTCTAACTTCTAACTAAGTAAAAGCCAGGAGTCCTTTTTAAAAACTCTGCGTTCTAACGTGGAATCAATCCTGCAACAAGACCACGGAATAATTTATCTATTTCGACTTCTTACCAATAAAAAAATAGAAGTCTTCAATGAAAATTCGACTAGAATAAAAAATATGGGTACTAACGGGAATTGAACCAATAACGTCTATGTTGGAATACAGGTGTCAGAACTATCCTATTATGATAAGATAGACACGCGTACTGATTGCACAAGTGCAGGATAGCGGATTCGTCAAATTATTTTTATTATTTTTTAGGTAGCCACCAGGTTGGATGTCCAAAACCAATAAGAGACGTGTTCGGTCACTACTTCTCCCTGGAGAAACTACCTTCGGGCAAGAGCCACGTGGTGAGGCTGCTAGAGTACCAGCCTGGATCAATCCTCAGCACCGTGCCCAAGTCCGACTTCCTCTACTATCAGGTCGGGGAGTATGTGGCCAACATGGATCGTCTACTCAAGGTACGTGTTATATTTGTACTTTTACACAATTATGGCCCTATTGCAATTGATATGTCTACCCAGATTAAATCGCAGGCTACATTTTATGAAACTGTGTGGAAAGTAGTCTCTCAAAATATGGAGAAGCTCTATGAAGCATTACGTTGGACTACCTTCTACCCGATTGACTACTCTGACCTTGTTGAGACCAGGAATAATTTTACAGCTTTCTACAATTCTTGTGAAAAGTTTTAACACTCCCTAAATCATTAAGGCCTCGGCCACACAGGAAGGAGCCTCGCTTGATGCTTAAAGCTATGTTGTGAGCTAGGCGACATATCCTAATGAACCAACGTACCGCATACAATCGCAGTGGCCACACTGCACGATTAGTCATCGAGTGAATCTCCTAGCGAACAGATGTGTTGGTTTACTTACAAGATGGCGGAATTTTTAATATCAGCTGTGTATAAAAGGGAGCCTTTGTGGAACCCATCGAGCAAATTATACAAAAATGTATCTGTAATAAAAAATCACTGTAGAATGAAGTTGCACAGAAAGTAAATAAAGATGGTAAGTTGTAATGAAATTGGTTAGTTTTGAGAGTGACATCGTGTGTTGACTCAACCGCTCCCAACGGTCAAATGAATTTGTGCGTAGCACTTTGGTGTGGCCAGGCATGAAGCCACCTAGTATATGAGTCACGTAAAACCTAGCTTAGCACCTAAAGAAGCACTTTGATGTGGCCTCGGCCTAAAGGTTTGCTGCAGTATGCTTTTTTTTTATTTATAATCAGTCCGTGGTATTTGGCTTTCTGTTGGTGCCACCGCCATCCTTTTAATACTCCGGTGTGACACAAGCAGGGGAGGTGCTCCTTCCCGAGAACAGCTCTTTCATAAATTTATGACTAATTTTATTTATTTTAACTATATCTATTTTTATGGGTATACAATCACACTGTAAGGGAACCCTATTCTTTCTTAGAGACTATGTGGGTAGAAGAGGGACAAATGTCCATTAAAAAAAGGAAAACTGTGATGAATAAAAGTGACAAAATGCAAGGTAAAAATACAAAGATGAGATATTTTGAGCATAAAAAGCATGGAATGTGATTTTAAGACAATACAAATCTCGATATCTTCAGTACCCAGATAAGATCGATTGGGTAATGGCTATGCTGCAGTTTCGGACATATTTGGTGACCGGCTAAATGCCTTTAAAAGTTCTATTAGAGAGCGTTTTTGTTTGCCAGAACCATAAATCCGACGCCACGGCGTGACTCTCGTTGATTTTTTTTCCTTTTTTTTCGCTGATTTTTCTCTCTTTAAAACTTTTTGAGATATCTGTGAATATGTTGAAATTTCGAGGTGCTTTACCACATTGACTCATTTACGAGTATATCAAATCGCCTAAAATACAGTATTGTCCCGATTATAGGGCAAGTCTGATTATAAGGCGACTTCCATTTTTTTATCAGTTATACAGAAAAATTACATTATCACCGATTGTAAGGCGAGGGCCTTTTTAAGTAAAAGACGATGCGTGGGTACAGATTTTTTTTATGAAAAAATGGATGGTAGAAAATAAAAGGAGTATTGTGTGTTTGTGGACATTAAAATAGCATATGACCGAGTGATAACTAGCAAGCTATGGAAAATAGCATATGACCGAGTGACACCTAGCAAGCTGTGGAAAATAGCATATGATCGAGTGATAACTAGCAAGCTATGAAAAATAGCACATGACCGAGTGATAACTACCAAGCTATGTAAAATAACATATGACCGAGTGATAACTAGCAAGCTATGTAAAATAGCATATGACCGAGTGATAACTAGCAAGCTATGGAAAATAGCATATGATCGAGTGATAACTAGCAAGCTGTGGAAAATAGTATATGATCGAGTGATAACTAGCAAGCTATGGAAAATAGCACATGACCGAGTGATAACTACCAAGCTATGTAAAAAATAACATATGACCGAGTGATAACTAGCAAGCTATGTAAAATAGCATATGACCGAGTGATAACTAGCAAGCTATGTAAAATAGCATATGACCGAGTGATAACTAGCAAGCTATGGAAAATAGCATATGAACGAGTGACACCTAGCAAGCTGTGGAAAATAGCATATGACCTAGTGATAACTAGCAAGCTATGGAAAATAGCACATGACCGAGTGATAACTACCAAGCTATGTAAAATAACATATGACCGAGTGATAACTAGCAAGCTATGTAAAATAGCATATGACCGAGTGATAACTAGCAAGCTATGGAAAATAGCATATGAACGAGTGACACCTAGCAAGCTGTGGAAAATAGCATATGATCGAGTGATAACTAGCAAGCTGTGGAAAATAGCATATGATCGAGTGATAACTAGCAAGCTATGAAAAATAGCACATGACCGAGTGATAACTACCAAGCTATGTAAAATAACATATGACCGAGTGATAACTAGCAAGCTATGTAAAATAGCATATGAACGAGTGACACCTAGCAAGCTGTGGAAAATAGCATATGATCGAGTGATAACTAGCAAGCTATGGAAAATAGCATATGAACGAGTGATAACTAGCAAGCTATGGAAAATAGCATATGAACGAGTGACACCTAGCAAGCTGTGGAAAATAGCATATGATCGAGTGATAACTAGCAAGCTGTGGAAAATAGCATATGATCGAGTGATAACTAGCAAGCTATGAAAAATAGCACATGACCGAGTGATAACTACCAAGCTATGTAAAATAACATATGACCGAGTGATAACTAGCAAGCTATGTAAAATAGCATATGACCGAGTGATAACTAGCAAGCTATGGAAAATAGCATATGATCGAGTGATAACTAGCAAGCTGTGGAAAATAGTATATGATCGAGTGATAACTAGCAAGCTATGGAAAATAGCACATGACCGAGTGATAACTACCAAGCTATGTAAAAAATAACATATGACCGAGTGATAACTAGCAAGCTATGTAAAATAGCATATGACCGAGTGATAACTAGCAAGCTATGTAAAATAGCATATGACCGAGTGATAACTAGCAAGCTATGGAAAATAGCATATGAACGAGTGACACCTAGCAAGCTGTGGAAAATAGCATATGACCTAGTGATAACTAGCAAGCTATGGAAAATAGCACATGACCGAGTGATAACTACCAAGCTATGTAAAATAACATATGACCGAGTGATAACTAGCAAGCTATGTAAAATAGCATATGACCGAGTGATAACTAGCAAGCTATGGAAAATAGCATATGAACGAGTGACACCTAGCAAGCTGTGGAAAATAGCATATGATCGAGTGATAACTAGCAAGCTGTGGAAAATAGCATATGATCGAGTGATAACTAGCAAGCTATGAAAAATAGCACATGACCGAGTGATAACTACCTAGCTATGTAAAATAACATATGACCGAGTGATAACTAGCAAGCTATGTAAAATAGCATATGACCGAGTGATAACTAGCAATCTATGTAAAATAGCATATGACAGTGATAACTAGCAAACTATGGAAAATAACATATGACCGAGTGACACCTAGCAAGCTGTGGAAAATAGCATATGATCGAGTGATAACTAGCAAGCTATGGAAAATAGCATATGACCGAGTGATATTTAGCAAGCTATGGAAAATAGCATATGACCGAGTAATAACTAGCAAGCTATGTAAAATAGCATATGACCGAGTGACACCTAGCAAGCTGTGGAAAATAGCATATGACCGAGTGACACTTAGCAAGCTGTGGAAAATAGCATATGATCGAGTGATAACTAGCAAGCTATGGAAAATAGCATATGACCGAGTGATAACTAGCAAGCTATGGAAAATAGCATATGACCGAGTAATAACTAGCAAGCTATGGAAAATAGCATATGACCGAGTGATAACTAGCAATCTATGTAAAATAGCATATGACAGTGATAACTAGTAAAACTATGGAAAATAGCATATGACCGAGTGACACCTAGCAAGCTGTCGAAAATAGCATATGATCGAGTGATAACAAGCAAACTATGGAAAATAGCATACGACCGAGTGATAATTAGCAAGCTATGGAAAATAGCATATGACCGAGTGATAACTAGCAAGCTATGTAAAATAGCATATGGCCGAGTGATAACTAGCAAGCTATGAAAAATAGCATATGACCGAGTGATAACTAGCAAGCTATGGAAAATAGCATATGACTGAGTGATAACTAGCAAGCTATGGAAAATAGCATATGACCGAGTGATAACTAGCAAGCTATGGAAAATAGCATATGACCGAGTGATAACTAGCAAGCTATGGAAAATAGCATTTGACCGAGTGACACCTAGCAAGCTGTGGAAAATAGCATATGAGCGAGTGATAACTACCAAGCTATGTAAAATAACATATGACCGAGTGATAACTAGCAAGCTATGTAAAATAACATATGACCGAGTGATAATTAGCAAGCTGTGGAAAATAGCATATGACCGAGTGATAACTAGCAAGCTATGGAAAATAGCATTTGACCGAGTGATTACTAGCAATCTGTGGAAAATAGTATATGATCGAGTGATAACTAGCAAGCTATGGAAAATAGCACATGACCGAGTGATAACTAGCAAGCTATATAAAATAGCATATGACCGAGTGATAACTAGCAAGCTATGGAAAATAGCATATGGCCGAGTGATAACTAGCAAGCTATGGAAAATAGCATATGACCGAGTGACACCTAGCAAGCTGTCGAAAATAGCATATGATCGAGTGATAACTAGTAAACTATGGAAAATAGCATACGACCGAGTGATAATTAGCAAGCTATGGAAAATAGCATATGGCCGAGTGATAACTAGCAAGCTATGGAAAATAGCATATGGCCGAGTGATAACTAGCAAGCTATGAAAAATAGCATATAACCGAGTGATAACTAGCAAGCTATGGAAAATAGCATATGACCGAGTGATAACTAGCAAGCTATGGAAAATAGCATATGACCGAGTGATAACTAGCAAGCTATGGAAAATAGCATATGAACGAGTGACACCTAGCAAGCTGTGGAAAATAGCATATGATCGAGTGATAACAAGCAAGCTATGGAAAATAGCATATGACAGTGATAACTAGCAAACTATGGAAAATAGCATATGACCGAGTGACACCTAGCAAGCTGTGGAAAATAGCATATGACCGAGTGACACCTAGCTGTGGAAAATAGCATATGATCGAGTGATAACTAGCAGGCTATGGAAAATAGCATATGACCGAGTGATAATTAGCAAGCTATGGAAAATAGCATATAACCGAGTAATAACTAGCAAGCTATGTAAAATAGCATATGACCGAATGATAACTAGCAATCTATGTAAAATAGCATATGACAGTGATAACTAGCAAACTATGGAAAATAGCATACGACCGAGTGATAACTAACAAGCTATGGAAAATAGCATATGACAGTGATAACTAGCAAACTATGGAAAATAGCATACGACCGAGTGATAACTAGCAAGCTATGGAAAATATGAATGCAATATGGTGTTGAATGTAAAATGTCATGTGTCATGCTGGAAGCATTGTGTGTATTAAAGTGAACAATGCCATGATTGAGTGTTTGATATTTGCTGATGATACGGCAGTGTTTGCGGAGAATAAGGAGGAACTGCAGAGTTTGATAAGTAAATCGTATAAGATGTAAAGAGAAAGATGTGAAAATAAATATTGCAGCATTCAAAAATCATGGTGATAAATGCAAACGGAAAAAAAGGTGGGCAATGGAAGATTAGAAAAATTCTGTTATTTACTCAAAGGTAGTTTAGCGGGATGCTTTACTGATACGTCGTGATAATTATGATTGTTTTGTATTTAAAATAAAATACGTCGATTCAGGAATGCGGAAAGTGAGAGTGAACAATCAATGAATAGTAAACAGCAATGAATGGTCAAGTGAATAATAATCTTTATTTGTCGATAAGTAGGTATTTATAGATGTGCGTGAATGCGCCCGCAATATATACTTTATCTCACTCCTGCGCGTGCCGAGGCGTTTGCAGACGTTGCGGATGGTATAGTGGGTAGAATATTTATTGGCGAAAACGGTGAGACAACGCGATGCGTTCTCTTTCCACCGAGGAATGTAACGTAAATATTATTTGCGTGTAAACAATATTGATGTTCTGGTATGCGATCTTTGTACATGTCCGAAGGTTGTTTCGTCGGTCGTTGACCGTGCGTGTTGACAATATTTAGGGACGACGGTATTCCCTACAGTAGTATTATCTCAGATTATAGAAGAGTTACGAGAGATATAGAACGGTGTGTAGTGATAGAAAATAAATATAAAGTGCCAATACAAGTGGAAGGTGTGGTAGAGAAAGACCAGGGAATGTTAGTTTGAAAGAAGGAAATATAAAAGTCAGAGAAATCGCCTTAAAAGTTGAATAAAAAACTGTAGAATGTAGAAAAGGCGAAGGGGGTGTGTTGAGATAAGAAAGTCTTACACACTGCCCTTTCTGTTCACCCTTATAGAGAAATGACTTGATGTTTTGTATGTATGTATTAATTATTTTTGTGAATATTTCATCGCTCATTCTATATGGACAAACCCTCAACCATAATTTATTTCTTCATTTTGTTTCAATCCTTGTTTTTTCATGCCAAGAACCAATACTGCCAGAATTGACTGAGTAACAAAGCGCCTTATATCATATATATTTTATTGTTTAAATTTTAGAAAAAATTCTACCACTCTGGATTTGACAACCACAAAACAATCTGGATGCTGGAAAGAGTCTCAGAGCTAGAGAAGTTCAAGACATCTGTGAAGGAGCCACACATTATAGAGATCATCGACCAGGTGCTGAGAGAGTTCAATGAACTGGTGGTTCCAGAAGTGAAAAAAATGGACAGAGGCCTCATCCATGGAGACTTCAATGAGCAAAACATTATTGTCAATCTCAACAAGGATGCCGTTCAGTTAGTATTTAAATCATTTTACTGTAATAAAGTAATTAAGTTTAAAGTAACATTACATTAAAAGTTCATTAATTATACTCAAGAATATGTAGCATGGTCCCTGTGACGTTTGAAATGTCATGTCTCAAAGGAATGGGGTAAAATCGTTTTTTTTTTACAAATAGAATAGTTTATTTTTAAATGGAAAAATTGTTTTTCTCTAAACTGACATTTTAATTCCTAATTATCATTATACTGACTTTCTAATGTATTGTATGATTTGTATCTATCTTTAAATAGTCCAAGATCCACTATGTATTAATACTAATTACGAACATTTAATTTTATGTATAAAAAAATTGAAAATCCAATTATCGTATACCCCATCCCTAGCCAATGCAGACTAATGTAGTGACTTGACGAACGTCGCCAAATATTATTTGAATTTAACAAACTGACATATTTTTGCTAATTTGTAACAAGATGTATTAATTAGTCATTATTGTTAGTTTTATGTAATGTATTTACCTAAATAACTTGCTATTTATTAGAATCGAGGCTTATATTAAAGTTGATAAAATAATTAAAATTCCTGAACGTCGTTACATGGTTGTATTGGGGCGAATTTGTGAACTGTCACAGGGGCCATGCTACGTTTTCTCAAGTCTAGAAGAATGATAATTCGCATATTTCACCATTTTCTAAATCCCGAAACCAACTTTTCGTAATAAATTCTACTGTCAATTCGAAAAACTGCATATTTCGTAATTTATTTTTGTCGAAAGGTATTTATGAGTTCTAAATAATTCGTAAATTTCCACACAAAGCACGGATCCACTTAATAGCCATCGCATTGCGACAGGACGACCGATATACTCGTACTATGCGCCGGCCGAGCAGTTCAATTCCTGGATTTCCCTATATCCATAGAATCAATATCGAAATATCTTAAGATTATTATCGTAAGTATAGGGTTTTGAATTTTTTAAAATCGAATAAATGAATATTTTAAAGTTTTTATTTTATTTTACTTTTAATAATTTCACAAATGTGAACATTAATTTGTCAAAAACCTTGAATCGTAATCAAGTGCGCGACGAAATAAAAATCGGTGACATCATCATATTTATATTACGCGTGCAAACATTACCAAGTTAATTTGAGTAAACTAATGACTATGTCAAAATCAGATAAGTGACAATTAGTGGGTTTTTTTAAATTTGTATGCGTTGGCTGCCCATGAAAAAACCTCCGTATTTATTTTTCAATTTCCAATTAAATTTGTTATTTTGTCTCCATGTTGTGGAAACATGTCGATAAAACTTTTCTTGGCTTCCATATTGTCATGTAGCTCATGACTCCCATGATAACCTCCGACGACTTCTCTTTATCCAACTCTGTACTCCACGGTTCGAAGGATAGATGTTAAGAGTAGTCCAGTGGCATCTCTCACTTGGTCAGTTAAACGCATAGGGTTTATTCCTCTTGTGCGTCGTCCTTCCATGCCTCCAGTAACCACAAACTTCTCCGAACAGTCTCCTTGGGTACGAGTAATGTGCCCAAAGAATCGGAGTACATGTCGAAGGCACATCGTCGACAATCTGTCGGTGATTCTTGATTCTTTGAGCATTCTTCTACAGTTCCACATTTCATAATAGGGAAAGATAAAAAAAAATATGGTTGGACCCAGTAAATTTAATTTTGAAAGAAGGAAAGATAACTGAATGAACTGCATGAGAAGATTAATAGATGTGGAGGAGACAAAGGAAATATGTCGTGATAGAACTATGTATTCCATTATATAGGTACACACTGTAACAAATGATTGTGCTCGCAGTATCAGTTCGATTTAATGACACCTTACTTCTTCATCAGATTAATGAATTGGACGTGGGATATTTGATGGAGATTTAGGGATATGTCCTGGAGGGAAGAGATGATGAGGATGGTTTGTTGATAAATAATAAAACACGTTAGATCGCAATGCAGAAAGAGAGAGTCTGTGTAATTTTATTAGTAACGTAGGTATTTATATCTTTTTAGAATGCGCGCGAGAATGCGCTCGCGATATGCCTACGTCTCGTTTCTGTGAATGCAAAACGATTAATTGTTGTATGTAGGTATCATTCAAATACGGAACTAGCGAGACAAGTGTGGTGCGTTCTCTCTCTAGTATGGAATGCGGTCCGCTTGGCTATGGGTTGAATGGCCGGCGGGTGAACTTCGGACTTGAATGGCCGACGTGTGAACTTGGGACTTGTTTATTTAGATTTCGTCGAGGAGTGCGAAGGTCATCTCATCGGTCATTGACCGTATGTATGAACGCCCACAGTATTCGAGTGGGCGACCGCCATAGAGATTTGGCTTGAGTTGTGAGGAGAAAAAACATGGTTGAAAGGAAAGGATAGAATTTTACACATTATTAATTCTATAAATATATATATACGTTCATTTAAAAACAAAATTGATTTTTTTTATCCATTTTGCACGGATTTCTCCTGTTACATAAAAAGGGTCTGCTTCTAGCGTTAGCTTATTCATTAGAAAAAATATCAACCAGGATTCTTCTCATACAGCTAGACGGTACCGAGAATATATCAACCTCATTCAGTTGGTTCAATATCTCTACCATATACCACGTGTGACTGAATGTTTAGCCATGATATTTGTCCTGTAAGTTGGTACGTAAAACAGAGAGTGTGATTCCTTGCATGGCTATATTTATTAGGTACATATAAACTTAGTGCTTTTAGTATCACGGGACAGTTAAAGCAACCATGAAAAACTGACCGAAGTCATATGTATCCTTTTATACCCTCGAACACTAAGCGGAAAAAGTACCTGTGTCAATTGAAGGGCACAGCACGGGGTTCGAACCGACGACTTTCTGCATGGAAGTCCAGTGCGTTACTGTACGGCCATGCACCTCATATTAATATACTTATATTTATTTATATGTGACACATGTTTTTATTTACATACAGATAGGTATTTACATACAGATAGAAAGGATAGAGATATATATTGCATAATAGAAATATTTATAACATTTTATTTTCAAGTAGACATTTGATGTACTTATACTCATATTAATATACTTATACTCATATTAATGTACTCATATTAATATACTTATATTTATTTATATGTGACACATGTTTATATTTACACACACATAGGTATTTACATACAGATAGAAAGGATAGAGATATATATTGCATAATAGAAATATTTATAACATTTTATTTTCAAGTAGACATTTGATGTACTTATACTCATATTAATATACTTATACTCATATTAATGTACTCATATTAATATACTTATATTTATTTATATGTGACACATGTTTATATTTACATACAGATAGGTATTTACATACAGATAGAAAGGATAGAGATATATATTGCATAATAGAAATATTTATAACATTTTATTTTCAATTAGACATTTGATGTACTTATACTCATATTTAATATACTTATACTCATATTAATGTACTCATATTAATATACTTATATTTATTTATATGTGACACATGTTTATATTTACATACAGATAGGTATTTACATACAGATAGAAAGGATAGAGATATATATTGCATAATAGAAATATTTATAACATTTTATTTTCAAGTAGACATTTGATGTACTTATACTCATATTAATATACTTATACTCATATTAATGTACTCATATTAATATACTTATATTTATTTATATGTGACACATGTTTACATTTACATACAGATAGGTATTTACATACAGATAGAAAGGATAGAGATATATATTGCATAATAGAAATATTTATAACATTTTATTTTCAAGTAGACATTTGATGTACTTATACTCATATTAATATACTTATACTCATATTAATGTACTCATATTAATATACTTATATTTATTTATATGTGACACATGTTTATATTTACATACAGATAGGTATTTACTTACAGATAGAAAGGATAGAGATATATATTGCATAATAGAAATATTTATAACATTTTATTTTCAAGTAGACATTTGATGTACTTATACTCATATTAATATACTTATACTCATATTAATGTACTCATATTAATATACTTATATTTATTTATATGTGACACATGTTTATATTTACATACAGATAGGTATTTACATACAGATAGAAAGGATAGAGATATATATTGCATAATAGAAATATTTATAACATTTTATTTTCAAGTAGACATTTGATGTACTTATACTCATATTAATATACTTATACTCATATTAATGTACTCATATTAATATACTTATATTTATTTATATGTGACACATGTTTATATTTACATACAGATAGGTATTTACATACAGATAGAAAGGATAGAGATATATATTGCATAATAGAAATATTTATAACATTTTATTTTCAAGTAGACATTTGATGTACTTATACTCATATTAATATACTTATACTCATATTAATGTACTCATATTAATATACTTATATTTATTTATATGTGACACATGTTTATATTTACATACAGATAGGTATTTACATACAGATAGAAAGGATAGAGATATATATTGCATAATAGAAATATTTATAACATTTTATTTTCAAGTAGACATTTGATGTACTTATACTCATATTTAATATACTTGTAGGTATTGTTACCGTACACAGTTGGGTCCGTCGATAGGTAGATAACAAAACACAATTAAATCACCATTAACGTTTTATTTGAGGATGCACGTTTTTTACACAACAGTCACAAAGTCAATTTACAATAAGATAACGTATACTATAGATTAAAGTTAATTGTCTGTTTAATTCGTAACGTAATAGTTTATGGCAGAGAAGCGCGGGAAGTAGATCGAAGAATGCGCGTGCATTCGCCGTAGCGCATTACACTCGACTGCCGGCGTGCACGGTGCGGCGAGGGGGCGCTAGGTCCCGCGTGCGGAGACCGCGCCGCGCTCACGCGCGCCCGTCCATCGGCATACCACCACAGTACTCCCTCGCTGAGATCGTTACTACGATCGATAGTACTCTGGGAAATGTACTTTCCTTCCGCTACGTGTACGTTTTTCATTTGTGGTGGATGATGGAACTTGAATTGGTGTCGGTTCAACTTGTAAATCAGTCTCTTTTACCGTATATGCAGCTTTCAAACGATCTATGGAAACATTTATTGGTTTGCCTTTAATATTAAGCTTGAAAAATTTTGGACTGCGTTTTAAAATTCTGTATGGTCCGACATAGGGTGGTTCCAGCGATCTTCGAACGTGATCTTGTCGCACCAGCACGTGTGACGTCTCATTAAGGTCCCGTGGAATATAAAATGGTCCATTTCGGTGCCATGACGTTGGTTTAGGCGATAGTTTGGCCATGTAGCTGCTGAGTCTTGTGGAAAAGTTTAGTATATCGGCGGCTAGGTGGTCATCCGTAGGTGAAATAAATTGACCTGGTAAACGTAAAGGTTCGCCGTATACTAGCTCTGCTGGTGAAACTTGTAGATCCTCCTTCCAGGCGCTGCGTATGCCAAGTAGGACTAAGGGAAGAGACTCGGTCCACTGTGAATCAGCATGGCACATGATGGCTGCCTTCAGCTGTCGATGGAGGCGCTCTATCAAGCCATTAGCAGACGGATGGAACGATGTAGTGGCATAGTGGTGTGCGCCAACTAACTTCGTGATAGATTTGAAGAGGTGAGATTCAAATTGCCGCCCTCGATCCGTAGTGATTCTAGCTGGGCATCCAAACCTAGCTATCCACCCAGAAACCAATGCCTTCGCGCAGGTCTCGGCAGTGATGTCAGTGAGTGGGTATGCTTCAGGCCATCGTGTAAATCTGTCGATGACGGTGAGGCAGTACCTGTAATCAGCCGAAACGGTTAGCGGCCCTATGAGGTCGAGGTGGATGTGTTCGAACCTCGAGGAAGGACTAGGAAAAGTGGAAAGTGGAGCGGATGTGTGACGCGTTACTTTGCACCGTTGACAGTGCATGCATTCCTTTGCCCACTCTCTACACATTCGGCGAATCCCTGGCCAAATGAAACGCTCGGTGACCAGCCGCACTGTAGCTGTACGCCCTGGGTGGCTTAAATTGTGCAGCATGTCGAAAACTTGACGTCTGTAACTAGTTGTGACAAATGGTCTTGGAAAATTCGTAGAAACGTCGCAATAAACTGGTATTTTCGACATTGAAGTTGCGACTTTTTGCAATTTTAATGACGATGAGTCATTTGTCAAAAACTGTTGAAGTTCCAGGTCTGTATCTTGAGAACGAGCAAGTGCCTTGTAATCTATTCCTAAGGCTATTTCCTCGATTCTGGATAGTGTGTCTGCTACCATATTATCTTTTCCAGGGATGTAACGAATGTCAGTCGAAAATTGCGATATGTAGTCCAGATATCTGAATTGCCTTGGAGAGGATTTCTCACGTGGTGTGGAGAAAGCGAAAGTGAGTGGCTTGTGATCCGTGAAAATTATAAAATTTCTTGCTTCTACCATGTAACGAAAATGTTTGATGGTTTCGTAAACGGCTAGCAACTCCCGGTCATACGGACTGTATTTTTTTTGAGCGGAACTCAACTTTCGTGAGAAAAATCCAAGTGGTTCCCAACTGTTATTTTTTTTTTGTTGAAGAACACCGCCCATCGCAACATCTGATGCATCAGTGGTGATAGACAGCTCTGCTGTTTCTTGCGGGTGTGCCAGTAGCGTTGCGGATGCCAGTGCCTTTTTACTCTCCTCAAAGGAAGCTAATAGTTCGGGTGACATGTGAACTGGCTGTGAACCCTTGACTTTTTGTCCAGCTAACAAAGAATTGAGTGGCGCTTGAATCTGCGCAGCATTGGGAATAAAGCGACGATAAAAATTCAGCATTCCCAAGAATCGACGGAGTTCTTTGACAGTTTTTGGAGTAGGAAAGTCTTCAATAACCTGAACTTTGCTGTCCAATGGCTTAGTACCAGCGGTTGAGACGTGATATCCGAGGAATGTTACCTCTGATTCACCAAAAACGCATTTGTTTGTGTTTATTAATACACCATACTCCTTGAGGCGATTAAATAGCTGGCGTAGATGGTGTTTATGGAGCTCTATTGATGGAGAAAACACGAGGATATCGTCGACGAAGGAATAGCAAAAATCCAAGCCTCTGAGCACTTCGTCGATGAAGCGTTGGAAAGTTTGACTAGCGTTTCTTAAACCATAGTTCATGAATGGGTATTCAAAGAGGCCGAAAGGCGTAGTAAGTGCGGTTTTCGGAATATCATCAGGATTAACCCTTATCTGATTATAGGCCTTGACCAGGTCCACGGTTGAGAATACCTTGGATCCATGAATCTGGAGAGAAAAATCCTGGATGTGACGGACAGGGTATCTGTCGGGGATGGTGCGAGCGTTGAGAGCTCTGTAGTCTCCGCAGGGTCGCCAGCCGTCAGTTTTTTTTTTAACCATGTGTAGTGCTGATGACCAAGAACTCTCAGAAGGTCTAGCTATGCCACTGGCTACTAAGTCCTCGAACTCTTTTTTCGCTAGTCGTAAGCGTTCAGGATCCAAGCGACGTGGTCTGCATTTAACAGGTGGACCAGGCGTAGTCCTAATAAAATGCATGGTATTATGCTTAGAAGGAGCTGACGTACCTGCAGGTTTGGTGATCTCTGGAAATTCTCTCAGGATCTCGTGGAATTCAGTCTCGCCTGCAATAGCCTTGATGGAAGCCACATCCTCGTTCTTCTTCTGTTGAAGTGCAGTAACAAATAGCGTCGTAGTTCCATCAATAAGGCGCTGATGTCGCGTATCTACAAGCAAGTTGTAAAAACTTAAAAAGTCTACGCCGATTATGGGCTTAGCAACATCAGCTATAGTGAAGCTCCAAGTGAAATTTCGCCTAAGGCCTAGATCTAGGCTTAGTCGTACGGGGCCATATGTCTGGATGATAGAGTTGTTAGCTGCGATCAACTGAAAATCCGTTTTCGTGCAGGACGCCTTCATAGCAGTGCGAGGAAAAACACATAAATCTGACCCAGTGTCAACGAGAAATGCCATTTTTGATGCACGATCGGTGATGAAAAGGCGGCCTGTTTGTGATGGGCAGTCGCTGGCCGCTACTTCCGGCTGCCCTGAGAGTTTTCCGACTCGTACGAACAAGGCTTTGTGCATCTCTTTGCTTGTGTACCAAACTTGGTATGATACCAACAATGTGAAGAGTTTGGTCGTGTTTGCCTAGAATGTGAACGGCTACGTTGGCGATGGCGCGAGTGTGATCTATAACGAGAGGTATTTTTAACTTGAGAGGAAAGTGCTTGCACCTGTTTTGTCAACTCACTTATTTGTTTTGCCATGTCGCTGATAACATTATTAGATGAGCTTGCTTCTGCGACACACACTTGAGGAGTCGTTGGCGCGATCTCATTAATTTTATCGGCTAAGTCTGCTAGCTTATCTAAATTTAAATCGGGCTGTGACGCGATTACAGTTTGTATATTTTGCGGTAATCTACTAGACCATATGGTCTTAAGAAAGTCTTTAGGTACAGACGGGCCAGCCAAATCTTGCAAATGACGCAAGAATTGAGACGGTTTGCGATCTCCGAGCTGCTCATGCATTAATAACTGCTTTACCTTTTTTTCCTGCGAAGCCGACAGCCGTTTGATGAGTTGACTTTTAAGCTTGTCATACTTGTCGGAATCCGGTGGTGCAGTGATAATATCCTTCACCTCGGCTGCATATCGGTGATCCAGTTGCGCAGTCACGTAGTAAAACTTTGTAGCGTCATTTGTGATATTTGACAGAACAAACTGACCTTCGACCTGAGCGAACCAAAGTGCCGGTTCTTCGGGCCAAAAGGGTGGAATACGTACGCCGACGCGAAAAACTTCCACGTTTTCCGATTGCATTTCGTATTTGTCGTATTCTTGGTCGGTGTCACCAATGTAGGTTATGTTTACTACCAATGTAGGTTATGTTTACCGTACACAGCTGGGTCCGTTGGTAGGTAGATAACAAAACGCAATTAAATCACCATTAACGTTTTATTTGAGGATGCACGTTTTTTACACAACAGTCACAAAGTCAATTTACAATAAGATAACGTATACTATAGATTAAAGTTAATTGTCTGTTTAATTCGTAACGTAATAGTTTATGGCAGAGAAGCGCGGGAAGTAGATCGAAGAATGCGCGTGCATTCGCCGTAGCGCATTACACTCGACTGCCGGCGTGCACGGTGCGGCGAGGGGGCGCTAGGTCCCGCGTGCGGAGACCGCGCCGCGCTCACGCGCGCCCGTCCATCGGCATACCACCACATACTTATACTCATATTAATGTACTCATATTAATATACTTATATTTATTTATATGTGACACATGTTTATATTTACATACAGATAGGTATTTACATACAGATAGAAAGGATAGAGATATATATTGCATAATAGAAATATTTATAACATTTTATTTTCAAGTAGACATTTGATGTACTTATACTCATATTAATATACTTATACTCATATTAATGTACTCATATTAATATACTTATATTTATTTATATGTGACACATGTTTATATTTACATACAGATAGGTATTTACTTA
Organism: Odontocerum albicorne; assembly: GCA_949825065.1. Lineage (NCBI taxonomy): Eukaryota > Metazoa > Arthropoda > Insecta > Trichoptera > Odontoceridae > Odontocerum > Odontocerum albicorne. The sequence continues at coordinate 34,362,166 of OX463856.1, forward strand.
CAGATAGAAAGGATAGAGATATATATTGCATAATAGAAATATTTATAACATTTTATTTTCAAGTAGACATTTGATGTACTTATACTCATATTAATATACTTATACTCATATTAATGTACTCATATTAATATACTTATATTTATTTATATGTGACACATGTTTATATTTACATACAGATAGAAAGGATAGAGATATATATATTGCATAATAGAAATATTTATAACATTTTATTTTCAAGTAGACATTTGATGTACTTATACTCATATTAATATACTTATACTCATATTAATGTACTCATATTAATATACTTATATTTATTTATATGTGACACATGTTTATATTTACACACACATAGGTATTTACATACAGATAGAAAGGATAGAGATATATATTGCATAATAGAAATATTTATAACATTTTATTTTCAAGTAGACATTTGATGTACTTATACTCATATTAATATACTTATACTCATATTAATGTACTCATATTAATATACTTATATTTATTTATATGTGACACATGTTTATATTTACACACACATAGGTATTTACATACAGATAGAAAGGATAGAGATATATATTGCATAATAGAAATATTTATAACATTTTATTTTCAAGTAGACATTTGATGTACTTATACTCATATTAATATACTTATACTCATATTAATGTACTCATATTAATATACTTATATTTATTTATATGTGACACATGTTTATATTTACATACAGATAGAAAGGATAGAGATATATATATATATTGCATAATAGAAATATTTATAACATTTTATTTTCAAGTAGACATTTGATGTACTTATACTCATATTAATATACTTATACTCATATTAATGTACTCATATTAATATACTTATATTTATTTATATGTGACACATGTTTATATTTACATACAGATAGAAAGGATAGAGATATATATTGCATAATAGAAATATTTATAACATTTTATTTTCAAGTAGACATTTGATGTACTTATACTCATATTAATATACTTATACTCATATTAATGTACTCATATTAATATACTTATATTTATTTATATGTGACACATGTTTATATTTACACACACATAGGTATTTACATACAGATAGAAAGGATAGAGATATATATTGCATAATAGAAATATTTATAACATTTTATTTTCAAGTAGACATTTGATGTACTTATACTCATATTAATATACTTATACTCATATTAATGTACTCATATTAATATACTTATATTTATTTATATGTGACACATGTTTATATTTACACACACATAGGTATTTACATACAGATAGAAAGGATAGAGATATATATTGCATAATAGAAATATTTATAACATTTTATTTTCAAGTAGACATTTGATGTACTTATACTCATATTAATATACTTATACTCATATTAATGTACTCATATTAATATACTTATATTTATTTATATGTGACACATGTTTATATTTACACACACATAGGTATTTACATACAGATAGAAAGGATAGAGATATATATTGCATAATAGAAATATTTATAACATTTTATTTTCAAGTAGACATTTGATGTACTTATACTCATATTATTATACTTATACTCATATTAATGTACTCATATTAATATACTTATATTTATTTATATGTGACACATGTTTATATTTACACACACATAGGTATTTACATACAGATAGAAAGGTTAGAGATATATATTGCATAATAGAAATATTTATAACATTTTATTTTCAAGTAGACATTTGATGTACTTATACTCATATTAATATACTTATACTCATATTAATGTACTCATATTAATATACTTATATTTATTTATATGTGACACATGTTTATATTTACACACACATAGGTATTTACATACAGATAGAAAGGATAGAGATATATATTGCATAATAGAAATATTTATAACATTTTATTTTCAAGTAGACATTTGATGTAATCATTTCGCTTTGATTGACACTTTGTTTTTGAACTGGAACTAATCAGTGATTATACCTGCAACAGACTTATCAAGGCCATATGAAGCCGGTTAAGAATTAATTATACAAAATTAACTAACTGCCCAAAAATTGGTAAATATAAAAGAATTATGTAACTTAGTACATCTATACATATTTATAACTACAGCAAACTCTCGATTATCCAACGTAACTTTAACCGGATTGCGGATTAACCGGGGCAGTAAAAAACTGTTCGTAATCGAATAATTAGAGTGATACAGATATTGTGCAACGTGTTACTACTAATAAACCTGCAGCTACTGACAATACAGATTCAAAAGAAGATATCGTCAAACAAGAGAAAAAAATATTGCGAAAAGTGGGCTGAGGTAACATAATCCCGTCTTATGTAATATTGTAAATAAAAGGGTAAATACAGTATGTCAAGAAAGAGTGGAAATTAATAAAATTAAAATCAGATATATACAGTCTATCAAGAAAGAGTAGAAATTAATAAAATTGCATGCAGATATATACAACTACGGTTTTGCAAACAGGCGATTGCAGCGCCCTCATTAATTTTCTACTCTTTTGGCAAAGATTGTATGATATGCATATGTTATATTGTAATATTTATCTCATATTTATACCAAAAAAATAAGAATAGCAAAAATTGTATTTTCTAACACAAAAAAGTATAGGTTGTGCATATTCTTCTTCCTCCAATATATACGAGTATGTAAAATAAAGTGCATAAAATTGCCGAGTATAATTTTCAAAATTCATCAATTTATTTTAATAAATTTAAAAAAAACGTTCTAATGTAATAATCTGATAATATTGACTCCATTCCACTTATGAACAGGGCCGTAGTATGGGATTCGCATTATATACATAATATATTTTCTTCTTCTTCTCAGTGTCATGTCAGGTCCCCCCAACGTTGAATATCACCTGACTATAGATATCTTTGTCGCCGGCAGTCCGAAAAAGATCCCCAACGCTCCTTATACCAGTCCAATCATGCATATTGCGGAGCCAGGAGATTTGCCTCCTGCCAACACCTTTCTAATGCTTCTTCTTCTTCATCTTATTTTAGGCCTGTTATGGTCCTGCATCATTGTTTGCCTCTTGCGACGTCGACTGCCAGCTGACTTTCCATCTTTTAGGAGGTCGTCCTGGAGGTCTGCTTGCTTGGGAGATACTGTCCCTGGCCATTCTTACGGCTCTTGGTTCCGCCATTCTGGATACGTGTTCGTTCCAGAACCTTCTTTTCTGTCGTCCCCATCTGACAATATCTTCAACTTCGCACGTCCTTAGGATTTCTGAGTTTCGTACTCTATCACGAAGGGTTTTGCCAGCGATACTCTTGAGTACCTTCATTTCACTGGTTCGAAGGAGATTTTTGGTTCTGACAGTGTCGGCTCTGGACTCTATGCTGTATGTCATTATGGGGCGGACACAGGTCTTGTATAGCCTCACCTTGCTTTGGATGTTCATATGCTTGTTTTTCCAGATAGTGTTCTTTTAACATCCGAACATAGCTGCGGCCTTTTGTGATTATTCAAGCACTTCGCCATAGAGGTCATTATTGCACATTATGCTAGCACCCAAGTATTTAAATTTTGTTACTTATTCAATCGGTGTGTCCTCGATCGCCACACTGCATCCAACTTGCTCTCTAGCTAGAGTCACGCATTTAGTCTTGCTGATGGAGATAGACATGTGGTATTTTTTGGAAGTAATGTGGAATCGATGTAGCATTTGTTGCAGGTCCAATGTATGAAATTTATTTACTTTCCGCTATTAAATAATTTGAGAAATGATCACTCAGGATGGCTTTAGAAGCAAAAATAAAGTTAAGGGTAAGATATGTTATTGATTACAGTAGTATTAACATATACGGGGTGGTTGGGCAAAAAAATTATCCGTACATAAAAAGCCCAGATGATCTCTGTGAAAAAAATATCTGCAAAATAAATTAAATAAAAATTATACTACATATTTACCTTTTTATTTAAAGTAAAACAGTGCTCCAAACAACAACGAAGGCTTTTTAACATTATTTAAAGTATTGTAGGGAATACCGACCTCCCTAAATATTGTCAACATGCACGGTCAACGACCGATGAATCAACCTTTGAATATGTACAAAGATCACATACCAGAACGTCAATATTGTTTACACGCAAATAATATTTACGTCGCATTCCACGGTAGAAAGAGAACGCATCGCGTTGTCTCACCGTTTCGGCAATAAATATTCTACCCACTATATCATTGGCAACGTCTGCGACCACCTCGGCACGCACAGGAGTGAGATCAAGATATACTGCGGACGCATTCACGCGCCCCGTTCTGAAATTGTATATATACCTACTTATCGACAAATAAAGGGCACTTATTATAATTCACTTGACCATTCATCGCTGTTTACTATTTATCGATTATTCACTCTCACTTTTTCGCATTCCTGAATCGACGTATTTTATTTTAAATACAAAACAAATCAAAATCATCACGACGTATCAAATTAAGCATCCCGCTAAAGTATCATTGTGCTGGTTACTTTTCTCTTCTACGAAGGTTCTTTTTTACTAATCTATATTATCGGTATCTGCAGGTTCATTAGTAGTAGCACAATATCTTTATATTTAGGCAAGTTACTATCTGCATTTATCAAATCGTGCATAATTTTGGAACTTTTCACTATCCCAGTTAATCCGTAACCTGGTTAAAAAAACTCCGGATAATCAACTGTTCCCGCTGTATAATCAAATGTGCGTAATATGATTTTTTCTCATTGGGAAAATTTTCAGTTTAATGTGTAAGAGATGGAAAAGTAGGTCCATACACTAAACGATAAGTGATGACGAACACAAATAACAGTATAACATTTAAATCATCGCAGTACAAAAAAAATACTCTAATTTACTATTCTAACATCACTGCAGAGTTATCGCTTAACAGAAATTACAGTTTCCCGCTTTCTATGAGTAATGCACTCTTGACTGTAATTTAAGACTCTCACATGCAAAGTGTCAAAAAGATTTATCTCACAAAATGCTAGTACTCATTCTACTGCTTCTTTAAAACCCTTCCTTCCCTGTGAAGTGTAACTAGTACACATTGCTTCTAAAAACTTTAATATATTTATAAATATAATAAATACTGGGTTCAGATTCTAGGTATTCTTCCGTAATACATTTACGCATTGAATTAAAAAATAATATTAATAATAATTAGCACTTATCGGCCACATCAGAGATATTTTGTGAAATTCGGGAATAAATTCACCAATACAATCAAACGTGTACCAGTGTGTGATGTAGGTATATTCATTCTAAAAACCGCTATGGGTGAGGAAACGACACTATTCACGTCTCACTCTACTTCGGTATATGGGAACGCAAGAAATAGAATCTCAGTTCGCAGTTGTGTTTCTCGCAGTCACAGTTGTCTCAAGTCTCAGTAGCTCTCGGGCATCCATTTGAGGTGGTCTCTTCGCCCGTTTTGTGAACGTAGGCCAATGTTTTTTTCATGTTTTCAGCAATTAAATTTCAATTATTATCACTTTTGACTTCAACTTTAATTAATTCAAGCGATTGGCTATGAATATTCTTATTTTTCCGATTTTAAATAGCTCATTTTTATATGTGTATTGAATACACAGCACCGCAAGGCGCGGATTTTTGTTAGCACAAGAAGGAAGAGGTTAAATTCCTCTTCAGAGATCATCATGACCTCTAAGGCAGCAGGTATGAACTAAATATATGATACTACACTGTAACAACTCCTATGTTATATATGGTACTACACTGTAACAACTCCTATGTTATATATTGTACTACACTGTAACAACTCCTATGTTATATATGGTACTACACTGTAACAACTTCTATGTTATATATGGTACTACACTGTAACAACTCCTATGTTATATATGGTACTACACTGTAACAACTCCTATGTTATATATGGTACTACACTGTAACAACTTCTATGTTATACTATATATGGTACTACACTGTAACAACTCCTATGTTATATATGGTACTACACTGTAACAACTTCTATGTTATGCTATATATGGTACTACACTGTAACAACTCCTATGTTATATATGGTACTACACTTTAACAACTCCTATGTTATATATGGTACTACACTGTAACAACTTCTATGTTATATATGGTACTACACTGTAACAACTTCTATGTTATACTATATATGGTACTACACTGTAACAACTCCTATGTTATATATGGTACTACACTGTAACAACTCCTATGTTATATATGGTACTACACTGTAACAACTTCTATGTTATATATGGTACTACACTGTAACAACTCCTGTAAGTTTTCAACGAGGTGATGTGTCTTCTTTCTGCACTTCTTCTGCCCTGATTTTTCGCCTGCAATACCATTTGAATGTTCCCACATTTGTTTAAAAAAAACATATTAAAGCATTGTAGTCAGCTGTAAAATATGTTTATTTTTTTTATTTCCAGTGAAGATGACTGGAGGATCACAGGTATTCTGGACTTTGGAGACATGCATGTATCATGCTACCTTTTCGAGCTTGCCATCACCATGGCCTACTCCATCATTGACTCCAAGGACTTGCGTATAGGAGGGCTAGTGCTTGCCGGGTACTCCCTCGTCAGGATCGTCCCTCCCAAGGAACTTAATCTACTCAGGGTAATTTCTATTTATTAAATTCATCAGAAATGTATTACTTGGTCAATCTCTAACTATACTAAAGAAAATGTAGCATGGTCCCTGTGACGTTTCATGAATTTGCCCCAATACAACCTTGTAACGACGTTCAGTAATTTTAATTATTTTCCTTCCGTGGTTGCAGTCCTAAGACTGGTTTGCAGCAATTTGAACTCTTCTCCTCCATTCCCCCCTGTCCTGTGCGGCTCTTTTTAAGTCTGTATATGTTGAGCAGCGCACGTCCACCAACAGGTCCTCCAGGTACTCTCGGCGTGGGCGTCCCCTAGAGTTTGTCCCCTCGGTCATACCCTCCATTATGGCATGCAAGAGGCCCTCTTGTCGTATTATATGACCGATCCATCTTGCACGCCTTTCGGACAGGATCCTGAGCAGGTGCCTTCCTCCTTCGATTCGTTGGAGAACCTCTTCATTTGTGATGCGGTCTCTCCAGGAAATTCCTAATAGTCTTCTATAGGACCACATCTCAAAAGCCTCTAGTCTTCGTCTATCACTTTCGGATAGGCACCATGTCTCGCAGCCGTACATCAAGATACTCCATACATAGGTCTTGATGAGGAGTATTCTCAGTTTTAGGTCTATATTATTTGATTATTTTATCAACTTTAATATAAGCCTCGATTCTAATAAATAGCAAGTTATTTAGTTAAATACATTACATAAAACTAACAATAATGACAAATTAATACATCTTGTTTAAAATTAGCAAAAATATGTCAGTTTGTTAAAATCAAATAATATTTGATGACGTTCGTCAAAAGTCACTACATTAGTCTGCATTGGCTAGGGATGGGGTATACGATAATTGGATTTCCGATTTTTTTATAATTATTTTTTTTTAAATTAAATGTTCGTAATTAGTATTAATTAATAGTGAATCTTGGCCTATTTAAAGATAGATACAAACCATACAATACATAAGAAAGTCAGTATAATGAAAATTAAGAATTAAAATGTCAGTTTAGAGAAAAACAATATTTAGCTGTATAAAAAAACGATTCGATTTGTAAAAAAAAAACATTTTACCCCATCCCTTTGAGACATGATATTTCAAACGTCACAGGGATCATGCTACATTTTCTTGAGTATAGTACATTGTATGTAATATTGCATATAAATTGCATGGAATCAACTTCATATATAGTAGGTTTTAGTTAAAAAATAATAATTGAGGATATATATAAGTTGGAATCCCGTCAGTCACCTTTTGTTTTCCCATAACCCTTTATGCTGTTTACTCCTTTAAAAAAAAAATGTTTACATATTCAGTGATGGAACTATCTATAGGTATTCATATAAACTTTTGCAAGGAGCTCAAATAACCCATTTCCATTCTCTTACAAATTTCTTTCTGTGATGGATTAAGTGAGCCCGGAATAACCTGACAGTATTGATAGGCTCTATAAGGGTGTATGATAATATTCTCTGTATGCTTGCTCTCACATTTTTACTATTATTTAAGAATTTTAAATAAGGGTAGATTTTTTAGCACTGCTGTGATTTTGAAAGAAAATATTCAACAGTCAACTAGCGGTATAAATAAGTGTCCATGCTATTTCAGCAGAATTTTTAATAAGCACATTAAACCCTTTAAGTACCCCGCAAGGTATTAATTCTCCGGGATCAGTCATACCATTAGTATGGCTGATCCTAATGGTAATACTAATGGTATGATTAATCCTGGAGGATCGTGAATCTTTTAGCAAAAATAAAACCTATTTTAATTATCTTTTTTGTATATGTGTGCTATGTACATATATTGAAATGATATTATGAAGACTTACCAAATATGTACAATATGTGTTGTTTGTGCCGCCGTTAACTTAGAAAAACGCAACTAAAACTTTAACAAAATGTCAGTCAGGGTTGTGACAGCTTATCACAGAAAATACGGAAACATACGTTAATAAAATATTTGATAGAATTAAAAGTATATGTAACACAAAAATATTAATTATTTTTATAACGCACGGAAAGTAAATAATGTAACTATAAAATCATTTCAAATTTCAACGGTTAAATAAGTAAAACGCAAAACTGACAACCCTGTATTAGAGACACATGTTAACTGTAATGCCAAGCTTTTAGGTAAATCTCTGTAAATTCAATAATATCTGTAAATTGTAATATTATAGTATTTATTCATCATCTCAATAGATGTCTCTATATGTTCCATAATTTAGATTATTCGAATTAGTAGTAGAAGACATTGGCTAGAAACAGGCATAAAGTTGAGCAATTTAACTCTCTAATTTTGTACGGCCGGCCCCACGGGCACGGCAACAGAAAGCGAGTAAACTCGCTTAAGGCACCTAACTGGTTAACCGTAAAAAAAGTTAGTAAAAAATGAATGATCAGAGAATGAGTGTTGCGAAAGCCAAATTTCGCAAGTATTTTTTTCTAAGGAGGCATAAACATACCTAAACTTTGGACATGTCTCTTATTTTAATCTGGTGTTATCTCTTGTGAGGAATTATTCACATAGTCAAAAATATATGTCTCTTGAAGTTCTTCCAAAGTGACACTGTATTCTCAATTTTTTTCTTCTATGATACTCTTCAACAAATCTTACTTGGTGATTCAGACATACTAAATATTATGCCGAGGTACAATACTATATTATCTTTGGTCCTAGTAATCGAGCCTTCAGGTTAACAATCACTGGAATAGGTATGAAACTCGCAGTTCGTCATCACACGTGTTGGCAATACCACCCCACATGTAAAGAAGCAACACCATTAACGCGTCTGAGTATAATTACCAAACTAATTCTTGTACCAGATAAGGGCCCGTTTTTTATTAAAAAAAATCATTAGGTACCATCATCATTTCTTTTTTAATCTAGATATACGGGGGTGTGAGCTGAAAGCCCCCCGGTGTCCTTGCGGTCGAGCTCGCCCTGCATTAGTGGGGTGTGTCTCGGCCGGGGGAATGTTTGTGGGATGAGCCCGGACCTTTTAATGTCTTCTCTCTTGAATGCACTTTTTTGTCATCTGTTTATTTTCTGTGTTTTTTTTTCTCTCCTTATTCTACATGCGCAAGGGTGTGGGCTGTAAAACATCTGGTGTCACCAGGGCTGGGCTCGCTTTATATTGGTGGGGTGTATCTTGGCCGGGGAGATGTTATTAGATGAGCCCAGACCTTTTGATAGCTTCTGTCTTTAATGTATTATCTGCAATTGATGTGTTCTTGAAGTATATTTAAATGTATTATGTATATACTATGTTGCTATCAATAAACTTACATTTATTATTTTTATTTATTATTATTATTATCAGAAACCTCCGGATGGAAACTTGGCATATTACGAATAAGGCCACAGAGGTCGTCATATAAGGTTGTTGTTACATCAAGTCCTGTAAGCTTGCAATGAAACCTTTATACTCCATTTTTTCTCTTAGATACCATCATAAATGCATTTCAATTTTACTTTTTGACAGATTTGCATAGCTGCAAGATTCTGCCAGAGTTACATAATGGGTGCCTACACTCACGAGCAGGACCAAAACAACACGTACGTGCTGACTAACAAAGAGGCCATCAAGGAACTCCTGCCACTCTTGTGGAAGGAGAGTAACGAAAGCGCCGCCGAGTACTGGAAGAACATCGCCGATGACTATCTGACCAAGAGTTCAAGATAAATAGACCATAATATGATGATTTTCAGTTTTTATACTTCACATAGTCAATTTTGACCACCTTTCAGAAGGATTTTATGAGATGACATTAACTATTTTTCAAATCTTAATTTTATTCTGAGAATATTTTTTTTATTATTGTAGAAGCACTTATGTAGCATGGTCCCTGTGACGTTTGAAATGTCATGTCTCAAAGGAATGGGGTAAAAACGTTTTTTTTTTTTACAAATCGAATAGTTGTTTTATAAATGGAAAAATTGTTTTTCTCTAAACTGACGTTTTAATTCCTAATTATCATTATACTGACTTTCTAATGTATTGTATGATTTGTATCTATCTTTAAATAGGCCAAGATCTACTATGAATTAATACTAATTACAAACATTTAATTTTATGTATAAAAAAATCGAAAATCCAATTATCGTATACCCCATCCCTAGCCAATGCAGACTAAGGTAGTGACTTTTGACAAACGTCACCAAATATTATTTGATTTTAACAAACTGCCACATTTTTGCTAATTTGTAACAAGATGTATTAATTTGTCATTATTGTTAGTTTTATGTAATTTATTTACCTAAATAACTTGCTATTTATTAGAATCGAGGCTTATATTAAAGTTGATAAAATAATTAAAATTACTGAACGTCGTTTCAAGGTTGTATTGGGGCAAATTTGTGAAACGTCACAGGGTCCATGCTACATTTTCTTTAGTATAGTAAAACAATTTTGACCCATTGAGACTTGAAAGTTAATTTTGGCAAAGTTCTTTTATTTTTTTGGTAATCGTTTATTGCACGAAGATATACCTTACAACACTCCTATTGCAAAATTGCCAATGACAAAGGGGAAATTACAGATAGTTGTATATCTGTCACAAATACTATACATACTCGTAAATAGTCAAAAGGGGTAACTTGGATGGCAATGCAGTCATATTAACACGTTAACTGCCGATTACGCGTTTGTGCGTAATGAGAGGAGAGCGCTGGGTGCCGATCACGCACTTACGCGTAATATCAGTATATCACTTCTATTGGTCAGTCTGCCGCCGGCACCCGTCGTAGTTAGTTGTTTGTGCGTCGGCACTCAACGTGTTAATAGATTACACATATACTACCATGCCATTTCTCTTTTAGGGTAGACAGATAGGATAGAGCGCCAGTGTATTTCCTTTGTTTCCTCCACATTCATGCATCTTATACAATTCTTTGTTTTTCTTTTACTCCTTACTTGGTCCATTCATGCATTTTCTAATTCTTCTTCTACATGCTTGCATTGTAAATATCTTTATCTAGTCTTTTCATCAATCATTTGTTCAACATGTCTAAACCATACTATTTTTCAACCTACTTAACACATTGGACTTTAGCTCACATTCATTTTAAATAACTTTTCTTGTCGTGTCATACATCGAAATATCTCATAATGTTATTAGATCAGTGTTTGAAAGTCTATGGTTAGACTAGTATTATAAGAAGATCAGTGTATGAAAGTCTATGGTTAGACTAGTATTATAAGAAGAATAATAAATATTAGATTTGACAAATAGTTGAAGTCAATAAAACTGTTAAACAGAAATTTTCGAAGAATCAAAATTTTCATTTGAGATAATACCTAAATTAATTTGAAAAATAGCTCATTCAACACGGTTTCCTTTATTCTTTGTCTTATTGTATGAATTATTTCCACTCAGAATCCTACAACTTGAACTGAACTGGGCATTCCACAAATCAAGTCAGTGGAAGGTCCTGAACTCCTCAGGTACGGTTTCCTTTAAATAAGTACCCTATTTATACACCTGTACTCGAATACTCGAAAAATAAAGTAAATACTTTTTTAACAAATAAATTCACAACAATGTCAATTGCAGCTAAGAAATAAAGTCTGTTTATTTAATGTTGTAGATATAGATTAAAATATACTTCTATAGATTTGTAATAAAATAGCATTTGTAGATGTTTTCAATTAATAAAAATACAAAACTATAAAAGTTTCATTACTTTACTTTAAATATAAAATTAAATATAAATATATGTTTTTTTTTATAGCAACACAGTATGTACTCGTACATATCACCTGTTGAGAATCATAGTGGCGAAACTCCAAAAAATCGATTTTCGAGTTAAGACTACCAAATGGCACTAAAACGACTCCTTTTTTACGTGCATAAGTGGTGAAAGTATATTTCAACTTCTTGAACCAGCAAGGAGTTGAAATATACTTTCGCCACTTATTCGCCACGTAAAAAAGGAGTCATTTTAGTGCCATTTGTTAATCTTAACTCGAAAATCGATTTTTTGGAGTTTCGCCACTATGATTCTCAACAGGCGATATTATATTCTGAATTTACACAAAGGCAATTGAAAAGAAAATACATTTAAGAAAGACACTTTCAAAAGATCTGACACTTCTCATAACAACTCCCCAGTCGAAATCCACTCCCGCTAATAGAAGGCAAGCTTGGCCACGAGGACATCAGATGTTTAACAGCCTTGCACACGTAAATTACAAAACAATAAGTAAACAATTAATATATAATTATAAACTCAATAAATATGCATAGCTGTTAAAAATATAAATACACATACAGCCCTGCATTCATTGCAACGTAACGAGAAAATAAAGAAAAAATTCTAATTTTAACAAAACTTTTATAAAATGAACATAAGAGTGCAGCAGTATGTTTGTATTTCCTTTCTTACCTTTTTTACTGTCTTAACATGAGAAGCACTGTTGTCAGCGCCAATGTGATGGATGGATTTTCAAAGTTGTTATCGTGATATCAAAAAACATTACCGAATATTGACATACTCGAAGAATGAAAGCTGTAACATCTTCGAAAAATCACCCATCATTTAAACCAAATCAACATGGCAAAAACTTGGAAAATTATTTTGAACGAGTGGACTTGTTATCGATTATTGGCATCCTAATTTTGATATATTAATTTCAGACAATACTCCACCAGATTATCCATATGGGTTGTGTTTCTATAAATTCAAAAACACAGCACTTTGGAATTGATAATAATAAATTAACAATTTATATAGCACTGTAGAGAACAAACTCTTCTCAAGGGTGCGTTGGAACATGGACTCCAGCCCACTATTTTCGACAGATTAAAAATATTACACAAGAAATATTTATAAGTTGAGTGTAAAGATAAGAACATTGTAGTTGTAGACATTAGATTGGGTACTTCCTCGCATCTGCATATATTCAGAAACATAATTTGGTAAGAAAACTGCAGAAAACTCACCAAGGGAAGACGAACTACAAAGTTTCTTTGTAGTTCTTCCGAAATATTATAGTAACACATATGACTTTAGGTGCAGTGTAGTGTATATGTTCATATATGATCATTAATTTTAATGCCCCCAAAAAAAATGTTGTCAAGTGCTTCCTAAAGCTGGATACAGCCCCCATATTTCTAACATTTATAAACAAAATATTTCAAACTACAAAACCAACAATGCCGAAAGCTCTATCCTAATAAAATTACTATTAACCATTGCTTTAACTATCAACCATTGCCACCCTATGATGGATAGTGAGTGACCAGGACTTACATAATAAAATAATTTTATAGCTAATTACAAAAAATAACCTAGCAGATTTTGCATAATTTAAATTTAAAACATACATTTTTCACTGGATGCTGGGCGTCCAGCAGAGTAGCTGGCGGAATTGTTTAGCACAGTAAGGCAAGTGTTAAAAACCATTTGTGTATTATTTTTATTATTAGCTTCCAAAAACATAGCAACCATTTTAAGTTCTCACACCAGATGAAATATGAGCTGAAAGATCGGTATTTATTTTAACACTTTCATATAAATACATCTGGCTGACCAACCATCATATGTTTCAAAATTATAGTCAGCACCTATGGCCGTTAGGGTGTCCCTTATTTAGTCAAAAAGCCATTTTTTTTCACCCCCTAAATATTTTCCATTTGGTTTGATTTACCCAAAAACTAAATTTTATTACAATAGGATGACGTTAACCCGTGCCGACTTAAGCGCCAAATTTGAATATTTGGAATTATATGTTTATTAGTTTTTAGTCAGTAATTAAATTCATTTTTACTCTTTCGAGTGCACTATGGTTTTAAGTATTCTTAATTTAAATTTAAAAAAAAATAGATATATCAATAAGACTTAGAACCAATAAACTATAATTACTATAGTTCGGAAATTCTAGGACGAGTCCTGTGACAGCTCACAAATTTGCCCCAATACAACCTTGTAACGATGTTCAGTAACTTTAATTATTTTATAAACTAATATAAGCCTCAATTCTAATAAATAGCAAATTATTTAGGTAAATACATTACATAAGGTTGTATTGGGCCAAATTTGTGAGCTGTCACAGGACTCATCCTAGAATTTCCGAACTATAACATTCAAATTTGGCGCTCAATTTAGCACGGGTTAACGTCATCCTATTAAGATAAAAATTTGTTTATGAGTAAATCTAACCAAATAAGAAATATTTAGGGTGTGAGAGCAAAAAATCTAACCAAATAAGAAATATTTAGGGGGTGAGAGCAAAAAAAATTCGCAAAATTTTAGTTTTTGACAAAATAAGGGACAGTCTAATGGCCGTGTCTTAAATTTAGTAAATGAAAAAAATATTCGAATAAAAGTAACAAGAATTAAAATAAGATAAATCTCAAGGAAAATAGGGATAAAGATGAAAATTTTAAACGAACAATACATGAGATAAATCATCATCATGATACTGTCATGTAGCTCATGACTGAGCATCGTAAGTCTCGTGATAGCCTTTGATAACTTCTTACCATCATCCCTGCACTTTGTAATTCGAAGAGTAGTTGTTAAGGTCCTATTGCATCTCTCACTTGGTCAGTCCAACGTATTGGAACTGTTCCTGTTATGCACCATCACAAGCCTCTCCAAACTGTCTCCTTGGCCACGAGCAATCTATCCAAAGAACCAGGTGACACGTCGTATGCATATTATCCATAATTTTTCGGCGATTCTTTGTTTTTCGAGAATGTAAGTATCAGTTTGCCTTGTAGTCTATGGAATTCGTAACACAATTCTCCATTCGTAACATTTAAATAATGCTTCTTTAATTTTTTTCATAAAAATTAATGTGATTTTGACACATCTGAACATAAAAATAATTATTGGGAATAAAACACATTAGATAATTGTATAAGAAAAAAATTTAATAACAAAAAATGTGAACATAAATAGGCATTAATAAAGTAATAATAATTATTAATTAATTTCAGGTAAATTAGACACCATAATTGAAAATTGTTTTCAGTTTTTGCCTTTTACGTCTATTTCTAGATTTGTTAAGATTCACCTTAACATGGTTAAGAGTATTTCTTTCAAAAGAAGATTGTTTCAATTGTATCTAGTAAGTTATACATCTGGACGACTGTGCACTCGCCTCAACCAGCGAGCTCGGCACTGAAGTTAAGGTCAGCGAAGGGGCATTTTTTCCCTTCTATTTACTATCACATTAAATAGCAGTGAATTGAAAAATAAAATTCAATACCCCATACTTACGATAATAATCTTGAGATGTTTGGATAAAGAAGCCCCAGGAGCTTAACTGCTCGCTGTTGCATGATAATAATTAGAATTCATAAATACTTTTTGGCAAAAAAACATTACGAATTACAAAATACGTGGTTATTGGAATTAACAGTAGAATTTATTACGAAAAGTCGATTTTGGAATCTAAAAAATGGCGAAAAATGCGAATTATTGTCATTCTAATTAACGATCTTTTACTGTTACTATAAATGGATATGTGATTATTGATTTAAAGTAAATATAATATATCAATTGTTTCATTTAACTGCAGTGCATTTAATTTATTTGGTCCTCTGGCCCGCGATGGTTTTGGTCAGACAGAATATGGCCCGCCTTGGTAAAATATGGCCATGCTTGACCTATACTATAGGTCTTTAATAGGCACCTCATTCCCGAGAACCCCATTCCTTGCAACAATGGCAGCCAAATACTTAAACTTATCAACTATGTCAAAAGGAATGCCATTTATACAAAAGGTTCTCAAAACAATAATAATTAATTACTTGAAGTTTGACTCTTATTTCAATACAAAATGAGACAACCTCTTTTGCCTATGTGGTAAGAAGCTTGTTTTTCACCTGGAAATTTTGTGTTTGATTCCACACAGTACCTGATTTTTTTTTTAACAAAGTATCCATTCCGTTAATCACACTTCTGGCACATGCAAGTGTTGTATCTTCGTGTGAAATAACATTGCCAACCAGTGCCACATTTGTATAGATGACGCCCTTAGGCAGTTTGCAACTTGCATCTCACCCTCCCCAGCAATACATAATTAAAAAAATTATTATTATAAATTACGAAGTATTTCACATCACACAACAAACCGCTATAGTTTGTGTCTTGCTTTATTTTCTGTAAATGCATGTACGGTGTTTTTAAAGTCAATATTAACTGTTATGTCTGAAAATGTTATGGTCTACGAGTATATATGTTATGGGTAGTACATAGTATGTATAGCCCTATGTCATGGTCTGCTGGTAGCCATCATGCAGCTATGTGCTGATTTCATCTACATATATCACATCCTATGTCGATCCATCTAGATGTGGTGGCATAAGGAGTCTTTGGGTGTTCCCTGTAGCTTTTCACTCCTAACCCGACAAATACTAAGATTTGCCTATTAGTAAACATGGTTGCGTTGCCAATACATGCACTCCATTTATTCTTGAGCCCAATGGTTTGATTAATGTGGCTAAAGACAATGTAGTCTTATGACCTTGCTCTTCGTGACCAATTGTGACACTATGTCCATGTCACCAATTACGATATTTCGAATGGTACCATATGAATGAATAAAAAATACAAAGTGTATTTTCAAGAATATTGAAGTTATATAAAACTTGATAACAATTTTCAATAAAATTGATGTCCTATAAATTCAAAATAATAATATACTTATTTTATTAATATTTATCTTTTTATATTGGGTGTTAACATAAGTTGTGTCCGTTTTTTTACTATTTAAAAATGAGCACCAAAAGTAAAACAAAATGGTAAAGGTTGTCATTCGAAAGAAAATTTTCTGCTCTACAAGATATTGTGTTTGCTTTTATGTTACATATATTATTTTATTTGATTACAAGCCTTCAAAATGGAATGTCAAGTAGACGAAAGCGAGCATTTTCGACACCTCCTTCTGTTCGCGTTCAATCGAGGGAATAAAGCTGCCAAAGCTGCTCACGATATTTGCGAAGTGTACGGTGAAGATGCTATGAATGAAAGGACAGCTCATCGATGGTTTTTGCATTTCAAAGACGGTAATTTCGACCTGAAAGACATGGCGCGTTCCGGACGACCAGTGGACTTCGATGAAGACCGCTTAAACCATATTATTCATGAAGATAAAATAATATATGTAACGTAAAAGCAAACACAATATCTTGTAGAGCAAAAAATTTTTCTTTCGAATGACATATAACATTTACCATTTTGTTTTACTTTTGCTGCTCATTTTTAAATTGGAAAAAAATGGACATAACTTATGTTAACACCCAATATTTAAAAATGCAGAGAAATCATAGGAGTTGTATGAGAAAGGGTATAGTAATTTGTTTTATCAAATACTGTTTATTCCACTTTTTGTAACGGTATAACCCTACCGGTTTCAAGGCTTTCACGTCATCATCAAGGGAGCACAAACAAGACTGAATTCTGTTCGAACTGGTACCAGGTAGGGTTATACCGTTACAAAAAGTGGAATAAACAGTGTTTGATAAAACAAATTACAATGTCTTCAAACCTCCACAACGTTAATGCCTTAACTATAAACAATATAAGAATGGGTATAGATGTAAATGCGAAAGATGTGTCGCAATAGGGAAGTCTGGTGGTCTCTTCTCTCTGCCTACCTCAATAGGGAGATGGTATGTAAGTATATTTTATTTATATTGGATAGAAATAAAATAAGTATATTTTGATGGGTCTAAAAAAATGTATTATATTATAAAACAATTTGTGAAAAAAATCTACAAAAGAAATGTAAAAAAAAAACTTGATATGAAAGAGTCAAAACCATGACAGATGTGCGCAGAACTTGAGTAGAGCAATAACTTGTAAAGTACGGTTGATGTGTATTGAACAAACACCGTACTATGCAAAACCTCACTTATCAAGGTATCATAACAATATACGTAGAAATATTTTACCATTTGCTTATTCAAAATAATGCACATAGAACTCTTGCACATAAAGAAAAAATATATAGTAGCACTAAAGGTGTTTTATTGATAAATAAACAATGTCCACACAGTAAAGACAAAAAAAAATACTTGAACAATGTATTATAGTTTGCAAAGTCTGTTAACACATTCACTGCGATATGTATTTATAGAATAGTGTAGAGGTACTGAAAAAAATCATATTTTGGAAACCTTAAAATCTTACGGTATTTTCGAAACCTTAAAATCTTACGGAAACCTTAAAATCTTAAAATATTCGGTACCATACAAACAAAGATAATCGAATGACGCGCAACGGGCGTCATCAGCGTCTCTAAAAGAAATGTGTTGACACCCCAGGGGCGTCTTTAGCAGCGAACGTGTTAAGTAAGATGAAGAGCATGTTGAGATGTTTTGGGTATGTGAACGAATAAATGAAAATAAACTAACAGATATACAGTGCAAATGTGAGTGGAAGGCATCTGAGAGGAAGACCAAAGGAAAGTATGACTGGACCGAGTGAATGTTATTCTGAAAGAAGGAAATGTAGAAAGTCAGAGAAATCGTAGAAGTTACATGGATGTGGAAGAGGCGAAGGATGTGTCGAGATAAGAGTCTGATGCTCTGTCCTCTCTGCCTATCTTGATAGGAAAATGACGTGATGGTACTGTTGATATGTGGGTACATTTCATATTCACAATACTCTGTGCCACAATGCTCTGAATGTATTTAGTACAGTGTTGTTACAAGTTTGTCTTGCCCTATATAAGAGCTAACAATGTGTCACTTGATCCCCGCATTAAATAAACTTAACAGGTATGTATGTATGTATGTATGTAATACAAGGGTAATTTCTAAAGAGCAGTTTATTTTTTCTTATTACCTGTGTTTGCTTGAATTTGCATGGTTTTCAACTCTTTCATATTTGATAATATATCTCGTATCAATAAACTTTTAATCTAATATTTATAAGTAACGCTATAGATACATTATTTACAAATCATTTTCGTTAAATATCAGTATCACTATAATGGCACTTTTAAAATGCTAATAGTTTTATTTGCGATAATAAAATTAGCATAATCACTAAGTATTAAAAAAATATCTTAATATTAAAATAACTGTGAAAAGGTATTCAATTGCATACAGTTGAAACAAAAATAGTGCAAGCCTAATGATTTTTAAATCTATAGAAATTATTAATACAATCTCACACTTTGCTTTATAATTTTTCAGTACCTGCGATAGGAATATTGTAGTAGGCACCGATTATTGTGTTTATTGGTTCAAGGAATCAATAATTGAGTCAACTCAATTATTGAAAGATGAACATATTTCTTTTAATAGAATCAGATTTACTGTTATAAAGATCATACACCTTTTTTAAAAAAGAAATATATAAAAAGACAGATACAATATAAATGTTTTTTTTTTTTTATTGTCTAATAAATTCAAATTCAACAACTTTGCTAATCACGCAAACACGCAACCTGAGAAAACAGTGTTGTGGTTATATTCTTATCAATATTATCCAGGTCAAAGGACTTAATCATCATTGTGCAAATTTGAGAGGACGGAAAAAAGTGTAAAATTTTAAGATTTAATATTAAAACGGTCAATGCAATGATATACTATTTCAAATAATGTTTCGAATCACTACATATCTAGTTAAATCTGACAAAACAAATAAAATTCATCTAGCTGAAATAAGTATTATAAAAAATCTTAGAGATATGGCGCTGTATTGTATTGTATTACACTTTCATTGCATACCATGTTGCGATCATATTACCATGTTGTGATCTCTTCCGACCAACCAGAAAGATGTTTAAGAGGCTTTAAGTGAAAACACGACTGAAATTCTTTTTTAAAAAAATCTGGGTTCCAACGGGAATTGAGCCTGGAATCCTCTGGCTGAGAAACAAGTCATACCAACTAGGCCACGGAGGTTGTCGCTGTATATTGGACGGTCATCTTAAAGCCAGTATAGATAAATAGGGTGTATATTTAAAGTGCCTCTTTGGAGGACGAACTGGACTATTACTCATATATTCAGATTTATCTAGTTAATACTGCTTACCCCAGCAGGGAAATGGCGTGATGGTATGTAAATATATATGTATGTATAGATCATTCAGCCAGAAGAGTCATTTTGCAATAGTGAGAGTAACAGTGCGTTTACAAAAACTTGTTACTTAATTTTTTTAATGAAGTGAAAAAGCAAAAATATATAAAAATAATATTTTATATTCAAACATTGAAATGAACACACATGTTTTGTAAATTAAAAATAATGTCAGCTTAAATTGTAATAATCATAAAAATAAAATGAAAGTAAGTTTATTGAACATATTAATTGTTTAGGCATGGCAGATTCTAGGAAACATTTAATAACAATAATGAAATTTAAAAATAAATATAAGTAAAAGTATTATAAAGTAAAAATGTTCGTCAGCTTTAATTAGATTGCACATAAAAATAAAATGAAAGTAAGATTATTTAACATATTAATGTAGGTATCATAATTACAATGCCAAATAATAAAGTTTTAAAATAATAGTGGATGGAGTGATACTAAATTCTAGGAAATATTAACAAAGTATTGTGCATTCTAAGCTTTCGAAAAATTTTGAATTATACATTACATTAGACAAAAATCGCACTCCTAATTTCGACATGGTAGTGTTTTTCTAATAACCTAGTATTTTAACAATACAAACGTGCGATCTGCGCGAACCAATCGTGTGGCATTCTAAAACCAATACCACTACATCAGTTGTGTAATACAGAGTGTGTTACTCACACTATTGCAAAATGAATCTTCTGGCTGAATGATCTATACATACTTAATGATTTGTTTTTTTTGTTTCTCAAATTTGCGCAACAATAGTTACACGCTTTACAGAAGCCTTCTCTTATCAAAAGTTAAACTTTGATTACAATAATTTGCTGGTTAACATCTCAACTGAGTTATAAAAGTGAGGTTATATTTTTTACAATAGTTAATTTTAAAAAAGTATTGGCTTATACTCGTAAATATGAATATACATATTAAGAAGATGCTAAGATATGAAAAAATGTTTGTATTAACTATACAGGATATAAAAATAATAAAAATACAGTAAAAGTTCATTAATTTGAAATTCGGGGGACCAAACTTGGAAAAAAAATTGAATTATACGATCACTATACTTTAGAAATTGTAGCACGGTTCCTGTGACAGTTCAAAAGTCTGCCCCAATACAACCTTGTAACGATGTTCAGTAATTTTAATTATTTCATCAACTTTAATATAAGCCTCGATTCTAATAAATAGCAAGCTATTTAGGTAAATACATTACATAAAACTAACAATAATGACAAATTAATACATCTTGTTACAAATTAGCAAAAATGTGGCAATTTGTTAAAATCAAATAATATTTGGTGACGTTTGTCAAAAGTCACTACGTTAGTCTGCATTGGCTAGGGATGGGGTATACGATAATTGGATTTTCGATATTTTTTTTACATAAAATTAAATGTTCATAATTAGTATTAATTCATAGTGGATCTTGGCCTATTTAAAGATAGATACAAATCATACAATACATTAGAAAGTCAGTATAATGAATTAAAATGTGAATTTTTTTTTTCGATTTATAAAAAAACTATTCGATTTGTAAAAAAAAACGAGTTTACCCCATCCCTTTGAGACATGATGTTTAAAACGTCGCAGGAATCATCCTACATTTTCTGAAGTATAAAAAAACAATTTGAATTTGCATGGCACTTCCAAACAGCAGGGAAAGTTTGCGACTTCTTACTGTAAAAATAATTAAGTCGAGTAAAGTTTTATAACATATTTCCACATTATTGAGATATAACAACATATTTAAAGGCAAAATAAATTGTGCTTTTTGTCATGGACATTTAATGGAAAAAAAACTCTGTCATTTATTTGATTTTGACATGGTCAATTGTTTATGTGGATGTTATTTATACCTATCAAGAACCAACGTTCTCGATGGACTTCCCTATACTTGCGATAATAATCTTGAGATATTTCGATATTGAATCTTTGGATATAGGGAGAGGCTCAGGAATTTAATATCTCGCCAGCATGTAACGCACTGGTCGTCCCGCTACTAGGGTTGGCTGCGTGAATCTGTGAGTTGCGTGGAAAACTTCGAATTCATAAATATTTTTTGGCGAAAAAACACTACGAATCACGCGTTACACAGATTTTATTAATTATACAGGATCAATAAAATGATGCTTTTCACCATTTTATAGATCTTGAAATCGACTTTTCACAATAAATTCTAATTAACAATAGAATTTATTACAAAAAGTAAATTCAGGTTCTATAAAATAGTAAAACACATAAGTTATTTTTTTTTTCTTATTAATGAATTTTTACTGTAATACAAAATATAACATTGGACTTAAGGATTTTTACCTTCAATTATTAAAAAACTAATGAAAATTATAAAGATTCTTAATTAAATATTCAACACATATTGGATAAGAAATCATCTTGAACATTTCTATTCTTATAAAATCCTTTCTTATAAACTATCAAGACTGGATTATTGGTCCTACAATGCAGATAATGGACATAAGACCCAGGAAAGGGATTATATAGATATTCAAAAACCTTAACTTGAAGACATATTAGTGCTAACATTGATGTATGGGAGTGAAACATGGAAAATGAATGAAAGGAGCCAAGTAAATGTGATTGAAATGCATGCACTGATAAGAATATGTGATGAGTCGATGTATGACAGAATCCATCCATCCATCCTGTTGTGTAGCTCATAACTGAGCATCGTGACTCCCATGATAGACTCTGATGACTTCTCTCCATCCATCCCTGCACTACGCGACTCAAAGAGCAGTTGTTAAGGGTAGTCCAGTTGCATCTCTCACTTCTTCCTCTAATGTGTCGTAATTCCACGCCTCCAGTAACAAGAAACCTCTCCAAACGGTCTCCTTGGCCACGAGAAATGTGCCCAAAGAATCGGAGGACTCTTCGAAGGCATATTGTCGACAATCTGTCGGTGATTCTCAGTCTTTCGAGAATGGAGGCGTTAGTTTGCCTTGCTGTTCATGGAATTTGTATGACAGAATAAGAAATGTAATGATTAAGGATGAATGCGAGCTACAAATTGGTATGTCAAATAGGATGAAATAGAATGAGTTGAGGTAGTTTGGACATCTTGAATAGATAAGAGCTGAAAGACTGACTAGACAAATTTACAATGCAAACATGAAGTGGAAGACGGCCAAGAAAAGTATTGTTGGTCAAAATTAATGCAATTTTGAAAAAAGGAAAGATAAGGAAGTAAGAGAAACAGAAGGTACTATATGAGAAGATGTGGAGAAGGCGAAGGAAGCATGTCGAGATATAAATTATTGGCGCTCTACTCTCTCCGTCTCTCTCAATAGGAAAATGGCATGATGGTATTTATGTAACTTGAAGATCATGTTTAGCTGCCAGCAAAAATTTACTTCAATCATACTTGGTTATAGTGAGCATCAAGGGAACACGATTCCCTTGTTATAACCATCATTTCCTATAACAGTGATTCGATAAATCTAATTGTCATATTTTATGTGATAATTTTTTTTCTGTACTTTTATAGAGAAGATGAATTAAATCTTATTCCACTATCTTTATGATGATGAATAAAAATTGTTCAATCAATTTTGGTGTACAACAAAATCATCTAAAGTGATTTACAGTAAAAAATTGAATCTTCTTTATTTTTTTACGAGTACTAACTACGAGTGATACCACTGCACACAATAGTGCGTGTATAGTATTTGAATGTGTTGCCATATTTGAGATTACGTTAGTTTCTGGATTTAAAAAAAACAATCCCTAAATTAGTGTAACACCTGTGTTACAATGCCATGATAAGGGTTAAAGCTGTGAAATGGTAGTCATTTTAATAAAGTTGTACTATTTTAATAGATGCTCAAGTTTAAATACCTATCATAAGTGTAAAACTAACCAATATCAAAATTAATCACAAGGAATAAATCATTCAAATATCAAAAAGCATACATTGATCACTTTGAAACAGAAAAAAGGATATATTGTGTTTCCTATTAAAAAATTCCACAAATACATTAAAAAATATATCATCATCATTATTGCCGGGCCTCGCAGTCGAGGATCCCCTCGCCACTCCAACGTCAGTCCTGAACCGTTCTCCCACGTCGATCGTGTGATCTTCTGTGAGAGAACAGCCCGATCCTGGATGCGCGCGCACTCCCTCCCACAAATGCCACAGACGTATTGACCCTGCTGAGCCGCTTGGCCATGTTGATGTATGTTCGCAGCGCGCAGACTGTTTCTCACACGTCTGGCCGCTGAGACGCCATCAGCCCGAGAACATACGGCTCTCCACCCCCTCAGTCCCGAGCCACCCGCTCCCAGTCCTCAGGCCTCCCGGACAAAGTAAGCGACTCTCGCAGACTGTCCTTATAGCGCTTCTTCTGCCCACCAACTCTTCGCATGCCCACTACTTCCCCATATAAGACAAAAAATATATAGAAAGAGTTCAATGCATATTCTCTTTGATTATCATGTTCATTGCCAACTTAATAGTAGCGAAATTCCCCAATAAACAAAATGTTTTTTTTTTATCTATTAGTTCATGCGTTGGTGTGTTATTTTATGTCAGTCAATCAGTTGGATCCAGCCACCGTCCATGCTACAATAGGGGACAAAATAAAGTCCTCATCTAAAGTGATTTACAGTAAAAAATTGAATCTTCTTTATTTTTTTACGAGTACTAACTACGAGTGATACCACTGCACACAATAGTGCGTGTATAGTATTTGAATGTGTTGCCATATTTGAGATTACGTTAGTTTCTGGATTTAAAAAAAACAATCCCTAAATTAGTGTAACACCTGTGTTACAATGCCATGATAAGGGTTAAAGCTGTGAAATGGTAGTCATTTTAATAAAGTTGTACTATTTTAATAGATGCTCAAGTTTAAATACCTATCATAAGTGTAAAACTAACCAATATCAAAATTAATCACAAGGAATAAATCATTCAAATATCAAAAAGCATACATTGATCACTTTGAAACAGAAAAAAGGATATATTGTGTTTCCTATTAAAAAATTCCACAAATACATTAAAAAATATATCATCATCATTATTGCCGGGCCTCGCAGTCGAGGATCCCCTCGCCACTCCAACGTCAGTCCTGAACCGTTCTCCCACGTCGATCGTGTGATCTTCTGTGAGAGAACAGCCCGATCCTGGATGCGCGCGCACTCCCTCCCACAAATGCCACAGACGTATTGACCCTGCTGAGCCGCTTGGCCATGTTGATGTATGTTCGCAGCGCGCAGACTGTTTCTCACACGTCTGGCCGCTGAGACGCCATCAGCCCGAGAACATACGGCTCTCCACCCCCTCAGTCCCGAGCCACCCGCTCCCAGTCCTCAGGCCCCCCGGACAAAGTAAGCGACTCTCGCAGACTGTCCTTATAGCGCTTCTTCTGCCCACCAACTCTTCGCATGCCCACTACTTCCCCATATAAGACAAAAAATATATAGAAAGAGTTCAATGCATATTCTCTTTGATTATCATGTTCATTGCCAACTTAATAGTAGCGAAATTCCCCAATAAACAAAATGTTTTTTTTTTATCTATTAGTTCATGCGTTGGTGTGTTATTTTATGTCAGTCAATCAGTTGGATCCAGCCACCGTCCATGCTACAATAGGGGACAAAATAAAGTCCTCATCTAAAGTGATTTACAGTAAAAAATTGAATCTTCTTTATTTTTTTACGAGTACTAACTACGAGTGATACCACTGCACACAATAGTGCGTGTATAGTATTTGAATGTGTTGCCATATTTGAGATTACGTTAGTTTCTGGATTTAAAAAAAACAATCCCTAAATTAGTGTAACACCTGTGTTACAATGCCATGATAAGGGTTAAAGCTGTGAAATGGTAGTCATTTTAATAAAGTTGTACTATTTTAATAGATGCTCAAGTTTAAATACCTATCATAAGTGTAAAACTAACCAATATCAAAATTAATCACAAGGAATAAATCATTCAAATATCAAAAAGCATACATTGATCACTTTGAAACAGAAAAAAGGATATATTGTGTTTCCTATTAAAAAATTCCACAAATACATTAAAAAATATATCATCATCATTATTGCCGGGCCTCGCAGTCGAGGATCCCCTCGCCACTCCAACGTCAGTCCTGAACCGTTCTCCCACGTCGATCGTGTGATCTTCTGTGAGAGAACAGCCCGATCCTGGATGCGCGCGCACTCCCTCCCACAAATGCCACAGACGTATTGACCCTGCTGAGCCGCTTGGCCATGTTGATGTATGTTCGCAGCGCGCAGACTGTTTCTCACACGTCTGGCCGCTGAGACGCCATCAGCCCGAGAACATACGGCTCTCCACCCCCTCAGTCCCGAGCCACCCGCTCCCAGTCCTCAGGCCCCCCGGACAAAGTAAGCGACTCTCGCAGACTGTCCTTATAGCGCTTCTTCTGCCCACCAACTCTTCGCATGCCCACTACTTCCCCATATAAGACAAAAAATATATAGAAAGAGTTCAATGCATATTCTCTTTGATTATCATGTTCATTGCCAACTTAATAGTAGCGAAATTCCCCAATAAACAAAATGTTTTTTTTTTATCTATTAGTTCATGCGTTGGTGTGTTATTTTATGTCAGTCAATCAGTTGGATCCAGCCACCGTCCATGCTACAATAGGGGACAAAATAAAGTCCTCATCTAAAGTGATTTACAGTAAAAAATTGAATCTTCTTTATTTTTTTACGAGTACTAACTACGAGTGATACCACTGCACACAATAGTGCGTGTATAGTATTTGAATGTGTTGCCATATTTGAGATTACGTTAGTTTCTGGATTTAAAAAAAACAATCCCTAAATTAGTGTAACACCTGTGTTACAATGCCATGATAAGGGTTAAAGCTGTGAAATGGTAGTCATTTTAATAAAGTTGTACTATTTTAATAGATGCTCAAGTTTAAATACCTATCATAAGTGTAAAACTAACCAATATCAAAATTAATCACAAGGAATAAATCATTCAAATATCAAAAAGCATACATTGATCACTTTGAAACAGAAAAAAGGATATATTGTGTTTCCTATTAAAAAATTCCACAAATACATTAAAAAATATATCATCATCATTATTGCCGGGCCTCGCAGTCGAGGATCCCCTCGCCACTCCAACGTCAGTCCTGAACCGTTCTCCCACGTCGATCGTGTGATCTTCTGTGAGAGAACAGCCCGATCCTGGATGCGCGCGCACTCCCTCCCACAAATGCCACAGACGTATTGACCCTGCTGAGCCGCTTGGCCATGTTGATGTATGTTCGCAGCGCGCAGACTGTTTCTCACACGTCTGGCCGCTGAGACGCCATCAGCCCGAGAACATACGGCTCTCCACCCCCTCAGTCCCGAGCCACCCGCTCCCAGTCCTCAGGCCCCCCGGACAAAGTAAGCGACTCTCGCAGACTGTCCTTATAGCGCTTCTTCTGCCCACCAACTCTTCGCATGCCCACTACTTCCCCATATAAGACAAAAAATATATAGAAAGAGTTCAATGCATATTCTCTTTGATTATCATGTTCATTGCCAACTTAATAGTAGCGAAATTCCCCAATAAACAAAATGTTTTTTTTTTATCTATTAGTTCATGCGTTGGTGTGTTATTTTATGTCAGTCAATCAGTTGGATCCAGCCACCGTCCATGCTACAATAGGGGACAAAATAAAGTCCTCATCTAAAGTGATTTACAGTAAAAAATTGAATCTTCTTTATTTTTTTACGAGTACTAATGAAGAAAGAACTGCACAAAGAGACTCTTCCTTCAGTAGTGACACACCTGAATTTGAAAAGAATAGTAGTGACGACGGCTTTAATGTCCGATGTCACTGGAGAAAGAAAATGACTCGCAACATAGTAAATATACTTATATAGCGTTTTATGGCCTAGAGTTCAGTCAGAAAACTCTGAATGCAGCAAAACTGCATTGGAGTAGCTAATCAATGAAAGGATGAATGGAGATCCTTTCAGAAATTATTCATTATCTTGATTATAGAAATTATACTTGATTATCATCGCAGTACCACTAAATGTGATCTGCAGAATGATTCAGATGACCGCAAAAATTACAACAGGGCGAAGGGACAAGACTGAAGCTAAAAAGTTTACCATTAAAAAAATTGAAAAAAAATAACCCAGAGAGAAATTGGATAGTCTAATTGCGTGGATACATCCATGGGGAGCCGAGGCGCATTCTGATGCAAGGAAAAAATTTAAATGTCTCTTTTCCTATATCAAAATTACAACCATTGATATTACCAAGTTGACAACTGGACATCTAGACAGGTTTTTAAAATTGTACGAGGAGTCAACCTGTCAAGAGGTGAAGGAATTTATGTATAGATCAGGGGCCAGCAAACTATGGCTAGCGGGCTGAATCCAACATCTTGTTTTACGGCCCAAGATTTAAAATTGGATTTTACGTACGTATGTAAGTACGCGCTATAACGGAACGGCCGACTGTCGAGTTGAGGAGTTGCGAGATACGACCGTATGTGGCGCTCCTATAGCTTCACATTCGGTAGCCTTTCTAGTATATCTATGAAATATATAGATGAAAAACGTAAAATCTTTAAAAGTTCGTAAAAACAGACGAACTTCCTATCATTAAAATTGATTGCATATACATAAATATGCAATCAATTTTAATGATAGGGATTACTAACTTTGAACCCCAATTTGGTGAAATGTTACCTACAAAAAAAGGCAATTCCATTCTTCTCATTAGTGGAGCCATATTTCAAACAATTGTAGTCTATTTAATATTATAATGTTACATTCTGTTCAATAAATTAGTGAAAACTATTTTTTTCTTGATCTTTAATTTTTTTCTCTTGGCCCACACAGCCTACAACAATTACAGTTTGGACCTTTACAAAAAAATGTTTGTCGACTGCTGGTATAGATAATGAAATTAAAAATACCTGCTGTATACTAAAAAAAAAATGCGAGTTTGTATATTCAAAATGGTACGCAGTTGTATGTATAAATACTGCTATTAAATTGAATCGGGAGTTGTTACATCGCAACCTATAATCACACTTCCCGATGTGACCGGAGCCACACCGGGGCTTTACTCGCTCATACAAATATTGTAACTATAGCTCTCCTGACATATCCCTAGCATACGCCTAACACCATAGGATATCGCATGGTAGGCAGTACTAAAGAAACTGCATTAACCCATTAGCATTCCGCAAAAATGATTCCGAGTTCAGAATCTACTATATATTGTCCCAATTTAGTTTGGATAGAGTATAAATACTTTGAATTTTTTTCTATTTATTTAGAGTAGAAAACAGTGGTGGCCGGTCCCGAGGTGCGCGACGTGTCGAACCGGAGAAACAATTCGCAATATAGAAAAATAATCTCACGGTTTACTGTATGTCTCTGTCTGCCCTATATGAATCTGCGTTTCCGTCCGGTGCATATTCGAGATCGCTCTAGTATGAATTGACAAACTTGGCCGGTCAATTTAAAAGGAATATTTTTTTAAATTTTAATTTAAATTTTTTTGAATTCTCAGTTAACACGTTCCGCGCCGCGTAGGTCACCGGTGACCTACCATGTTTTTGACCAGGGCACCACATAGGTCACCGGTGACCTACGTGTTTTTTTTTATAAACAGTCCCAGTGCGCCAGCGGTCACATTTACTACGAATTTTAACATTGAATGTGACCTATACGGCGCCCCTGAATATAATGCACATAAAAACTTCCAAAATTTTGTTTGAAAATGCAATTATTTTTAATAAACCTCCAGGTGTACATGAGCAAGCTATTACGGTTTATTTTTTTCAAGGATAAACTAGCCTCTACAATTACGCTAGGGGGTATAGAAGAGATTCCAGGGATAACATAATGAATGGGACCATCCATTTGTCACACTCTGGAAATTGCATTGTCTATGCAACATTGTGACCCTTTTTTTTGGAGCTATTGTCTCAGTAATCATAAGAGATTATTATGTTATGGCGTAACACTATAGCATATTACATAAATAAATAAAAAATATAATAAGTAATAAATTAGGCATGCTACAATTTGTTTCGACTACAAAAGTTTATGTTGTATATACATGTATTACCGTACGACGCCGCGTAGGTCACCGGTGACCTACGCTCACAATATCACCTAAAATCAGTTTATTTTTAAAAATAAATCATTATTTATGAAGCCTATATATGTATATATGATTTAAAAAGAGCCGCACAGGACAGGGGGGAATGGAGGAGAAGAGTTGAAATTGCTGCAAACCAGTCTTAGGACTGCAACCACGGAGAGAGAGATATGTATACATAATATAAACTATAATTTGTTTAGTGGTGCAGGTACTTATTTTCTCAAAATGTACTGCGGCACGGAACGTGTTAAATAAAAATACTCGTATTATTTGTCAGTGTTCTTATACATATTTAACCCTTCAGGCCAGTATGCCTAAAATGTTTTTTCAGTCCCAGTTCGTTTTTAACGTTAAACTATTGCTCATATAAATAGATGATAAAACAGGGCACTGTTTTCATCCATCCTTGTGTGGGATTTTTGGTGCGCGTGCGGTGCACGTCATACGTCCCTGAGGGGAGTTTTGGTTTTGATGCACGTGCGGTGCACGTCATACGTGCCTGAAGGGTTAATCTATACAAATATTTAACATTTTTGGAAGTTATGTTTGCGAATATACAATTTAATCATCGCTAATTATTTCTCCGCACCAACGCACCCAGAGACCAGCCGCCGCTGTAAGAAAATATATAAAAAGTGAAAGAATTTCAGAACCTAATGAGTTAATGATAGTTTGCCTGATTCCACAATTAATACTTAAATAATACAGCATATTTAATTTGTGCTCAACAATTAAAAAAATTATGGATAAACAATCATAAAAATTACAGTACATATTAAAAAATTAAATACGAATTAATAAAAATATTAATCACTTTAGGATAAAGCTTAAATAATAAAGGAACAAAGATTATAAATCATTTGAAATAATAACCACAAAAAATCAGTCAATAGATTTACTATTAGACCAAATCTTACCAGTTCTATACAATGTATACAGTTTACTATTGTATATATTCTCCGCAAACCTGAACATCGCACCTTCAAACTGATGTGGTCTCGCCTCGAAATCAGCAAAATCCATATCTATATCTTTTAAGGGTCTGTTAAAACCGTTCTCTCTACAATCAAAATATTTATGGATTGTCAACACTTCTTGAGACATTTTCTCTATCCTTTGCGAAGCCCCTTTTTCAGACGGAGAACGCAACTCGAGAGATGTGGATATTTCTATATCATTTATGGTCATGGAACCGATGTTTAAAATGAACGAAGGTCTCTCACTCGTTGTAGATTTGTCGAAATGTGTCTTCTTCACAATATCAGGATAATCCGGCTTCACTTTCGGATCATTCCTCTGATTGAGACAAAAATGTAAAGTTGATAACTGAAGTTTATCGATACTTTTACTGGATTCGTAAGCTTTTAACAAAGCCTTCAAAGAATAGTGATACCTGGGTACTATGAATTCATCCCAAGCGAGATTGACTATATGACTAGTTTTTTCATTCAAATTGAAGTCTCTTTGTCCCATTTTCTTATTCCTGTTCAGATTACGGAAGATGCAGTCCAACTCGGCCAAATCCCGCATCAGATGATACGATTCTTCAGTAGAGAAGGGAAAATTAAATGGGAGAATGTATATTGAGATACCTGATAATTCTATAGGCAATATTTGTATTCTTTCCAAAACGTTTGCGGGCAATGTGTTGTCATATACGTGATATTCTGTAATACCCATTAATTTATGAAAAGCAAAGAACTCTACGATTGATCTCTTACTCACGATCGGAAGTTTGTTCGGCATGACACATGCCGTGATCTTCGATGTATTTTCGAAAGATATTTTATTCATATTCTTCTCAGTTTTCGATTTGTAATCTTTATCCAAATCTATCATTTTGATTATAGGTGAAAATATTGGATTCAGATAAGAATTGGGATAAAAACTCACGGCAAACGGAGTGCCTAAAGCTCTTGTAAGTTTGCAATGAAAAATGAATGCCACATAATCTTTATTTTCTTTAACACTGGCTTTAGATTCGAGTCTAGAGTAACTAAATTTCCCCAAAATGGGTCTTTCGTCTTCTTCGAAGAATAGCTGGCATCGGAAATTCTGTTTAGCATGTTTGGATCCAAGGACTATTGTGTTTGAAACGCCGAAATATTGCGTGCGCATCGTTAGGTCATTATGCGCATTGTTTCGTCTCCAAAATGATGAATATGCATAATGACTATCATCGATTCTTTGAAAATAAGGGAATATATCTAACGATTTAGCATTGACGTTATCTAACTTGTCCGATAATATTGAAGAATTAATGCTGTAGTTACAAAGAGCTATTTCGTTAGTTCCGCCTGGTTTCCCAAAGAAATTCAACACTTCCAGCACATACCGCAGCCTGTAATACTCGTGCCGGTAGATGAGCAGAGACACGACACTGACGAGACAGGCGATCACCAATAACAGTTGATAGTATTTCTTCATTTTGAAGTGTTGTATCTTCTTCGTCTTATCATGTTCCAACTTGACTCCCGTTTCGCCCGAGTTATGAACATAAATTTTATGCGTTTTTTCGTCTATTTTGTAACAAAGTCACAAACAAATTAGACCTGAAACAAAAAATAACATTGAAAAAAAATAACTATTCATATTGAATTAACCCTTTTAATCCCACGGGGCCGATTATCCGATTATCGGTATGCGAAAAATCCCACGGGGCCGATCATCGTCCTCAAAGTTTTCATTCAAGTTTTTATGTTGAATAAAAAAAAATTTAAATAATTTTTTTTCATGAAATACGAGTATGAAAATTACTTATTTTTTTACACTATACAGGGAGTTCTCCACGAAAAAAAATTAGGTTTTAAAACTAAATATTAACTGAGATAAAAAATAAAATATTAACTACTGTTTTGTTGCCAACAAAATGTTTGGGATTTTTCGCACATTTTATGCAAAATATGCTGGGATTAAAAGGGTTAAACTTTCGTTGTATACTGGAAATGTGGAAATAAAAATAATCAACATACATACATCATTTTCCTATCAGAGTAGGCAGAAAGGACAGAGTGCAAAACTTTCCTATCTTGACACACATCCTTAGCCTCTTCCATACTTTATTGGTCTTCCTCTCACATTTGTAATATATATTTGTTTTGTTAGTCTTTCTTCATTCATTTGTTCCACACTCATCTTACTCAACACATCAGCATTAAGTTCACTTTCATCCCTGATCACTTAATTCCATCATACATTGGCACCTCATGTATTCTTCTCAATACACACACTTCTTCAGAATTTATTCGGCTCCTATTAGTCTTTTTCCACATCCATGTTTCATTTCACTACACCAAAGTTGGCACCAAAATACTATTGTAGACTATCATCTTAGCAGATTTTGATACTGTGCTGTTCGAGTATATATGTTTTAATTCCCCATTAACTTTGTGCTGTTTAAAAAATGAGTGAGGCGGAGGACATTTGTCAAATGTGCCGTTTCAAAAATGAGTGATATAAAGTAATATACTCAAATGACATTCATATCATATTGTTATATAATAAGAAATAAATATTTATGCTATGTTTCATATTATTAATTTCAATTTTAAAATCGTTAAATATGACCTACCCTGTATAAGTGTACAAATTTAAAAAAATTGTCCCCATACATTAAAAAACAATGAGTCTTGAAACTTTGCTGGAAGTATCGAACCAGTTGAAAAGAATGCGTATATAAAAAAAAACAAATATTCTAAAGCACTTATGGAAATTATTGTGTTTCTGTAAGCTTTGTGGCTCATTAACATAAATTCTACAGAATGACTGTAAAGTATAGTGGCAATTTCACATCTCAAGAGTTACGACGCAAAATTAAGTTTATTTTCTTAAAGACATTTCTTATACTCACCAAAATGAATATTAAGTTTTCTCAGTTCTATTAAATAATAATTAAAAACAAATCCAGATACGTAAATGGAATAATAAACATAAATCAATCAAACATTCGTAGGACTTTTTTACATACACGTAAAATAAAATTGATAAATTAGAAACATGATATAATCAATTATAAATCATATGTATATAACTTTAAATTATCAATCATTTTACCTTATATTTGACGGGACGAGGCCGGCCAATATTTTTTATCTTTTGACAGTTCAACTCCAATACCAGAGACAATATGACGACCGTAAACGTTTTGTTACATATATTATCAAAATTTTCTTATAAGTACTCTTTTAGATCGTTTTGCATAAATTACAAAACAAAATAAAAAAGGAAAAATGAAAAGAGCATAAAATAAAACACTCGTATAGCAGAAAAATACTAAGAAAACGCAGTGTTAACATTAAAACACAATCTAAAATTTTTCCTGTCGGGGTAGGAAAAGAACATAGAGCACTAAACTTTGCTATGTCGTAATATTTCCTTTGCTTTCTCTTTATCCATATAATTTTCTCATAATATCCGTTGATATTTCTTACTCCTCACTTTCTAACTTCATTAATTTCGTTGTATTTTATATTTTTGTTCGTCCATTATTTTGATACACATTAGTTTCAGCTCCATTATAATAAAACGAATTTACTTGATTAAGATATCACACGGAAGAAATATTTTATAAGATGTACAGTAATATTGTATTTAACATTTAATAAAAATATTTGTTGTAGCCATATAGCAATTTTTTTCTAACACCTCCACTAAATAAGTGCATATGAAAAAAATAAAACAAGCAACATAAACAAAATAATTATCTTCATTTTTATATTATGCATACCAATATCTGATCACAGTCTCAATTATTTATTCTTAAAACGTATAATTTTAATTGAATTCAAAATACCTATAAACCATAAAAAAATCAGCGTCTCTTAATACATCGCATATGCATTAATCCTCATTGTAGTGATTTGAGTTTGCTCTAATATCCCTTTCGCATACTGTTCGCTTATGAAATGATATTTTACGTCGATATATTTTCTCTTTATAGGGCATTAGATTTTTTATATCAATTTTATTTCTTTGACAGCGGAGCCCGCTGTTAATGTTTAACATATGCTTGAGTGATTAATAAGGCAACATTGTGCTGTCGTTGACTCAATCAAATCACTGGCCTTGATTTATCAAGAATTGATATCCCGTAATTGATTGTGTAGTCTTCCATCAAATGCATATATGCATTTATTTATTCAACCAAGTTATCATATTTATACTGCTCAAATTTCATACAATGAGTTTTAATTTGCATAAAATATTTTAGTCTTTTAACAGCTTTCCAGTTATGGTTATTGTATTAAGCAATAAATATACTGTCTTCTCACACTGCATTAGCAATATCTGAACAAATTACAATTGCTAAAAGAATATTGATCCAATTGCCTCACGTTATGGATTTTTCTATACAAGGTCTTTTTATGCAAGTGTTTTGTCAATCTGTTATGGATATGTGTTAAAACATTACTTGTGTTTACATCATACAATTTTATTGCGTCTTAATGAGTATTTGGAACCTAATATAATTTCATGTATGTTTATTTATAAATATTGGCGTGTCATCGGAAGTAGTCGGTACTCTTGTAAATATTATGAGGTTGACATAAACAAACATACAGATGGAAAAAGAAAACGTTCCTACTGAAAAATATGTGGGTGTTGTTCCGTCGTAGTACTTGCTCATTGAACAAAGCGGCTGCCGATGAAGTTAATACAGGCATAAATATTTGTCAAGAAGAATGAGACAGTAATTTTCAAAATAACTTTATATTAATTAAAATCATCTAATATTTTTTTTAAATATTAGAGTTACTCGAATTTTCAAAAGCGTATACTCAATTGAGACATTTGTCAATTTTGTAATCTTGCACTAACTAACGTGGATGAAAACAAAATTAAATTTGACATTTATATATTTACCTACGTCTTGAATTTGCAATGGGGTGTAAACATAGTTTTATAAAATTAAGTTGGAAAAGCTAACCATAGTCACAAAAATTCCGCGAAAAAATATTCCACAGCTGTCATCGGCATTTGACATATCCTGTTTTGTTTGCTTTTGTAATTTAAAACGCAAGTCATTTTTTTATTTCTTTGTTTGTTGATAATACTAATATTGTAACATGTCTGAGAGATATTACACGAGGATCGAGCCCAGCGGCTCTCAGCAGCTTCTATTTACAGCTGAAATGCGACGCGCAACTAGAAAAATTCATTCCATAAGCGATACGCTCGTGAACTCGAAATTGGTTTTGGGTAAGTATTAGGAAAATGTTTCTTGTACAGCTTTGCCTACAAATATAAAATAACATTTCCATCCACATGTGTACATAATTGTACTTAAAATGTTTTGATTTTCAGCACTCTCCGATGAATCAGTGTGGACAGATGCTCTGTTGGTTTTCCACGAAATATTCAAGTATTTGGAGAACAGCCGAGATGAACTCAATATGCCAGAGATGAATGCGCTTTTTGTTGATACTATATTATACAGGTTAGCGTATTTTACTGATGTTTCACATAAAATACATACAATCATGCCATGTTCATTTTTAAAGTAGGTAGAATACATTACATTCTCTCCAT
The DNA here is from genome assembly GCA_949825065.1 of Odontocerum albicorne. Lineage (NCBI taxonomy): Eukaryota > Metazoa > Arthropoda > Insecta > Trichoptera > Odontoceridae > Odontocerum > Odontocerum albicorne. The sequence continues at coordinate 34,399,502 of OX463856.1, forward strand.
TATTGCCATATTTTAAAAAGCGATTTAATAAACTCTTAATTTCTAGTCAGTAATGTTAAATTTTTGGTCTCTGATTTGTCTTTCCTCTTTACCAAACCATTATTTTTCCATCGATCAAAAATGTCTCACTTTTATTATTGTTATTTTTACTGTTGATTTTTGTACAAATGAATAACCATTTGAATATTTTTGTGACTACTTGTGTTCAGTTGGTGGGAAGAGATTGCCACCTACCACCCCTTGAAAATTGTAATCATTAGCAACTCACAATTTGTTATGACAACTTGCTATCATCTTGCCAGTAGATATTTGTTTTCAAACTAGACAAGAAAGGAAATCATGAATAAAAATAGCTTACAATAGCTTACTCGCAAATGACATTTTTCCTCTTGTAAATGTGGCAAAACTTGCCTACTTATTCAAACTTTGAATATTATCGAAATAATGTATTTTTATAGCACAAATGTTTTTTTTATTTTACAGAACTGATGCTTTTAAAGCTGACTTAGATCATTACCTCGGGAAAGGTTGGGAAAATGCTTATGTCCGCAGAAAGGCAATCTCTGAATATTTGGAACATCTTAAAGAACTTAAAGAGGAGAGGCCTATACTTTTGTGTGCGTACATTTACCATCTTTACATGGGCTTATTAAGTGGAGGACAGATCATTAAGGCTAAACGAGAATTCCGAGAGATGACATCCAACAGAATTTTCCGTTCTAACAATTCCAGGCCTGATTATGTGGATACCATTTTAGATTTCAGCGGAACGGATATAGCTGACCTTAAAAAGAAAATTAAAACGGCTATGAATGATATTGCTGCCGATTGGACCTCTGAACAGCGATGCGCTTTTATAAACGAAAGCCAAATGGTATTCTTTCACAATAATCAAATTGTTAAGACTGTCCGCGGGACTTTTAAGGCCATTGTCTGGATGATATTTTACATCTTCATCCTGGCCCTGATTATCCTTTTTTATTATTTTTTTTTATAAGAATTATAAACTTTCAAAGGCTATTTAGATTTTTTTGAGGTTAAGCAGTGTTATACATATCTGCTTAAGACATTTAACTAACCGTGTTCTTATAAGGCGTGCAGTTTATTGGCACAAAATTAAATGTATCTTATATAAATGTTGAAACTATTTATACTAAATGTTGAAAAATATTCTAATCAATTAGTGAAAACTTTTACAGGTAACTAGTCTAGAGTAATTAAGCCCATAATTTTTATGCTATCATTGCAACAGTTTGTAATTAACACGTTCACTGCGGTATGTATTTATAGAATAGTGTCGAGGTACTGAAAAAAATCATATTTTCGAAACCTTAAAATCTTACGGAAACCTTAAAATCTTAAAATATTCGGTACCATACAAACAAAGAGAATCGAATGAAGCGCAACGGGCGTCATCAGCGTCTCTACAAAAAATGTGATGACGCCCATGGGCGTCTTTAGCAGCGAACGTGTTAAGTTCAGATTTCAACTCTTTGGAAAATACTCCAAATGAACTCATTATACCAGAAATAATACCATAATACATATTTTATAGTGTGTTACATTTTCATTGTTTATAGTAAAATGTAACGGGTTTATTGCCATATGGCATTCTCTTCCAAACAACCGAAAGGTGTTAAATAAACCTAAAGTAAAAACCAAACTTGAACCTTTTTTAAAAAATGTGGATACCAACAAAAATCAAACCCCAGAAAAACACGTCTTAGGCCATGACCTAGGTAAGATGTGTCTCAGGTAACCACGTCTTACTAACTAGGCAATGGAGATCGTGTTGTTTATTAATTGAAATGAATAGTCAATACCATTAAAAAAATTACATTTGGTGATATATATTGTATTGTATATTACACTTTCATTTCATTGTATGCCAGTCTAATTTCACTGTTCTACACTTTCATTGTATACAGTACGTTATAAATTGCGGTGGACCGACATGTGATACGCATGGGCGATCATAGACTCCTAAAACGCATCTTGTACGGGGAAGTGTTGGGCAAGCGAAGAGTTGGTGGGCAGAGGAAGCGCTATAGGGACAGTCTGCGAGTCACTTTGTGCGGGGCGCCTGAGGACTGGGAGCGGGTGGCTCGGGACTGTGAGGGGTGGAGAGCCGTATGTTCTCGGGCTGATGGCGTCTCAGCGGCTAGACGTGTAAGAAACAGTCAGCGCGCTGCGAACATGCGTCAGCATGGCCAGGCACTTCAGCAGGGTCCACATATTTGTGACATCTGCAGGAGGGAGTGCGCCATCCAGGATCGGACTGTACTCTCACAGAAGATCACACGATCGACGTGGGAGAATGGTTCAAGACTAACGTTGGAGTGTCGAGGGGATCCTTGACTGCAAAGCCCGGCAACGACGACGATATAATACAAACTGGCTTGTTTATTGTCATGTGGCAAACGCTTCCAACAAACCAGAAATATGCTTTAAAGAGCCCTCAAGTAGAAAGCGGATTGGATTTTTTTTCAAATAATCTGGATTTTAACGGGAATCGACCTGGCAACCCCATGTTGGGTGACAGATGTTTTAACAACTAATCCACGGAGATTGGTTCATTTATTGATCAAAATTTGTTAAGAAGTCGATATTATTCATAAGTTATCCTCAGAGATATGTACTCTTTATTTTTGCAGCATCATCATTATTGTACATATTGTTAAATGAAAATAATTTTTTGAATGTGCTGCTTTTCAAACATTTCGGAAACATTGCAGCCTTCACCTTCAGGGAGGTGTTATTGGTGCGTTGTTTAATTGAAAGCTGAGGTAGTTATTGTGTTGAAATTCAACGTGATGAAAGTCTTTTTGTGGTTTCTGTTTTTATATTGGAGTAGGAGGTCATTGATGACAAAATAAAGACTGAATGTTTTCAAATTATGATCAAAATGTGCAGGCTTTGATAGGTGATAATGGAAACCACGGGTTTTTCAATTATAATTGTTTTTAGTCTGATTTAAATTTAAGTTTTCTAATAAGGAATTTACGAATAAGTTTTCTTATATTTATAATATATTGTTAATGTTTTTCTACATAATACATTATATCATCGGGTTACTGGCACAAAATGCAATGTATATAATCTGATTTTATGGTTATTATCATCAAATGGCCAATGTGCATGCATGTCTGGTAAAAATTTGGAATTGATATTTTAACATGAAATGTATATTATTTTTGACACACAATAGAAAAAATTGTAATTGTGCATGTATATAAATATATATTGAAAAAAGTTTCAACTTTTTGATTGAAATATCTCAGAAACAGTAAAATTTAAAAAGTTACCAATTTGTGCTAGAAAACCAATGATATTAATTTATTGTTTTTTAATTAAAAAAAGTTTATTTTGTATTGTATAGTGCAACCTGGTGGGTTTATTGTCATATTGCAATCTCTTCCAACCTACCAGAAAATATTGTATTGTATTACACTTTTTTTTTTATACAATACAACCTAACGGCTTTATTGTTTTATATATAAAGAAAGAGGTTTAAGCGACCTTAAGTGCAGATTTGACTAGAACCTTTTTGGAAAAAACTAGATACTAGCGAAACCCTCAAGGTGGAAGAAGGAAGTGACACCAACTGGCTACAGAGTTTGTTTATTATAAGTATTAAAGAGGTCGTTTTAAAAAAATAAAGCATCCATAAGAATCAAACCAATAATTTACAAATGCATTATATTGCAATTTTGTGTTACATAGTACATCCTCGCGGACTTTTTGCTATGTAAAAATTTCTTCCAATCACCTAGAAATATGTAAAAGAGCCCTCTGTGGAAACTGGGCTGAGATTCTTTTTTAAAAAAATTATAGCCAGGCTTTTTACCAACTGTGTCACGAAATTTTAAATATTACCAAGTATTGAACATTTCACCGATTATTTGTTATTGTTAAAGCATAAGTCCAGTTTCAGATGTCTACGGGCTCTCTCGGAGTGCCATTGGTATATAACCAATAGAAATTCCTGCATCCTATCAATTCACCCCTTCTTGTTAAGCTCCACAAGGGAACATAGGGAGGCCACCAATCTTCTCCATTCAGAGCGGTTTTGGGTGGTGTTGGTAATCTCCCTCCACGACATTCCTAACGCTCTGACTTCCTTGGCATAAGAACGGTACACCGTGAGAGAGGGTCTTCCAGGCCGTCGGGACCCCAATGGACAGAAAAACAGCACTGTCCTCGGCTAACTATCATCGGGAATTTTCAGAACATGTCCTCGGCCAACTATCATCGGGCATTCTCAGCCAGGACCATCGCCTCTTCCGAATTACAGAGACGACAGACCCCTGCTGGGTGCGCCGGTGTACAGCGTCGTTTGTTATGTGGTCATAACACCTGATTCCCAATATCCTCCTGAGACACCTGTTTTAAAAACTAAGCGCTCCTGAGCCTTGGTGAGATGCCAAGATTCACAGCCGTACAGGAGGATCGGGATGACACATGCGTTAAACAGGCGGCATTTTGTTGTGGCGCTGAATCCAGTCGCCTTCCAAATCCTATCCATGTTGTTGAACGCCCTGCATCCTATACTTATGTATAATGAGTTGGAGACTTGGCATGATCCATGGCGCCAAACCAAATGGTGTGATCCATGGTTTAAAATAAAATGGTATAAATCATGAATAATTTATGTATTGCAATGATAATTTACAAATGATATGGGCATCATTAGGTTTCATATAAATATATAATACAATTCCTTACTAAGCAAGACTTTAAACTTTTACAAAGTTAGGGAGTTATTTTACTAAATTTGTATATTTTTTTAATAACTTTTTAATTTTTTTTTTACCTTACAAGAAAATGTATACATTATTAAAATATTTTCTCATTTGTCAAATATAAAATATTCAATAGCAGATATATCTGAATTGTTAATATACATACTACCATTATGTAGTGGACCTTTTTTTAAAGTGTTTATAATCTTTTTATGAGATATGTTATATAAGGTCACATATATTTTTTTAAATCAAATAAAATACATCTGTCGGTTAAACTCTCTGCTTAGTCAGGTTAGCTGCGAGCAGTTTTGATTCCTCCTAAGTTAATACTGGCTTCTTAGAACTCCACTTAATGCTGTCTATAGATGGACAGCTATCCATCGGGGAGGCAGACGCCAACAGCTTCCAAAATCAAATAACTTATGCAGAGGGAGTCAGAAAAAAGATAATACATTTATAAATAGTGCTACATTCATTCAAACTAATGATACTAAAAAAAAAATTGCAAAAAATATTGTATGTGAGTGAAAACAAAAAAAAAATTATATTTTAATATTTGAACAAAACATGAGCACTTTTTGCTACATTTTTAATCATTGTAAATTAATGTGAATTGTATTGTATTATAATTTCATTTTATACAGTACACTCTGGCATGTTTATTGCCATGTGGCAATCTCTTCCAACCAACCATAAATTGCATAGTACCGAATGTACCAAAATTGAATTGTTCAAGACACAAAAAGACAATTTTAGTCATTTTTTAAATATTACTCGACCGTATTTTTTATTATTGAATTATATTATTTCTGTCACCTAGTGTGTCATTTATTGATTTCAAATTATTAATTAAATATTAATCGAATCTTATTAATTCAATATTAAAATTTTAGAAATCCATTTTAGACTGAAGGATTTTCTCCTAAAGTATGTGAGGTGCATGTCTGGACCATCAAATGTTAATTATGCCACGTGTATCCAGTAAAACGCAACAGAGATCAACCTATAATTCGCATTAATTAGCATGTAGTCCCGATGTTTGGACAAATTGGCATGTGTAGCGAGTCCTATGTAGACCCACAATGATATTTAATGCTCAAAACTAACAAAAATAACGCACAAAAGTTAAAAATCAACCACTGAACAAAACTACAAACAAAGTCATTATAAATTATCGTAATTATGTCGCAAACAAATTTAGTCGGTAACCCTGTATCAGAGACACGTATTGACTGTCAGTGAAGGCTGTTAGAAAGATGACTGTAACTTTGATAATATCGGTAAATTGTAATATTTAAGTATTTCTTGACCATCCCAATAGATGTCACTATGTGTTATAATTTATAAATGATTACAATTGGATTTGATATTGGCTTGCGACAAGCTCAAAGGACGCTTTACGCGTTCATTTTGTATGGCCGGCCTGGCGAGCACTGAATCGGAGAGTGCGTCAACACGCTCGTGGCAGTGAACCGGTTAAGGCTCTCCAAGTTAATGTATTTTCTTTATTTAGAATATTCTCATCAGAAACCTCAATTGTTGGGTTCTCAAATTTATTTGATATTTTGGTATCTAAGTAGATTGACATTGATGGAATCCAAATTTGATGAGAGTAAGTAAGAAAACTTGATGTTGGTAGGAAACTGGGATATTTACTTTATTAGTTATTTGCATAAATTTTGTCTTTTTTTTATTGGGACAAATAAAAATATATGGTTCAGGGTCTCATATAGGATAGTTTGAAAATGCTTTCATAGAGGAAAAAGGCTCGTCACCAACTAAAGTTTAATGCATGGTTTCCCTAAATTGGTCAAAAATTTTATGAATTGTTTCTTTTATAAATAGTTAAGTTTGACTTAACCCTTATCATGGTATTGTAACACAGGTGTTACACAAATTTAGGGATTTAAAAAAAAATATTCAGAAACTCCAACGTAATTTCAAATATAGCAACACATTCAAATACTATACATGCACTATTGTGTGCAGTGGTATCATCTGGGGATAAATATTGACAACACTACAAGCTTTCAAACGACATCGGGTCAACATGTCTGGACAGCGTGGGCGCGTTTTGAAAATGGGGGTAAATAATCTAAATATCTTATTGTAAACTGCATGTAGAGAAAAAATATTCAAACCATTTTATTTGTTGATAATTCAGCTATGTAAATATTGTTCTTGTTTTAGATTATAGAATCATTTTATAGTGCTTTATGTGTTTTATAAAAATTTATATTTTGGCAATGTAACGTGGGTGTTACGTATAAAAAAAACTATAAGGTAAAGTTGTAATTTTTTTCCTCAATTTTCCTTCATAACTTACCATATAACAAGGAATCACCAAAGAAAAACGTTAATATTTGGATAAATTGAACTTGGCTAAGATAAGGGTTAAATACCATAAATAATTTTTGTCAAATTACTTTTCTTCTCGTATCACTAAATAATTTCCGCTCAGAATTCTGCCAATTGTGACAACACTGGGAATTCCACGAATCAAGTCATCTTCAATGCAGAACACCGGGTTACTCGGAAACTGTGACAAGTGTTGCATGGATTGTTCCGCAATGCAGATACATAGAATAATATTCCTCATTTAGCCATATTATATTTGGTTCTCCCAATTCCTGTTCAGAACCTGTTAAAGATATTTCCAAATCTTATCACTCTAATTCCTCTTCATTCATTCATCATGACAACAGCAGGAGGTTGCTGTAGGCATAGTGGTCTTAATGAAACTGCCTGAATAGAGGCAAGAGGCTAAAATGGCTTACTAAATATTATTATTTATACTTGGGAAAATGTAGGATGGTTCCTGTGACGTTTGAAACATCATGTCTCAAAGGGATGGGGTAAAATTGATTTTTTTACAAATCGAATAGTTTTTTATAAATCGAAAAATTGTCTCTCTAAACTGACGTTTTAATTCCTAATTATCATTACACTGACTTTCTAATGTATTGTTTGATTTGTATCTATCTTTAAATAGGCCAAGATCCACCATGAATTAATACTAATTACAACATTTAATTTTATGTAAGTAGAAAAAAAAATCCAAAATACAATTATCATTTACCCTATCCCTAGCCAATGCAGACTAATGTTGTGACTTTTGACAAACGTCACCAAATATTATTTGATTTTAACAACCTGCCACATTTTGGTTAATTTGTAACGATATATTAATTTGTCATTATTTTTAGTTTTATGTAATGTATTTACCTAAATAACTTGCTATTTATTAGAATCGAGGCTTATATTAAAGTTGATAAAATAATAAAAAATTACTGAATGTCGTTACAAGCTTGTATTGGGGCAAATTTGTGAAACACCACAGGGACCATGCTACGATTTCTTAAGTATAATATAAATTATATAGTTAATTTAACTGACTCATTTATTTAAAAAAAATGCTTGATAAATATTAATAATTTTCGAATGACACTAAACCTTGCTGAATTGTATTATTAATTTCAAATGGCTTTTATCAAAATATAAATGAACTGTACCATTAATTTCTAGTGACTCTCAATAAATGTAACTAATCTCTATAAAAAATATGTGCAATAGGAAATAGTGTTCCCCAATATTGTGTTATAAGTGAAATGATCATAAAACAATTTCATGTGACATGGCTGTTTTAGTGTTAGATTAGTTATAGAATCCATTTATTTTGTATATTAAATTTTATGTAAAAGAACATGAAATATTTATATGTAAAAATATCTACTTTATATTTATGATCGTGTATTGTATTTTAATGTGATTTTACTTGATTTTCCTAAAGAAACTTAAATAAATGTCTTCGAAACATTTTTAATGTTTTTTTTAATAACCTGGTGTTTTTTTATGACCATTATTTTTTTTATGCAAAATATGTGTTTTTAACTGTTTTTTTTATTTTCCGTAAGACATCGAAAGACGAACTGGAGAGAACAAGTACATAACAATGATAAAGACCCTCCATTGTGTGGGTATAGAGAACCATTTCCCTAGACAAGGCCTGTAATATAGTGTTCTCATTTCTTAACCTTTCCCTTCCTGTGCTAAAAAAATCTGCGCGTTCCGGTGCTGTGTATTCGATACACATGTAAAAATGAGTGATTTTAACCCTGAGAGCGCTACGAGAAAATAATATAATTGTCTATCTAGTGCTGAGATATATTTACGATTCGGACGTTCGGGATAAATATTTATTTTAAACAACAAAAAAACAAAAAAAATATATTTTTACAACATAAATATATTTTAGAATATGTAGAACAAATTTCTTCCACTGCTATAGCAGTGCGCCGATCTCTTAGGGTTAAATTGGAAAAATAAGAATATTCATAGCCAATCGCTTAAATTAATTAAATTTGAAGTCAAAAGTGATAATAATTGAAATTTAGTTGCTGGAAACATGAAAAGAAACATCGGCTGACGTTCACAAAAAGGGCGAAGAGACCACCTCAAACGAATGCCCGCGAGCTGCTGAAGCGAGCGAACTGAGATTCTATTTCTTGCGTTCCCATATACCGAAGTAGAGTCAGAGTGAGACATGAATAGCGTCACTTCCTCACCCATGGCGGTTTTTTAGAATGAATGTTACATCACACACGCTACGTCACACACTGGCATACGTTTGATTGTATTGGTGAATTTATTCCTTATTTTCACAAAATATCTCTGATGTGGCCGATAAGTGCTAATTATTATTAATATTATTTTTTCATTCAATGTGTAAATGTATTACGGAGGAATACCTAAAATCTGAACCCAGTATTTATTATATTTATAGAGAAATTAAAGTTTTTAGAAGCAATGTGTACTAGTTACACATCACAGGGAAGGAAGGGTTATTCACAAATTTCATATATTTCTCCTAGATACTAAAACACTTAGCTGAAACATTTACATCCTTACAATTTGATCTCAATAAAAAAGAGAAACCTGTTGTCAGGGTTCTTAAGCACGCAAAACAATGTCGCCAGAACACTGACATGTTTCATATTTCTTTGGGTAAAAGTCGGATGCAAAAGTTTTGGAGTCTGTCCAACTTCAACATCTCTTTGACATCCAAATATTATATGTCACCGTCGTAGACAAGTAATGGAAAAATAACAAGAAATTAGCAAAAGAAAGCTGAACAAAACCTTAAATTTCGATTGTAAATTGTTGAGGATCAAGTTTTCTTTTTAGAAAATAGATATGACCAGTCTTCTCCCTGGCTCCATCCCAACTCATTGTCTGCGAAGACTGTTGGGGTAAGCTCTCCTCGTCCTCAGGTTATATGCTCTTCTGTCCTGGACTACGTCCCCCAGGCCGTGCCTCTGCATCAGGTTATCTTTTTGCCCCACCCATGAATTCTTTGGCCTTCCTCTGGTTGTTATTCGAGGAAGATCCATGGAGATTGCCTGGTTCACAATGTGATCGGGTGCTCTGCGTCCAACGTGCCCATACCATCTCAATCGCCTCTCCTCCATCTTGCTGTTGATGTCTGTAACAGGCTTCCACGAATACGTGAGCTTATTTTGTCACTAAGGGACACACCTGCTGACCATCTTAGCATGCGCATTTCAGCAGTTTCTAGTTGCTTAGAGTAAGAGTTATATATCGTTCAGCATTCGGAGCCATAGAGGAGTGCGGGTCTGACAATCGTTTGGTATACTTTTCCTTTTAACTTAACTGGCATTTTCGGATCACATAGAACTCCCGTCATTGATCTAAACTTCATCCATCCCACACTAATTCTATGTGTTACATCTGCTGCACATCCTCCATCGCTATGGATGAGTGACCCAAGATACTTAAAGGAGTCACAATTTTGTAATGTTTCTCCATCCATTTGCATTACGGGAGTGACAGCATTTGTGTTCTCGAATGGTAGGCACAGATACTCTGTTTTCTTTCTGCTCAGTCTCAATCCATTGTCGTCCAAGATTCTTCTCCACCTTTCCAGACTATTTTGCAGGTCTTCGTGTTTTTCACTTATTAACACGATATCGTCAGCAAATAGTAGAATCTTTAGGAGACTGTTCATTTCCTGGTTAGTTAAATAGTCCATGACTAAGATGAACAGTAGTGGACTGAGTGCCGATCCTTGATGTACCCCCACCTTTACAGGAAATTCTGGTGAAGTTCCCGAAGATATGACCAGTCTTAACACGTTCCGTGCCGCAGTACATTTTGAGAAAATAAGTACCTGCGCCACTAAACAAATTATAGTTTATATTATATATACATATATAGGCTTCATAAATAATGATTTATTTTTAAAAATAAACTGATTTTAGGTGATATTGTGAGCGTAGGTCACCGGTGACCTACGCGGCGTCGTACGGTAATACATGAATATACAACATAAACATTTGTAGTCGAAACAAATTGTAGCATGCTTATTTATTACTTATTATATTTTTTATTTATTTATGTAATATGCTACAGTGTTACGCCATAACATAATAATCTCTTATGATTACTGAGACAATAGCTCCAAAAAAAAAGGGTCACAAGGTTGCATAGACAATGCACCCTCATAAATTTCCAGAGTGTGACAAATGGATGGTCCCATTCATTATGTTATCCCTGGAATCTCTTCTATACCCCCTAGCCTAAGTGTAGAGGCTAGTTTATCCTTGAAAAAAATAAACCGTAATAGCTTGCTCATGTACACCTGGAGGTTTATTAAAAATAATTGCATTTTCAAACAAAATTTTGGAAGTTTTTATGTGCATTATATTCAGGGGCGCCGTATAGGTCACATTCAATGTTAAAATTCGTAGTAAATGTGACCGCTGGCGCACTGGGACTGTTTATAAAAAAAAAACACGTAGGTCACCGGTGACCTATGTGGCGCCCTGGTCAAAAACACGGTAGGTCACCGGTGACCTACGCGGCGCGGAACGTGTTAAATATCCTTATACTGAAAAATAAACCTGTGTCAATTCGAGGAGAGTGACACAGCTCGGTATTTGAACCGATGACCTTCTGTATGGTCGATTTTCTTTTGTGAAAAATAAATATGACCTAAGTCATAAGTATCCTTATCCCCTGAAAAAGACACCTGTATATTTCGAAGGGAGAAGCGCAGCGCAATATTTGAACCGGCGACCTTCCGCACGGTTGATTTTTTTTGTAAAAAATAAATATGACCTAAGTCATAAGTATCCTTATCCCCTGAAAATAATGCCTGTGTCTTTCGACGGGAGAAGCGCAGCGCAATATTTGAACCGGCGACCTTCCGCATGGTTGAATTTTTTTATGTAAAAATAAATATGACCTTAGTCATAAGTATCCTAATCCCCTGAAAAAAAAACGCCTGTATCTTTCGAGGGGAGAAGCGCAGCGCGGTATTTGAACCGGCGACCTTCCGCATGGTTGTTTTTTTTTTTAATAAATTATTACATGTTCCCTATATGCAGAAAAACCTTGTGAGTTTATTGACATATGCTTATCTCTTCCAACCAACCAGAAAGTGCAGTTAAACAAGCTTTAAGTAAAAAATACTAGTTAATAAGAAAAAATCGGGGTGTCAGTGGGAATCGAACCCGCAGCTCCCGGGCTGGAAGATAGATATTTTACTAACCAAGCCACGAAGGTCATCTTATAAAATGTGTACACATAAACACTAAGTTACACGGCTGGATACTTAACTCCCCAGAGGGCTTGTCTTCCGGTGGCGGCACACCTGAGTGAAAAAATAGTAACGATGAAGGACTTAAGGTCCGAAGTCACGGAAGAAGGAAAATGACTCGCAGTGCAATAAATATTCTTATATAGCGTTTTAAGTCCTGAAGTCCAAACAGCCCAGCGAGTTGCTAGTACTTTCACAGAAAACTTCGAATGCAGCAAAATTATAATTTGACGCCACTAGATCGGAGAAGTCAATCGGTTCGAATATAAATCGATATAACATAAAGCTAAGAAGAGATCCCTTCAGAAATTATTGACTCGATTATCATTGCAGTTCCACAAAATGTCATCGGCGGATTGATTCAGATAGCCGCAAAAATTACAACAGGGCGAAGGGACAAGATTGAAGCTATACCATTTTCTTATTAAAGCTCCCATGGCCAGAGATAAATCGGGTAAAGTTCGGAAAATCTAGGATGAACCGTATGACAGCTCACAAATTTGCCCCAATACAACCTTGTAACGATGTTCAGTAATTTGAATTATTTTATCAAGTTTAATATAAGCCTCGATTCTAATAAATAGCAAGTTATTAATATACATTACATAAAACTAACAATAATGACAAATTAATACATCTTGTCACAAATTAGCAAAAATGTGGCAGTTTGTTAAAATCAAATAATATTTTGTGACGTTTGTCAAAAGTCACTACGTTAGTCTGCATTGGCTAGGGATGGGGTATTCGATAATTGGATTTTCAAAAATCGATTTCGAAAATCGATTTTAATTAAATGTTCGTAATTAGTATTAATTCATAGTGGATCTTGGCCTATAAGATACATACAAATCATACAATACATTAGAAAGTCAGTATAATGAAAATTAGGAATTAAAACGTCAGTTTAGAGAAAAACAATTGTTCGATTTGTAAAAAAACTATTCGATTTGTAAAAAAAAAACGATTTTACCCCATCCCTTTGTGACAAACGTCGCACGGTTCAGCCTAGACTTTCCGAAGTATAGTTCTATAACTTGGATACACCCACGAGGAGCGGAGGCACACCCTGATGCAATGAAAAAAATTGAATATCATCGATGTCTTGCCATCGATGTTGCCAAACGGGGAACTTTGTCTCTAGGCAGGTTTTAAGACTCGCCCAATAAATCATCCCTGGCAAGGTGGACGTCACCTATCTTCGCGGGTTGACCCTTGCTGAGAACAGGCCACCAGTAGAAAAATGTGTTCATTCGAGCTTGTTGCGTCCGTGAAGAAGACATTTTCTAGTATTCGTAAAATTGTGCGCGGACACCCAAGGATGTCCTCACGGATCCTGGTTTGGGAATAGCAGGGTCAAAAGGATCAGTGGGAATAAAATCATCGATCATAAGCAGACGATCAACATTGGAAGCAACTCAATAAGGCAGGAGGTCTAACGTTAATCGGTAGCTTACTCATGGAATGGACAAAAAGGATTGTTGGACAGCATTGAACATAACATATAACACAAAACAGTACGTAGCTATTTGCAGAGTTTAGAATTTGTAGAGACTATCACACACGTAATTACGTAACTAAGTATTAGGATTACATAAACGCTATCTTCTGTATTGATAACTCCACAGCTCAGCTGATAGCGTTGCTGACTCCGAAATATCGCCATGACTCGTGAGATAGCGTTGTGTCGTGTGAGGATCTGGTGTGTGCGCGCGTGAGTGGATCTCGTGCGAGATCTTGCTCTCGTAATGAGACCTGTTTTCGCATCTCGTGCGAGTTCTTCCATCCGTGATCTGGTCCATTGCGAGTTATGCTATGTTTTTTTAAGTTTTAATTGCCGTTACAAGACTTTTGACTCATTATTCCGGGAGTTCTATTTGTTATTTCATAACCTTGAACCCCGTATTTTGCAAGTTCAAATTGCCTCTACAAGAACTGTGATAATGTACCTGAATAGTTCAAACTGCTATTGCGATATCAAAAAACCTGGACTTTACTAGATCTGATCACCATTGCAAGACCTATGGTCATGTACTTCGCGGTCTCTGATTGTCGTTACAAGGACTGTCGTTCAAGACCTATAATTGCATTTTGCGAATTCACACGGGTATAACGAGACATGTCATTATCTACTTCACTAGGTCTGATTTCTATTGCAAGACCTAAGACCGTGTACGAGTACTTTGCGTCTTCTGATTGCCGTTACAAGAACTGTTTTCATGACATATGGCTGCATTTTGCGAATTCACGTTGCCATTAAGAGACATGTGATTCTCTACTTCGCTAGGTCTGATTTCCATTGCAAGACCTCTGTCCCTGTACTTCGCGTCTTCTGATTGCCGTTACAATGACTGTTTTCAAGATCTATGACTAAATTTTGCGAGTTCACATTGCCATTTCGAGATATGTGATTATCTGCTTCATTAGTTCTGATTTCCAATACAAAACCTTCAATTCAAAGATAATTCAACAGGACTTTTTGTTGTCGAGGTTCACCTCAAAATTCCAACTTCATCTCGAGTTGCTCCTCCACGACGAGCATTCCTTTCTATATACATCACATATGTGTGGATGCCGTTGAGTCGCCTTCAACGCAGATTCGTTTCTCTGTGGTGCGATGCGATGTCTAGCTGTTGAGACGCCATCAGTTGGATAACGGATAGCTCTCTACCTCTCATGACCTAGAGCCAACTCTGTATCACATCTACAATAGGTTTTAGGACATCTTGACTGTAATTTGTCAGTTTATACTTTCATAACAAAATGCACCCGTGACTTTGTATTTTTTACACCTCGTTGCAGCATACGTGTAATAATTTGACTATAATCCCTTCAGTGACTAAAACATCATCTCTGAAAAGTATTATCAAGTGTTTTTCGAACTGAATGAAACATGATTATTATCAGATGTTTGTTGTGTGTGACGTTTAAGGTTTAGAAAGATAGTGCAAACGTCAACAATGTGTTAGTTCTTTCACAAAGTTCCTTAGAAGTGAATACACGTATGGTGGTTAGTTCATTCAAAAAGTTCCTTGTATGGTGCAAGAGTCCTCCTCTATCTCAATCCTCAAAGTGCAACCTTCGGCAGTTGTTCAACTCCAAGAGTTGGCGTTGAAGTCTGAAACGAGCCTGAAAAATCTACTGAAAAGAAATTAGATTTTTTTCTTGAGAGCTCGTTATAACCACATCATTTTGGTAAGTTCAATTAAGTAGCGATAAATATGATACTTGTCACCGATGGGCGTTGGATTGGGATATAGCTGGTGTAAATAAGGGTTCTATCATAGATATAAATCAATCCCACAATCAATCGTTTTGAAACCATGGTTTAATATAATAAGAATAAATAAGATGGAAGTTTCCGTTATGTGTCGTTTGTGGGCGGGCCACTGCGTGGTGGCTAGTCACCTTTACATAATGGGTATTGTGGAGAATCCCGGATGCGGGTGTGGTCTGGATGATGAAACTACAGAACATGTATTTTTTGGTTGTCTTTTGCAAGACAGGTTTGATGAACTAAAAGCCATATATTTACCGCGTCCAATGAATGTTGCGTTCCTTCTTTCTTCGTGGAACATTTCTACTTATAGAGCGATTGTTAAAATGTTGAAGCTTAGTCAGTTGAAACTTTGAAGTATCAGGAAATTATTTATTTGGAATTCGTTTTATTATATTGACTCCCATAATAGCAAACCGAATTTAATTTCGTGGCACAAATCATCTTAGTTTGGGTGGATTGCCTATTTAAAAAAAGTAAACAAAATACTCATTTATTTGACTGTGTGATGTTAAACATGGACCATGAAGACTAGAATGGTACATAAACTGGAAGAATTCGAAATGTAGATTCTTCGACGAATTCGGAAGAATTCGAAATGTATTGGGTGTTAACATAAGTTGTGTCCGTTTTTTCCAAATTTAAAAATGAGCACCAAAAGTAAAACAAAATGGTAAAGGTTATATAGTACGTCATTCGAAAGAAAATTTTCTGCTCTACAAGATATTGTGTTTGCTTTTACGTTACATATATTATTTTATTTGATTACAAGCCTTCGAAATGGAATGTCAAGTAGACGAAAATGAGCATTTTCGACATCTCCTTCTGTTCGCGTTCAATCGAGGGAATAAAGCTGCCAAAGCTGCTCGCGATATTTGCGAAGTGTATGGTGAAGATGCTATGAATGAAAGGACAGCTCGTCGATGGTTTTTGCGTTTCAAAGACGGTAATTTCGACCTGAAATATTTGGAGCGTTCCGGACGACCAGTGGACTTCGATGAGGACCGCTTAAACCATATTATTCACGAAGATCCCCTTCAAACCACCGTAGAATTGGCTAAGCAGATGAATTGTAGTCACATGACTGTATACCGCCATCTTAAATCAATGGGAAAAGTTCAGAAGTTCGGCGCTTGGGTTCCACATGTTTTGAGTAAAAACAACAAAAATCAACGTTCGACAATTGAACGCGAACAGAAGTACTATAGGTGTCGAAAATACTCACTTTCGTCTACTTGACATTCCATTTTGAAGGCTTGTAATCAAATAAAATAATACACGTAACGTAAAAGCAAACACAATATCTTGTAGAGCAGCAAATTTTCTTTCGAATGATGTATAACCTTTACCATTTTGTTTTACTTTTGGTGCTCATTTTTAAATTTGAAAAATAAAACGGACACAACTTATGTTAACACCTAATAGATTCATCGATTCCAGCTTAGAAAAAATAGTATCAAATCTCAGTAAAAATGTAACAATTCTGTGTACTGTATAAAACAACACAACACATGGGGTAATTTACAAACACAATTTATTAACATTTTACATGTTTGAATTCATCAGATAAAAAAATACGTGCGAATATATTACGTACAAATTATCCACAATTCTGTATTCATTACTTGTCAAAAATCTGGAAACTCTTACTGATGAAAATCCTGAGTTGACGTAATCATGTCATCGAGTAAAGCTGCAAGATCTTTGCTTCTCTTCATTCCCTTAATATGATGCGTAATTTTCGTCGAGCTAAGTCAAATACAACTGTCCCAAAGTCTTATGCTTCCATTACTTGATTGCAGTAACATTTTGGTTATTTAAATGTCAACGAAGATATGTTGGATAAGTAGGAGAGACTCTAAAACTTTTGCATCCGATTCACATTTAACCTAAGCAAGTATGACCAGTGCCACGTTTGTATGCACCAGCCTCATCCCTCAAATATGTGAAAAAAGCTTACCATTTCCGTTTCGACCGATGCTCTTATATAGAGTCTTTCAAATTGAGCGGTTTTTTTTGATAATTTTTTTTTAATTCTTGAATAAAACATACAATTTGCTTTGATTTCAAAACACTTTTTATTCATTGAAGTATAATGTATGCCATTTAAACACAATAAACAATATCCGCCAAATGTCCATCTCTTGCAGCTCCACAGATGTTCATTCTTTTGTCAAAATTTTTGATGAAATTTTGGCATAATTGCGGTTCTAACTCACCAATAACGTGAATAATTTCGTCCTTCAGCTCAGGAATTGATCGGGGGTCATTCTTATAGACCTGGCTTTTCACTTAACCCCAGAGAAAATAGTCCAACGGTGTCAGATCAGATGATATACGACTCCATTTTTTATAAATGCCATACGTTACACTTCTCAAATGTCACAAGACCCAGGCAAGCTCGCGACGCCATCTGTGTTTTATCCAAGAATTAAAATAACCGCTAAATTTGAAAGACCCTATAAAATGATATGTTTCGCGGCACACAACAAGCCATTATACTTTCTTTGTTAATATCTTCTCCGCAAATGCATCAGGAGGTCGAGGAAGCGGTGAAGAAGTGGCTGAAAGAGCTGGCGGCGGAGGTCTATGATACTGGTATACAAAAGCTGGTGCCCCGACTACAGAAATGTCTCGATCTCAACGGCGATTACGTTGAAAAATAGTTTAATATATTTGTGAAGTATCCTGTGAATTTCAATTAAATATAAGCATTTTTCGATCCTTCATAAATGTTGTAACCTTACTTTCTGGATGATCCTCGTATGTATGTGCATTCTCTTATCGAACGTATCAAAGCAAATGCGGACATGAAAAACCGTTGCATATTATCTAGTGAAGTATTTAATATCGAGTACTGTACAAACTTATTAATTTGAGTGAGTAAAGTAAATGACTAGGGGGTCGACGGTTGTTAAAGGGGTCTGCGGCCGAAAAAATATGGGAACTCTTGATCTAAATCGTTCTTGTACATGTGTTTATTACATATGATATTTATGAATCTTTGGGCGCCCTTTTTGACTTGGCGCTTCTAGACATGCCTAAATTTAACTGTTAGTAAACGCGGCTCTGTTATGATCACGTTTTTTTAGTTTCGGGATAGACGTCAATGGCATAAAATCATACAGCGAAGGAATCGTCCCATTCTGTCGAACATTACTTTGCGTACTTAACAGTCCCAATTCTCCTTCACATCACAAAAAATTCCAATTTCTTTCAAAATATGGACGTTCTCTTTTATCAAGCGATCAGATTAATATTCGTTGGAATTTTACATTAAATATTTACAAAACGCGGTTGTGCGCAGGTAACTAAAACCGCGGAATAAAAGGGACTACAATATTCCCATGTTGACAGTCCGTTTAATACATCCCGCGGCACAGGGAAGGGGTTAATCTGCTTGCCGTTTGTCGGGAATCTCGTTATTCGGGAATCACGGGAGGCTTTTAACTGGCCACTGCGTCACCAATTAACAACCCTAACTAGCCTTCTTAATAATAATTAACAGCGAGCCTGTAAAAGTTATCAATTGATATACATATTTGGAAATACGGATGAACGAAAAATTGGACCCCTTTTCAGGAAATAAAAGCGACGATAGAGATAGCGAGAAGCGCTTTCGTTGAAATGAAACCTTTTTTTACAAACTGAGATTTGAGCCTCGAAATGAAAATATGTATGATTCACTGCTACTTCATCTCAACTCTCCTCTATGGAATGGAGACGTGGATACTGAACCTAGAACATCACGTAGAATCAAGACTTTTAATACAACATCGATCTAAAAAAATTCAGCCTAAATATGTAAGTTAGAGTGTGAACGAACAGAGTCCATGCCAATCGCATGGCAAAGCGATGTTTCAGTTAAAATTTGATGCCTCTACCCTCAGTAGCATGTTAACTAAAGCCGATAGAAGACGCGTTGTTTTCTGAAATATTAAAAATTCAATATTGCATAGTTATTGTCAGCATCTAAACGACGTTTAATTTCTGCTGAGCTTTTCTTGTTTTTTGGACAGAAACTTGATAATCGCACGATATTCAATTATTAACATTTCAAAATATAACGAAACAACACGTCTTCTGTCGACTCTAGTTGGCATACTACTGATGGTCGACGTATCAAATTTGTAACACGACCTGGCTACGCGGTGTACGTGACCGCGGCGTGAAATCTGTCTGCGACACTATCTGGCGCTTTCCTTTTTTCGTGTCTTTTACAGCCATTCCTATTTATTCTATTCTCTTTCCCATTTTCCAAGCGTTTGTCATTCTTGTAGCGATCCTTACTCCCTGTGATCACAGCGCGAGCCGCTGTTATTGTTTAGCGAGAACGAGACAGCGACATATCTTCTGCGCCTTTCTACAAATCATATAAATACGGGACGTGTAACAATAAATATTGTTTAGCGAGAACGAGACAGCGACATATCTTCTGCGCCTTTCTACAAATCATATAAATACGGGACGTGTAACAATAAATATTGTTTAGCGAGAACGAGACAGCGACATATCTTCTACGCCTTTCTACACACATTCCAAATATTATAAATACCGACGTTTAACAATAAAATATCTCTTTCCATATTCCGATTTCAAACGAGTTTTATTAAAACAACGATCATCCTCATCATCTTTCCATTCGGGACAACCGTTCCTAAATTCTCAACTGTACCAGACACACCGTTATATCTATAACTATTACCACCCTGGTATAGTTTTTTTTAGCACAGGAAGGGAAAGGTTAAACACTTGTATCAAGAATGCTCTTTTGCAGTGAAGAATCAACGCACATATAGTCAATTCAATATCGTTAATTACCTCTTTCCCACGTATATATGTGACTTCTTTTCTGGTCATTGAAAACCGAACCTGGAAGCAACGAGTGCAAAACAAACGCATTACCACTAGACCACGAAAGTCGTCACATATGACAGTTCGCTATTGATAATGATGGGAAAGAGTACAAAAGAGAACAACATCATATCATGCAGATTTAACAGGATAAAGCTCAGTAACAATGCGTATTATAATTGGTGTATTGTGGAGTTAGGCCCGGCACAAAGGCCTCGTTACGAATGCCAACTGAGCTTTTCGTCGAGAGGGTGGTTGATAAGGGAGGGAACACCACCCCTGGGAAGGTGGATATTACCACCAGATAATATAATACTACGCAATTTGTGCAAAACGAGGAAAATTTGTTTGCGTCCGATTTATATTTAACCTTTAGAAATATGAATGACCACGTGTCTGTGTTTCGAAAAAGACTCAAATAGCAGTGGCATAGCGGAGATCTTCTACGCCCGAGGATATGACAAAAAAATTGCGCACCCTTGCAAAACTTGACGACTTCCGTGGCCTGGTGGTAAGACACTTGTCTGCCGATCCGAAGGTTGCGGGTTCGATCCCCCCCTGGAACCCATATTTATTTAAATAGGATTCCAGTCTGGTTAACACTTAGGGCCTATAAAAACATCTTTCTGGTTGGTTGGAAGAGATTGCCACATGGCAATAAACTCGCCAGGTAAAAAAAAAAAAAAAAAAAAACTGTTAACTAAGTGTTGTTCGGGAAGAATATGGATGTTGGCCGACTTGAGACCGGTGTAAAGGGTGCAACCGCATTTAACCCCGATCTGAATGAGGATCAACATGACAAATAATTGAAGTTAATCTGATTTACTTGGTCTCAGCCTATTTCAAATAGGCGGCCTCTAATTCTTGTTATTTGTATATTTTAAAATAATGAATGCATTTTTTTGTTGTCATTAAATTGTGATTTGTGATACACTCGCAAAGTGACAGAGCTCGTTCATTAAAAATATTTATGACCTATCAATTTATTACACACATCAATTCATGGTAATATTTTTGTGGGATAAATAAATAAATTTCAAATGGGTCTTTTTGTGGATGAAAATATTTCGGCAATTTTCAGCATGTTTTTCACCTATACAGGAAGGGCCCGCGTCCAAACTTTGCACAGAGTCCCGCAATTTTCCAGACGGCTCTGGATGAAAGATCAATTAACCTAGGCAAATCCTGTATATACTCGTACATACATTTCAATATACGAGTTTATGTATATATTTTTTTATTTACACATGACAAGAAATATATACAATTTGCGAAACAACAACAGGTAATTTAATTTGGACATACAATTTTAATGGATCTGGGTTTGTTGCATTTCATTTGTCGTGTCCCTAGTAAACTAGGCTTTTGCCTATATCTCACTGAGGATATTTAGCATGAAAAAATAAATCGATGCTTCTTTCCGATTTTCTATTACACAAAAACAAAACCCCGTTTCACATTCTCATCAACCTGACAAATAGTGACACTCAATTACATACAACTGGAAACATCATGCGAAATCAAACTCCTCACACATCATCACTCCAGAAAGACCAAAAACATTCATCCCATAATATACCGCATACAATCATAAAAATAAAAACAAAAATACACAGAAATACAAATACGAGTATATAACAACAAAATTAAAACAACAAAAAGAAACCCGCACTCAAGAGCCCACACAAATCTTTCCCACACGTCATTCATCCTGAAAGCCCAAGTACTCAAACTCCTGTCGCAATAACAACCACGCTCCGATCGACTGCCTCAATGGTTTTCCTCCCTTTACCTTTATTGAATTCGGCACGTCATTGAATATCATGGGAGCTAAATAGGCATATTGCCTTTGGGTAAAAGAGGTTTTAACTCTAGGGATGATGAACATTTGATTAGTTGCCATGCGTGTCATGTGTCTGCTGAGTCTGCATCTTGCTTTCCTCTCGATGGTAGTGGCAGATAATGGATTTGAGATGCAAATTTGCTATGTTCAGGACCCGAAAAGCTCCGCCGTGGGATACCGGGCAGGAAATTTATTAATTACTTTCACAATCAATTTTTGGAAAACCTGCAATATGCGTTTTTGGGTTAAGGTGCATCCCTCCCAAACTGATATACCGTAAGAAAGTGTTGACTGACATAATGCGAAGTATATACTTTTAAAAATATTTTCACTGAGCACATTTCGAATCATACGGAATACGTACCTTAGTTTTCTGATTTTTGTGCTCAAAGTGTTAATATGGACCTCCCAACGAAGGAACTGATCAACAAAAACTCCAAGGTACTTTATACTATTAACCCTTTCCAAAGAAACTCAACTACAGTCAGCCAAGGGTGAACAAGTGTGAACACATTATTTTGGATACATCATAATATTCATTTTAAAATTATTTAACTTAAGTTACACATACCGTATACATATAAAAGATGAAATATGAATGCCCTTAATTGTGAAATATACTACTATAGTATAGTTCAAAAGTTATGATACGACTACAATAGGCTATCCCTCGTAATTAAATATGATTATCAGCAATTTAGAGCATGGAAGATGCCAGCACGTAAATTGGTGTATAAGCAGCATATAAGCTACAGAAAAATATAGATTCTTATTAAAAACGATCTAAGCTAACGAACGCTAACCGTGAAACCACGGCAGCCGATACCTGATATATAATTTCATCACGTTAGGTTATATTAGATTTGATATCAGTTAGGTTAAGTTAGATTTGGTTAGGTTAAGTTAGATTTGTAATTTAAGTAAGGTTAGGTTAAGTTAGATTTGGTAACAGTTTTAATTTGAACTAACCTTTCACTAGGCATAGTTTATTATAGTGCTTTTTATAAGATTTCTCAGTTGTCTTTACATGAGAGAGTATGGATATTATCTCATGGCTTTATCTAAGTGTCTTCTTACTGGGGATGCTTAGTTACAGGTCATTATAGAGTGGAAGATATTTTCGATTGGCTTTCCACTTTTTTTGTTCACTCAGGGGTAATTTAGCTAACCCATCCGTCCTAAACAGTCTTGGTTTGTACTAGTATGTTCTGGATAGTTATTCGAAACAACGCACCCACAGATTGTTCTATCATCCTATACCATAAAGGGATAAATCCTCAGCAAGACAGTTCTCTACGGATAAAACCATGCCTCGAACATAAAACCTTGTATACTCAAGAAAATGTAGCATGATCCCTGTGACTTTTGAAATGTCATGTCTCAAAGGGATGGGGTAAAATCGTTTTTCTTTTACAAATCGAAAAATTGCTTTTCTCTAAACTGACGTTTTAATTCCTAATTTTCATTATACTGACTTTCTAATGTATTGTATCATTTGTATCTTTCTTTAAATAGGCCAAGATCCACAATGAATTAATACTAATTACAACATTTAATTTTATGTATAAAAAAAAACGAAAACATAATTATCGTATACCCCATCCCTACCCAATGCAGACTAACGTAGTGACTTTTGACGAACGTCGTCAAATATTATTTGATTTTAACAAACTGACATATTTTGGTTAATTTGTAACAAGATGTATTAATTTGTCATTATTGTTAGTTTTATGTAATGTTAATGTCTTCTCTCTTGAATGTATTTTTATGGTTTGCATCATATGGTCTAGTTTGTGGGGTGAGCCCGGACCTTTTAATGTCTTCTCTCTTGAATGTATTTTTATGGTTTGCATCATATGGTCTAGTTTGTGGGGTTAGCCCGGACCTTTTAATGTCTTCTCTCTTGAATGTATTTTTATGGTTTGCATCATATGGTCTAGTTTGTGGGGTGAGCCCGGACCTTTTAATGTCTTCTCTCTTTAATGTATTTTTATGGTTTGCATCATATGGTCTAGTTTGTGAGGTGAGCCCGGACCTTTTAATGTCTTCTCTCTTGAATGTATTTTTATGGTTTGCATCATATGGTCTAGTTTGTGGGATGAGCCCGGAACTTTTAATGTCTTCTCTCTTGAATGTATTTTTATGGTTTGCATCATATGGTCTAGTTTGTGGGGTGAGCCCGGACCTTTTAATGTCTTCTCTCTTGAATGTATTTTTATGGTTTGCATCATATGGTCTAGTTTGTGGGGTGAGCCCGGACCTTTTAATGTCTTCTCTCTTTAATGTATTTTTATGGTTTGCATCATATGGTCTAGTTTGTGAGGTGAGCCCGGACCTTTTAATGTCTTCTCTCTTGAATGTATTTTTATGGTTTGCATCATATGGTCTAGTTTGTGGGATGAGCCCGGAACTTTTAATGTCTTCTCTCTTGAATGTATTTTTATGGTTTGCATCATATGGTCTAGTTTGTGGGATGAGCCCGGACCTTTTAATGTCTTCTCTCTTGAATGTATTTTTATGGTTTGCATCATATGGTCTAGTTTGTGGGGTTAGCCCGGACCTTTTAATGTCTTCTCTCTTGAATGTATTTTTATGGTTTGCATCATATGGTCTAGTTTGTGGGGTGAGCCCGGACCTTTTAATGTCTTCTCTCTTGAATGTATTTTTATGGTTTGCATCATATGGTCTAGTTTGTGGGGTGAGCCCGGACCTTTTATGGTTTGCATCATATGGTCTAGTTTGTGGGGTTAGCCCGGACCTTTTAATGTCTTCTCTCTTGAATGTATTTTTATGGTTTGCATCATATGGTCTAGTTTGTGGGGTGAGCCCGGACCTTTTAATGTCTTCTCTCTTGAATGTATTTTTATGGTTTGCATCATATGTTCTAGTTTGTGGGGTGAGCCCGGACCTTTTAATGTCTTCTCTCTTGAATGTATTTTTATGGTTTGCATCATATGGTCTAGTTTGTGGGATGAGCCCGGAACTTTTAATGTCTTCTCTCTTGAATGTATTTTTATGGTTTGCATCATATGGTCTAGTTTGTGGGGTGAGCCCGGACCTTTTAATGTCTTCTCTCTTGAATGTATTTTTATGGTTTGCATCATATGGTCTAGTTTGTGGGGTTAGCCCGGACCTTTTAATGTCTTCTCTCTTGAATGTATTTTTATGGTTTGCATCATATGGTCTAGTTTGTGGGGTGAGCCCGGACCTTTTAATGTCTTCTCTCTTGAATGTTTTTTTATGGTTTGCATCATATGGTCTAGTTTGTGGGGTGAGCCCGGACCTTTTATGGTTTGCATCATATGGTCTAGTTTGTGGGGTGAGACCGGATCTTTTAATGGTTTCTCTCTTGAATGTATTTTTATGGTTTACATCATATGGTCTAGTTTGTGGGATGAGCCCGGAACTTTTAATGTCTTCTCTCTTGAATGTATTTTTATGGTTTGCATCATATGGTCTAGTTTGTGGGGTGAGCCCGGACCTTTTAATGTCTTCTCTCTTGAATGTATTTTTATGGTTTGCATCATATGGTCTAGTTTGTGGGGTTAGCCCGGACCTTTTAATGTCTTCTCTCTTGAATGTATTTTTATGGTTTGCATCATATGGTCTAGTTTGTGGGGTTAGCCCGGACCTTTTAATGTCTTCTCTCTTGAATGTATTTTTATGGTTTGCATCATATGGTCTAGTTTGTGGGGTGAGCCCGGACCTTTTAATGTCTTCTCTCTTGAATGTATTTTTATGGTTTGCATCATATGGTCTAGTTTGTGGGATGAGCCCGGACCTTTTAATGTCTTCTCTCTTGAATGTATTTTTATGGTTTGCATCATATGGTCTAGTTTGTGGGGTGAGACCGGATCTTTTAATGGTTTCTCTCTTGAATGTATTTTTATGGTTTGCATCATATGGTCTAGTTTGTGGGGTGAGACCGGATCTTTTAATGGTTTCTCTCTTGAATGTATTTTTATGGTTTGCATCATATGGTCTAGTTTGTGGGATGAGCCCGGAACTTTTAATGTCTTCTCTCTTGAATGTATTTTTATGGTTTGCATCATATGGTCTAGTTTGTGTGGTGAGCCCGGACCTTTTAATGTCTTCTCTCTTGAATGTATTTTTATGGTTTGCATCATATGGTCTAGTTTGTGGGGTGAGCCCGGACCTTTTAATGTCTTCTCTCTTGAATGTATTTTTATGGTTTGCATCATATGGTCTAGTTTGTGGGGTGAGCCCGGACCTTTTATGGTTTGCATCATATGGTCTAGTTTGTGGGGTGAGCCCGGACCTTTTATGGTTTGCATCATATGGTCTAGTTTGTGGGATGAGCCCGGACCCGGACCTTTTAATGTCTTCTCTCTTGAATGTATTTTTATGGTTTGCATCATATGGTCTAGTTTGTGGGGTTAGCCCGGACCTTTGAATGTCTTCTCTCTTGAATGTATTTTTATGGTTTGCATCATATGGTCTAGTTTGTGGGGTGAGCCCGGACCTTTTAATGTCTTCTCTCTTGAATGTATTTTTATGGTTTGCATCATATGGTCTAGTTTGTGGGGTGAGCCCGGACCTTTTAATGTCTTCTCTCTTGAATGTATTTTTATGGTTTGCATCATATGGTCTAGTTTGTGGGGTGAGACCGGATCTTTTAATGGTTTCTATCTTGAATGTATTTTTATGGTTTGCATCATATGGTCTAGTTTGTGTGGTGAGCCCGGACCTTTTAATGTCTTCTCTCTTGAATGTATTTTTATGGTTTGCATCATATGGTCTAGTTTGTGGGGTGAGCCCGGACCTTTTAATGTCTTCTCTCTTGAATGTATTTTTATGGTTTGCATCATATGGTCTAGTTTGTGGGGTGAGCCCGGACCTTTTATGGTTTGCATCATATGGTCTAGTTTGTGGGGTGAGCCCGGACCTTTTATGGTTTGCATCATATGGTCTAGTTTGTGGGATGAGCCCGGACCCGGACCTTTTAATGTATTCTCTCTTGAATGTATTTTTTTTGTCATCTATTTATTTTCTGTGTTTTTTTTTATATTCTTGTTCTACGTGTTCAAGGGTGTGGGCTGAAAAACATCTGGTGTCCCCGTGGCTGGGTTCGCCCTATATTGGTGGGGTGTATCTTGACCGAGGGGATGTAATTAGATGAGCCCAGACCTTTTGATAGCTTCTGTATTTAATGTATTATCTGCAATTTATGTGTTTTAGAAGTGTTATTTAAATATATTTTGTATGTACATACTATGTTGCTGTCAATAAACCTATATTTAATTATTATTATTTATTTATTTATATAAGCTACAAAAAAAACTAAAACCAGATGTAAAATGGTCTAAGAGTCCCCGGTCGCAGGGCTATGGTTTTCGCCATCCATAGCCCTAC
This sequence comes from Odontocerum albicorne, assembly GCA_949825065.1. Classification (NCBI taxonomy): domain Eukaryota; kingdom Metazoa; phylum Arthropoda; class Insecta; order Trichoptera; family Odontoceridae; genus Odontocerum; species Odontocerum albicorne. The sequence goes on from OX463856.1 coordinate 34,427,209, forward strand.
GACCGGGGACTACTGCCCCTTTCGTCACGCCACTGTCTAATTGATTTAAATAAGATAGCGAAAGAACCTAGATATTATTTCAACATTGTTTTGCGTGCTCAAACGTCTCAGGTTTTATCTTCGCGAAAAAAAATCACTTTCTCTCAGAAAACTAACGTTTTCTTCGATCAGTCGACGAGAAACTTCGTTGTATACCAACATACCACACTTTACTTGACAGATCTTCATTTGTGTTCACATAATGAACTTTCAAGAGTTATCAGATGTGCACCATCCTTGATAAAGTTTGAAAGATAATTAAATAACTAGTACATTACTCAGAATACCCTTTCATCCTAATTTTCTTCCGTGTTCCTTCATTCTCTCTTTTTAAATATTTTACTTAACCTTTCCATTATCGAAGAGAGAATCGTTGTCACATTTTCTTTATATTGTTTTATGCTTTTGTTGTTCAAAGTACAACCTAATGGGATTTTTGTCAAGTGGCAATATATTCCAACCAACCAGAAAGGTGTCTAACAGGTAGTAAGTAAGAACCTTCTTACTTACTACCTGTTAAATACAGAAAAAAATGGGTAGCAATGGAAATCGATCCTGCAATCTCCGAGTCGAAAGGCAATCACCAATCTGGTTAAGGAGGTCATTTGCTGCATCGTTGGAAGAAATTGATGTATACACAAAAGTAAATAAATTTATTTTTTTCAAATTTCACATCAAATTTATCTAATATCATATTATATAAAAGGCCGTTAACTTGAGGTAGCACCACTATTGAATAAAAGAGATGCCACCTAACTTTGAAATTCATCACAGAGGGACCCCCCAAATTAGAAAAAATATTTTATTACGTTTTGGTTGTACATAATACAACCTGGTGAGTTTATTGTCATGTGGCAATCTCTTTCAAAAACCATTCAGAAATATGTCTAAGAGGCATGAAGCGCTAAACTAAAACACCTTTTAAAAATATATAGCAACAACAATACAAATCGAATCCACAACCTCTGAGTTATAATATATATTATTATTTTTTGTTTACAAAACAATCCTGTGAGCTAATTATTGCATTTACCATACTTTTTGAATCGACGAGTTATGAAAAACCCCATATGATTACCATTGAAAATCGATCCCAAATCCTCCGGGTAACGAGTCAAAAGTTCTACCGCTGTCACGAAATTTGTTATATTATTGTAGAAGTAAATTTCATTTCTAAATACTAATTTATATTTTGTTAAAAAATGTTATGGTTCGAAATCGACATTCATCAATAAATTATTGATAAATTTTTATTACAAATATTGATAAGATTTTTTTGAGAACCACAGACATTAATAATTATGGTCACAGATATTGATAAAATAATTTTGATATTCACAAGCATTGATATATATTTTTTTGGTCACAGATTATTGATAAGAGTTTTTTTAATGGTCAAAGATATACGGAATTGAGTTATTAAAGATCAATTCGAACTTGAGTAAGATGAAAAAGAGCACTCGGAGAAAATTTGAACATGTACATATATTTTAAAAAAGGGGATGTTAAAATTTGAACATATATTTTAAAAAAGGGGATGTTAAAAGTTAAAGAAATTGTATGAGAAGGTGTTTGGGTGTAGAAGAGGCGAAATATGTATGTCGCGATAGGAAAGTCTGGCGCTTTTTCCTGTTTGCCTACCCCGATAGGGAAATGACATGATGGTATGTACTATATGTATATATGTTATTGATATAAAAATGTATGTTTACTGATATTGATAAGGTATTTAATTATCACAGTTTGTGATAAGATTTATTTTATGTTCTTGGAAATGAAAATTAGTTATAACTACTACTTTGATCAAAAAGTTTTAGGACTTTATTCATACAATCGAAAATACAAGTTTATTCATCAAAATCGATATGGTCCCCTTCAAAGTACTCCCCATTGACTGCAACGCACTTACGCCAGCGCTTGATCCAATCCTCGAAACACCGCTGGTACTCAATTTTCTGTATGTCCATCAGAGCCGTATTCGATTTTTTCATGACATCCTCTCGGGTGCTGTAACGCGTTCCGCGAAGCGATTTTTTAAGTCGGTTGAACAGGAAAAAGTCGCAGGGAGCCAGATCAGGTGAATTCAAAGGCTGCTGAATAATAATCGTGTTGTTTTTGGTAAAAAAACTCATGGAAATCATGTCTTTCGAGATTTCAACGCGGTCCTTTTTTCGAATGAAATTGAGGTCTTTCGGCACCAGTTTTGTAGCGACACGTCTGAGGCCCAAATCACTAACCAAAATGTCTTGAGCGGATCCATAAGCGATGTTGAAGTCCTCTGCCAGCTCTCTGATGGTCAGTTTGTGGTTTTCGGACAACATTTCTTTGATTTTATCGATGTTTTCATCAGTTTTTGACTGCCACTGCGTTCGTCACCCTAGACCACCGAAAAACACTTCTCCAACATTTCTAAGGTCTGCGGACCGTTAAAGCCGTTTTTCCTACAAAATGTAATGCAAACTCGTTGATGCCATTTTCAAACTTGTAAAAAATCGAAAACACGCACAAAGATAGATGTACTCAGTACAGCGTAACTTTTACAAATGTTAAGCTATGACGTTGAAATTTGGAGGGAAGTGTCAATGATAGATGTGGTAACCTAACAAAAAAAAAGAATTTCAATCGGGTGACTGACAGCGCCGCACTGTGGCCGGTCCTAAAACTTTTTGACCAAGGTAGTATATCTTTGATTAAATTAGGTACTCGAGCATTTATTTATTACACAGCAGTGTCTTTTAAATACAAATACATATAAAACAGGTTCATATACCATAAACACTTAAAATTATTGACAAAATTACTAAATTTTATCTTTAGCTAACATATACTCGTAGATACAAAAAGCAGTAGTAATAATTACTATATCATAGTATAAATAGGCCAAAACCCATACGATGGTTGTCGTCAAAGAAAGAATACGTGAATCGAATTTTGAATACAAGAGAGCGAGAGAGGAATACTTGGATTCTCTGCGAAAGTAATTCGAAATTTGAATCTCGGTGGGTCCGTGATAACTGAACGAATTTTTAATACCTAGCTAACAATTTTTGAACCGGTGTAAAAGGGGACGATGTATAAATGATATATATAAACAAATTTTACATTTATGAATATATATTTTCATAAATGTAGAATTTGTTTTACTTCCGTGAATATTTAACGGGCTGCAACTAGTTACTAATTAATTGTTTAAAACAGAGTTACCTTATATTATTTGGCTCACCACCACATTTTCAAAGATCACTTTTAAGCGCGCCCCTGAAAAGCTGTATCTCAATCAAACTAATAATGAAATTGTAAGTGTAAAATATTTATGTAGCTGTGTGTAAAACTTTTGGATTTCAAAGCACTAGTTTGGAGATAAAACTATTTTTTTTTAGAAAATAAAGCGACGTTTACATTATACGATCGTTGGTTCAATGGTGCTGCTGTGTCTTCATAGTCAAATGGATACATGCTGTGTCTACATAGTCAAATGGATAAGTATTCGCTAAAAACTGTTTAGGTGACCAAATTTTTTTAGCATCGTCCTACTGCCCATTTTCTCTCCAACGTCCCCCTACTACCCCTGGGGCCAGCAATGCCTCCCCCTCTGATCCCTTCAGCTCTCACAGGGGGCGGTAGAGCCTACTTTCAATATATGTATATGTATATTACAATGAGGAAAGTGTAGACGGATGATCTCTAAATATTTACTAAGTTTTTTTAATAATTGGAACATGGAGAGTTTGGTGGAATATAATTTATCTTGAGGCAATATATAACAGAACGAATATTGGCTCAATATCTTGATGAACTGGTTCAATGACTTTAAATCTAGTTTATCGGAAAGACTACGCGAAGTCATAATGTATGACAAAATATGGAATAAAGTGATATGGGGTGAATTTGAACTTGATTGCTGTGTTAAATGGGATAAAAAAAAGAGCACGCTTAGATGATTTGGGCATGTGGAATGAATGAATGAAGAAATACTTACCAAACAGATATATAGTGCATATATGAGTGGATTTATAATAATAACTAAATAAAAAATTGTTCACATTTATAGCTCTATAGCTATGGTGGAAATATAACTAGCTAGCAAATATCATGAAAAATGTATAGCTAGCATATATTATATGCCATGGAAAATGTAAAGCTACCATAAATATCATGGAAAATGTAGATGTAGCTAGCATAGATATCATGAAATATGTATAACAAGCAAAGATATCATGGAAAATGTATAGTTAGCATATACCACAATGTTTGTGCTCCCCTGATGATGAGGTGAAAGCCTTCAAACCGGTAGGGCTATACCGTTACAAAAAGTGGAATAAACAGTGTTTGATCAAACAAACTACAATGTCTTTAAACCTCCACAACGTTAATGCCTTAACTATAAATAATATATGAAAATGTATAACTACCATAAATATCATAGAAAATGTATAGCCAGTGTAGATATCATGGAAAATATATAACTAGCAAAGATATAATGGAAAATGTATAGCTAGCATAGATATACTATAATGGAAAATGTATAGGTAGCATAAGTGTCGTGGAAAATGGATAACATACTATAGCAAGCATAAATATCATGGAAAACGTTTGTATTTTTTTGGAAGAGTTTTTGAGTATTTTATTGCCTTAAACCCAGTGTTAAGTAGCGGGATAAAAGTTGTGCACTTGTTCTTAAGTTAAGTGACTGTTAAGTAACGTATGAGTACGTACTAATGTTTACTTGTAATACTTGAATAGCATGTTAATTTAGATTTAAAAGAAACTGTAGAAGAAATTTTGCTACGTGGGTACTATTTTCTCAGATGATGAATGAATTAAAAGGGAGATTGAGTGGCGTGAGCGATAGGAAACGGAGTCAATCGGGCACTTAAACATATAACCTCAAATCACATAGTATTAAAATCTGTTAAGATCATAGTCTACAACAGTATCTTAGTACCAGCTTTGATGGGTAGGAATGAAACGTGAGCGTTGAAGAAGACTGATGGAAGCCGAAAAATCTTGTAGAAATTTGCACTAAAAATAATACAGGGGGTTACAATATATGAGACAGAATATGGGATGAAAGATTATGTATGAATGTGAAATTAAGATTGATGCGTTAAAACGAAGAACTATATAAATGCAGAAAGTCTATCCAAACAAATATACACAGCAAATGTGAGTGACATACGTGGTAGAGGAAGACTAAGGAAAGTATGGCTGGATCTAATGAAAGAAGGAAACGTTAAAAGTCATAAAAAATCGTAGGAGTTTTATGAGAAGATGTATGGATGTAGAACAAGCGTGGGTGTGTGTGAGTATCGCGATATGAAGAAGTAAAAGGTGTTTGTCGAGATAGAAAAGTCTAGGCGTTCTGTCCTGTCTGCCTGCCCCAATAGGGAACTAGTGTAATGGTTTGTATGTAATGTTTACTTATGTATTTGTCCGTGTACAATAATGCTTTAATGCCACAATTTTTAATACTTGAATTTTTTTAGAAATAAATTAATCATATTTTGTGACACAATCGGACGCTAGAATTATTTATTAGATAGTTTATTGTAAAATAAAGAAAATTAGCATTCGGAAATCTTTTCCAACCAACCAAACAATAATTATGCATATAAGTGCCAATTGCTGGGTGAAAGCTTTCAAAAGTATTTTCAACGAGAAAACTTAAATATGGTACGAGTATACTATATGTTATATAAAGCATTAAAAAAACTGATCAAAATTATTGAAAACAAATTAATTGCAAATGTCTACAAATATTGCAGAAGGAAGGTGGGAAAGGATGAGAAAAACACATTTCGTCGTTTATTGGAAAGAAGTGTATTATTTTTTAAGTCGCTGTTTGAAGCAAACCAACGATGGCGAGTCTTATCGCAACCGATAACTAGTTTCAGAATCTGACTGAATTAAGTTTTAAAAACTCTCAACTATGAAGTCGTTTAAAGTGAGATAAAATATTGTTTATGGTTAAGGCATTAACTTTGTGGAGGTTTAAAGACATTGTAAGTTATTTTATCAAACACTGTTTATTCCAATTTTTGTAACGGTATAACCCTACCGGTTTCAAGGCTTTCACCTCGTCTTCAGGGGAGCATAAACAAGACTGATTAACCAAACAAGATCATGAAGATGAGGTGAAAGCCTTGAAACCGGTAGGGTTATACCGTTACAAAAAGTGGAATAAACAGTGTTTGATAAAATAAATTACAATGAGATAAAATATGTTATTGAAACTCTGGAACCAGTACTAACTAATATTAGACTCGCTCCGTCATTGGTATATTTTGAAAAACGATTGAAAAAAACTTTTAATTTCAAGTCAGTAATGTAACATGTTTCGTTTGCGATTTGCTTTTCCTTTCCACCGTCCCTTTCTTTTTCATTTTATTGATGATATCTCATTATTATTTTTAGTATTTGCTGGAACTTGTTATCAACTAATGTAAGACTCGCTCCCATATTGGTATATTTTAAAAGATTACTGATTATTTAGTCAGTAATGTAAGGTGTTTCAGTCAAGATTTCCTTTTCCTTTCCACCGTCCTTTGATTGACGATATCTCACTTTAAATTTTACTGTTTATAAAGGTCAAATTGAGCGGTTTTTTTTATTCTTTTTTTAATTCTTGAATAAAACACACAATTTGCTTTGATTTAAAAAAAACTTTTTATTGGACATTGAAGTATAATGTATGATATTTAAACACAAAAACCAATATCCGCCAAATGTTTACCTATTGCAGCTCCACAGATGTCCATTCTTTTGTCAAAACTTTCGATTACATTTTGGCATAATTGCGGTTCTAACTCACCAATAACGCGAATAATTTCGTCCTTCAGCTCAGGAATTGATTGGGGGCCATTCTTATAGACCTGGCTTTTCACGTAACCTCAGAGAAAATAGTCCAACGGTGTCAGATCACATGATCTTGGTGGCCAATTAACATCACCGTTTCCGGAAATTACAATACATAAAATAACTCAACAATTTTAACGCGTTGTTGTATTGTATGATACACGACTCCATTTTTATAAATGTCATACATTACACTTCTCAAATGTCACAAAACTCAGGGAAGTTCGCGACGCCATCTGTGTTTTATCCAAGAAATAAAAAAACAGCTCAATTTGAAAGACCCTTTATTATTTATGAATTTCGTACAAATAAATAATGATTTAAAAAATTTTTTTCAATCATGTAACTTCCTTTATTTACTTTTGTCTGGTCGGTCGGTAGAGATTACCACTTGACATTAAACCATCTGAATTAGTTTTATTTATATGTGACAAGAATTTCTTTGAATACTTATTTTTAAAAAAACCAACAGGTAATTTAGTGCGGACACATATTTTTTATGGATCTGAATGTGTTGCCTTTCATTTGTCGTGTCTCCAGTAAACTAGGCTTTTGCCTGTATCTTACTGAGGACATATGACATGGAAAAAATAAATTTACATTTATTTCAGATTTTTATTATGTAGTGCCTCGTTGTATACTCTGGTTGGAAAAATTTCCACTCTGCAATAAACCCGCAAAAAAAAAGTTTTTTTAAAAATTTAATTTACATATGACAAGATTTTTTAAAAACACAACAGTTTATTAAATGTGGACACATAATGCTTATCTATCTGAGTGTGTTGCCTTTCATTTGTCGTGTCTTCAGTAAACTAGGCTTTTGCCTGTATTTTGTCAATATATTGATATTTATTTTAGATTTTTTATTATACAATACCCCGTTGCATACTCTCAACTCGACAAACAGCGACACTCAATTACACATGTATATATCATAAATTGTTACACAATATGGTTAAGTGTTATATAAATTAATAATCCAGAATTATTGCGATTACAAATAAATATTTTTCTTTCCCAAATAAGGCAAAACAAAAAGTGAACAAACTACGAACAAAAAAAAAGTTGGTCAATTCACCAGACAAGTACTGTTATATACTGTTATGTACCACTATATGTACTCATTAAATTCTGCCAAATTGTCAGTGGTGGGCGTGGCTTCGGTAGACCCGCCCACAACCCACAACAAAACCGCAAAGTCCACTAATGCTCAAAGTGTGGCGCAAGCTCGATCGTTCTACATTTATTAAATTGTGTACGAATTTCAAAAAAACACTAATTACATGATAACTGCTTAAAAATGTACATACATACAATTTATTTTAGTGAAATTATTTATTTAGAGAAAGTTTTAAGATTTTTTACTATATTTTTTTATAAACATTCCAACGCATTTATTGGGTAATTTAAAAATACTAGTTGCAGCTCGTGAAATATTCACGGAAGTAAAACAAATTCTACACGTTTGAAAAACCGAATGGAGCAAAATCAGTTTAAAGTTTTTAGGGTTCATTAATGTTTAAAGTTTAAAATAAAAAAAGGTACATCTTGATTGATGAATTATTTAATTCTCAAAAATTATCTTTATACACGATGTTTTGTGTATAAACCTTACTGTTGTTCAATTCAAGTCGTTGATAATTTTTTCCTTGAAGACTTGTTTCAGATATATTGACTTTAATGTTTTCGCGTTTCCGACATCGTGAAAAAGCCACATATAATGGTCTGCATTCAAAAAAAGAGCGTAAGATAAATAAACACAAGTAATTATAAGGTTTAATATAATAGGAAATAAATAAATTATTTAATGAATTACAATTCAAAATAAATTGGTATCGTCCCCTTTTACACCGGTTCAAAAATCACGGACCCACCGAGTTTCAAATTTCGAAGTATTCCTCTCTCGCTCTCTTATATACAAAATTCAATTCACGTATTCTTTCTTTGACGACAACCGTCGTACGGGCTTTGGCCTATTTATATTGTGATTGTTTGGATTGATTGACAAATAAAAAAAAACAAACAATGCCAACATGTGCAATAATATTAAGCTAGTTTAATATGTGTTTCATGATCCAATTTCCAATTAATTTATTTATGTTGTCTTCACGTCCAAGAGATATGTTGTTTCCTCAATTATCTCTAAACAAGTAAAATGTGGCATGGATTATTTTTGCTTGTGACTGTTCAATATTGAAATTATCAAAAAATATTTTAAATTATTTTTCGTTCAGTTAAGGACATAACGTATGTTTGAAAAGTTTGGTAAAAAAGCAAGTAAAATAAATCCTTCACTGCAGGCAAGTATCATTCCTCAAGCGACTTATGTCAAAACTTCAGCCAGATGCGACGCGTAGTTAACATTTGACAGCTATCTGAATCGGCCACTTTAAAATTTGTCGCAAGGATGGAAAAAATGAGTGTCGTGGCGTCATAAAATATTATTATTTGAAGGACAACCATGCAGATCAAAGCCGAGTTGGATGAAGTTCACGGTGACTGCATCATTAACCCTTCCTGTTCTGTGATGTGTAACTAGTACACATTGCTTCTAAAAACTTTAATATCTCTACAAATATAATAAATACTGGGTTCAGATTTTAAGTTTTCCTCCGTAACACATTTACACATTGAATAAAAAAAAAAAATATGAATAATAATTAGCACTTATCGGCCACTTTAGAGATATTTTGTATAAATCGGGAATAAATTCACCAATAAAATCAAACGTGTGCCAGTGTGTGACGTAGGTATATTCATTCTAAAAAATCACTATGGGTGAGAAGCGACACTATTCACGTCTCACTCTCACTCTACTTCAGTATATGGGAACGCAATAAATACAATCTCAGTTCCCTCGCTTTTCTCGCTCAGTAGGTCGGTGGCTTTCGGTAGAGGTGGTCGCTTGGCCCGTTTTGTGAACGTTAGCCGATGTTTTTTTCATGTTTTCAGCAATTAAATTTCAATTATTATCCCTTTTGACTTAACATTTAATTAATTTAAGCGATTGGCTATGAATGTTATTTTTCCGATTTTAAATCGCTCATTTTTACATGTGTATTGAATACACAACACTGGAACGCACGGATTTTTTTTAGCACAGGAAGGGAAAGGTTAAAGACTGTTTATTTCTGGATAAATGAGTTTAAACGTGGTCGTATATGCACCGAAGATGAATCACGTACCTGACGCTCTGTTGCGCTCATCTCGGAGGAAATCATTTAAAAAATCCATGGTATCATAGTAGGGACTTGGGGAGATTGTTGGGAAGAAAAAATCGAGTATCTAAATACTCGTAGTTGGAACAGTATCATCAAAGTCAAAGGTCTGCAAGAGCTGTATAGTACCTACCTCTATATTTATCCTCCATCTATCCCAGTACTGTACTTATCTCTCAAACTATTCCTATACTCCTATCGCGATTTACTTGATCCAACTATACTTTTCTTGGTCTTCGTCTATCACATCTCCTACTTATATTTACACTTATAATTGTTTTATCAGCCTTTCGTTAATTATACTTAATACTTATTTTCAGTTTCTTGTCAATCTTTCATGTCGTAGATTGCTATTCTCGATCAAAGCCTTGAATTGATTAGTATTCTTGATAATCGGCATTTAAGGGTTGACACCATCTTTGAGTGTATGTGGAAATCTCTTACAACCAACTAATAAGATGTTTAATACGTCTTAATAGAAAATCAGACTGGATCACTTTTTACAATACGTTAGGTTCCAACTGGAATCGAATCAGTAGCCCCAGGGTCGGAACACACGCGTCTTACCAACTAGGTCACGGTGGTAGTCGATTAAATAACTAGTTAGAATGTCTTTATTTTTAATAAAAATTAATTTCGATCCATCTATGTGTTTTATATACTTAATAGTATCAAAATAAAATTGTAAAATATTGTTGAATTAATGGGGAAATGAGGGGAGGACAGTAAACTCTTAAACGAATCATTTGTCCAACGGTGGTAAAACACTATATTATAAATAAACATTTTAATTTTGTAAAAACTTTTTGCATTTTTATAAGTAAATTGTTTGCGAGATGTGAAAAGAAGATTTGAGATTGAATGTTCCGAAATCCAAAGTGATGGTGATAGAAAAGTGTGGAAGGAAAAAAATACACTGTATGGGTGAACAATGAAAGATTGAAGCAAGTTAAGGGGTTCTGCTATTTTATATAAAAGGATTGTGGTGGGACTTTTTATACCTATTATTTTTATGTAATAGGATTGTGGTGGGACTTTTTATACCTATTATTTTTATACAATAGGATTGTGGTGGGACTTTTTATACCTATTATTTTTATATAATATGATTATGGTGGGACTTTTTATACCTTTTATTTTTATATAATAGGATTGTGGTGGGACTTTTTATACCTATTATTTTTATATAATATGATTATGGTGGGACTTTTTATACCTTTTATTTTTATATAATAGGATTGTGGTGGGACTTTTTATACCTATTATTTTTATGTAATAGGATTGTGGTGGGACTTTTAATACCTATTATTTTTATATAATAGGATTATAGTGGGACTTTTTATACCTATTATTTTTATATAATAGGATTATGGTGGTACTTTTTATACCTATTATTTTTATATAATAGGATTATGGTGGTACTTTTTATACCTATTATTTTTATATTATAGGATTATGGTGGGACTTTTTATACCTATTATTTTTATATAATAGGATTATGGTAGGACTTTATACACCTATTATTTTTATGCAAATTTTTTATGCTTTATATCTGTTCCTTTTATTTTTTATATCGTTTTGTTTTTTAATTTTCGTTTTACGTAAACTGCCTGCCTAAGGATATACATATGCCTAGTTAAGTTAGGCAGCAGAGAGTTTTGCATATTAAATTGTAAAAAATTAAAAGTGTAAATAAAAAATATATAATTGTCACATATTTTAATTTATTGTTCAGAACTCCTTAAAAGACGCCTGTTTCCCAACCCGGAGGTTGCGAGTTCAAATCCAACTGGATTTCAGATTAAAAAAAAAGGATTTTAATCTGGTTTTCACTTAAAGCCTCTTTGACATCTTTGTGGTTGTTTGGAAGAGATTTTTACATGGCAAAATAACCCACCAGGTTGTATTGTGTACAATGGAAATATAATACAATAAAATACAGTATTTTTTCACATATTTTTATACAAACTCTTTAATTTTTAAAGGATTAATAAATACAAAAATATATTCGTACGATTTTAATTCAACATAATCTCTTAAATATAAATTTAAAAAAGAAAATCTTTCATATTGAAAACAGCTGTTGATTAAATTTTCCCACCACCAATGATCACTTGTTGCATTACGTAGGAAAATCCACGCCAACCCAACCCTACCCTCCCCGCACACCTCGCTACTCAAGAGGTCGCGCTGCACGCGTGCAATACATGGCGAGCTACTGGGAAATCAGTTCCCTTCCGACGGCGGTCACTCGCTAGTCGCCTGTAGCGATTCATACCTATCACTTGTATAAAACATTTCTACCGCGAATTTTCCTCGACGCGAGTCATATCACTTGTTTTTCATGGTTACACGTGTGTTAAGTGACGCGTGTTGAAATTATCGTTTCGGAAAAGTATAATTTTTTTTGAAAAAAACATAATAAATATTTGCATAACAAATCTAACTAAAAACCTTTTTTTTTTTTATCTACCCCTTTATTTATTATTGTTGTGATTATTATTCTTCTTCTCTGTGTGATCAATGCTGAGCGTCATGGTGATCTGCTATGTCTCAAACTCGGTCCACCTTCTTCATTCCTCCCAGTCTTGGTTAACTCCTTTATTTGATCTGTCCATCTAACAGGATATCTTCCGCTTGCTAGATTTCCTTCAATTATCCCTGTGATCACCAAATTCTCTAGACTTACATCATTCTTTCTAGCACCAGCATGTTAGAATTATTTTCTGTATATTGTCGAAACCCTTTCGGTAATCACCAATTCTTAGATTACAAGGACGCTGATGCGCCTTGTGGTGCGATTATTGTATTACACTTTCGTTGTATACAACACAACCTGGCGGATTCACCACCATGTAGCAATATCTTCCAACTAACCAGTAAGGTGAACTGTTATTAAAATAAATGGGGTTCTAGCGAATATCGAATTTATGGCCTTCACAAGAAAAAAGTCGATTTACCTATTAGGTAACGGAGATTGACGTATTGTTTTGGTAAAAGTACAAATATTCACATTTTTTCAATTTGTTATTTACAATTTGATTCAAACTTTACACAATTTGATAAGGGCATTGCGTTTTGAAATTGATGTAACTAATGTGATTAAAAAATATATAGAACTGTCAAATGTATTAAATTTGACTTCTCTTAAAATACAACCTTTAAATTGAATATCGACATCCCCTACCAATGAAAATAACAATTTTAAAAAAATATTTTAATTAAAAAAAATCGTTCATAGGTATCATTATGACGACCTTTGTGAACTAGTTGATAACGATCCTGCCTTTCAGCCCGGGGGGCTGCGGGATCGGATCCCGTCGAAGTTTTTTTACTTTGACCCAATCTGATTTTCACTTAAGGTTTGTTTAACACCTTTCTGGTTGGCTGGAAAAGATTGTTACTTGATAATAACCAGCCTCGCTGTATTGTATAAAACAAAGTGCAAAACAATACAATAAATTATCATACTGTACGTTCCCTCAGGAACAGAGGGATGCCATTAAATGTCTCCATCCAGGTCGGTCTACAGCCCGGCCCACCATGTCTTCTGATTTTAATTCGATATTAGACATTTCCGATATTAGACATTTCCGTACAACACCTAGGCACATAATACCTAGGCACATAATACTTTGAAGGGCCTTCAGCCGCGTCCCGACGGAGTTTACCGTGATTTCTCCTGTTGTAAGGCAAATGCCGGGGCGCTCCCAAAAAAGTCGTGCACGGACGCATTCCTTGTCCTATCCAAACACTGAACATTCGAAACATATTAAACATATACTGAGCAATAAATGATAAACACTTTTGGGGTATGCACTGAGGGCACAGGCAAAGAAGTGGGTCTCCATAGAACCACTTCAGAGAGTCCAAACACAATCCCGGGGTTATAAACCTGGTGCGTCATAAGCCAGGTTGCCCATTAGCACAACTCTTCAAAAAAAAAAATACCTAGGCACATATAATTATAAATTATGATTGATATTCGACAAATAATATAAATGTCGATATTAAAAATTTAAGTAAATCAATTTCATTGTAATTTATTTTTATCAAACACTGTTTATTCCACTTTTTGTAACGGTATAACCCTACCGGTTTCAAGGCTTTGACAAGACAAACAAGAAATATTGTTTGTGCTCCCTTGATGATGAGGTGAAAGTCTTGAAAACGGTGGGGTTATACTGTTATAAAAAGTGGAATACACAGTGTTTGATAAAACAAATTACAATGTCTTTAAGCCTTCACAATGTTAATGCCTTAACTATAAATAATATATATATCAATTTCTTTTATATCTGAATTAATTATAAAATATCAAAATAAATAAAGTATACGCTGGACTTATCATTGATACGTCTGCATATATCTGTCATACTTTTTATTTACTAAATACGCGTTGCGTTATTGTCATAAATGTCTTTATACGAGTATATAGTCACGATCAAACCCGTTACAGTGATAATACACTTAAAAATATGACGATAGAACTCGTATATTGCGATAATACAATTAAAAACTAATAGTGACGATCCAATTCCCATTACAGTGACAGTACAGTTGAAAACATAGAGACGATCTAACTCCCATTACAGTGATAGTACAGTTAAAAACATAGTGACGCATTACAGTTCCAGTACAGTGAATAATATGGTGACGATCTAACTAATATTAATGTAGTAGTATAATTAAAAACATAGTGACGATCCAACTCTCATTCGAGTAAAAGTACAGTTAAAATATTATGACTATCTAGCCCTTATTGATATTATAATATATTTAGAAAAGAAGTGACGATCTAACTCGTATTACTGTGATAGCATAGTTAAAAGCATAGTGACGATTTAACTCCCATTACAGTTATAGTACAGTTCAAAAAATAGTGCCGATTTAGCTCCCATTACAGTTCAAAACATAGTGATGATTTAACTCTCATTACAGTTATGGTACAGTGAAAAACATAGTGACGATTTAACTCCCATTACAGTTATGGTACAGTGAAAAACATAATGACGATTTAACTCCTATTACATTTATGGAACAGTGAAAAACATAGTGAAGATTTAACTCACATTACATTTATGGTACAGTGAAAAACATAGTGACGATTAAACTCCCATTTCAGTTATGGTACAGTGAAAAACATAGTGACGTTTTAACTCCCATTACAGTTATGGTACAGGGAAAAACATAGTGCCGATTTAACTCCCATTACAGTTATGGTACAGTGAAAAACATAGTGACGATATAACTCCCATTACATTTATAGTACAGTGAAAAACATAGTGACGATTTAACTCCAGTTCCTGTAATAGTACAGTTGAAAATAGTTCAACATTCTACTCTTTTTAATAACGGTAATATTAATTTAAGAGCAAATTAAATCTAACTATTGACAGTGAATATTGACAATGTTGCGTTTATAGGTATATAATAATTTATCGTTTGTTCAAGTGATTGTTTGTCTACTTTTATAGTGACCTTCATATAGAGTGACATTTCTTATCATAGTGACGGGTTATCTTGTGACTCAAGCTAAAGACAAATGACGTTTGAGCTTTACTAACGTTTGACGAAGTATTTTATATAGTACAATATATCAAACATCATTATGATGACCTATTCCGCTTCACAGATAAATTTTATCTTCAATCAAGTGACAGCTTAGCTTTTTAATGCTGGTATTGATCTAATTATAATATTACGAAAGTTTAGCCTCCAAATTAAACAGCTAGATTGTCAATATGTTCATATCTTTTGGCAATTTAGCTTCCGTCATAGTTACACTTTAGCTTCTTTTATAGTAATGAAGTAACAGTCAAGTTACCATTATATATGTATTCTTCTTTTACAACCTATCTTTCGGCATTGCGATGATTTATCTTCCAAACTAGTAGCTAAATATATATTTCTATGTAGTGCCAATCTGGTTCCCATAATAGTTACAGTTTAGCTTTATTAATAGCGATAGTTCAATATAATTACAGTCTAGTGATCATAATAGTGACAACACATCTAAGTTTACAGATACAATAAATCGTCTAATATAGTGACCATATATCTCCCAATATAGTGACATTATGTATTTTAATAAAGCGACAATATGCATACTCGTACATATCTTCACACAAATAAACTATCCACTTTTCAACAAAATGTCGATCTAACATTTATCATTGTGATAGTCTTGCATTCAACATAATGACAATCTAGCTTTTGAAATAGTGACGATCTATCTCCCAGCATAGTGACATCCTGTCTCTCCATAAAGCGACAATATACATACCTTCTAACACAGAAACGATATACGACTACATTCTAAAAACGTGTCAATCTAGCTTCTATCATTATGACATAGTGAGGGCCGTATAGTCTAGCATTTAACATAGTGACGACCAAACTTCAAAATAAAAAAATGGTATGTCTACCAACATAGTGATATTTATCCTTTCAACAAAGTGACGGTATACATATCTTCCAATAAAATAACGGTCTAGTTTTCAGCAAAGTGTCAATCTAGCTTCAATCATTGTGACAGTCTAGCATTTAACATAGTGACGATCTAGCTGCCAAAATAGTGATGATATATCTGCCAATATAGTGACAGTCTACATCCCACCACAGTGATAGTCTAGTTGGAAAGAAATTGGCTGTTAGACATGAGATGAAGAGACGGGGCAAAAGATGATGTCCGGCGGGGAGTTCCCGGAGCTGGGCTATCAGGGATATCTGGGGGCTTCTCCAGTGCCCCCAACACCCGCTCCACCACCATCAGCGCCACCGCCCCAGCTGTCGCTCGGCGGGTTCCAGGGGCATCTGGCGCACCTGGAGCCGGGCCCCTCCACGGAACCAATGTCTATGTTGGAGGATTCGCTGGATATATGCGAGTAAGTTACGTGGAAAGCACCTGCATCTACTAAGAAAAAAATCTTTGTAGGTTAACAATATTTATAAAATTATGACTTATATAGCTCAAAATATCCTCAAGGGGCAAATATGTTTTATGACTTTCGTGATTCTTCGTATCAGTTGTAGGTATAATATATGATGCCGACGTTGTCGAAGTTGACTACAAACAAGCCCTGAAGATTAAAACTACATCGTTTTAGAAACGTAGACATCATAAGTCAAATCATGTGGGAGAACACTTCGAAAGACCTTATACATCTGATCTCTTCTACGGTGTTTTATCATCATCACCATCATGACATGCTCCTATTGGGTTAGGCAAAGAGGTCTTCACTTCTTTCAATCCTGCCATATATGTTATATTTCACTTTTGCCAAGTTAACACACCGCGTTATGCATCTTTATCCCATCGTATGGCTCATGACAGAGCATCGTGACTTATACTTTTTATTTACTAAATCGGCGTTGCGTTATTGTCATGAATGTCTTTATACGAGTATACTATATAGTCACGATCAAACCCGTTACAGTGATAATATACTTTAAAATATAGCGATATAACTCGTATATATTTAGATAATACAATTAAAAGCTGATAGTGACGATCCAACTCCCATTACAGTTACAGTACAGTTGAAAATATAGTGATGATCTAACTCCTATTACTGTTATAGTACGTACGGTTAAAATATAGTGTCGATCTTATTCGTATTACTGTAATAGTTCAGTTAAAATCATACTATAGTTCGGAAATTCTAGGATGAGTCCTGTGACAGCTCACAAATTTGCCCTAATACAACCTTATTTTATGTATTTACTGAAATAACTTGCTTTTTATTAGAATTGAGGCCTATATTAAAGTTGATAAAATAATTAAAATTACTGAACATCGTTACAAGGTTGTATTGGGGCAAATTTGTGAGCTGTCACAGGACTCATCCTAGAATTTCCGAAGTATAATGATAAATCAAACACAAAGTGACAATCTAAATCCCATTACTGTTACAGTACGCTTAAAAAATAGTGACGATCTAACTCCTATTACTGTAATAGTATAAATAAAAACATACTTACGATCGAACTCCCATTACAGTGATAATACAGTTAAAAACATAGTGTCGCATTACAGTTATAGTACAGTGAATAATATAGTGACGATCTAACTCCTATTACTGTAATAGTATAAATAAAAACATACTTACGATCGAACTCCCATTACTGTGATAGTAGAGTTAAAAACATAGTGTCGCATTACAGTTCTAGTACAGTGAATAATATAGTGACTATCTAACTCATATTACTGTAATAGTATAATTAAAAACATAGTGACGATCCAACTCTCGTCACAATAAAAGTACAGTTAAAATATTATGACTATCTAACTCTTATTGCTGTTATAATATATTTAGAAACGAAGTGACAATCTAACTCATATTACTGTAATAGTACAGTTAAAAACATAGTACCATGTTGTTTATAGTTAAGGCATTAACGTTGTGGAGGTTTAAAGACATTGTAATTTATTTTTAACAAACACTGTTTATTCCACTTTTTTGTGACGGTATAACCCTACCGGTTTCAAGGCTTTCACCTCATCTTCAGGGGAGCGCAAACAAGTCTTGTTTGCGCTCCCCTGAAGATGAGGTGAAAGCCTTGAAACCGGTAGGGTTATACCGTCACAAAAAAGTGGAATAAACAGTGTTTGTTAAAAATAAATTACATAGTACCATGTTTTTAACTGTACTATTACAGTAATAGTAGTTAGCATCGTGACTCCTAGGCTAGCACTTGACGACTCCAATCATCCCTGCACTCCGCAGTTCGAAAAGCAGTTGTTACATATAGTCCTGTTGCGTCTCTCACTTGGTCAATCCAACGTATTGGGGTTCTTCCTCTTGTGAGTCGTTCTTCCACGATTTAAGTGATTACAAGCGTGTCCAAACTGTCACCTTGGCTGCGAGTGATGTGTCAAAAGAAACAGAGGACTCGTCGTAGACATATTATTTAGAATCTGTCGTTTATTCTTTCAGTTCTTCAAGAATGTGGATATTATAGTTCGGAAAATCTAGGATGAACCGTATGATAGCTCACAAATTTGCCCCAATACAACCTTGTAACGATGTTCAGTAATTTTAATAATTTTATCAACTTTAATATAAGCCTCGATTCTAATAAATAGCAAGTTATTTAGGTAAATACATTACATATAACTAACAATAATGACAAATTAATACATATTGTCACAAATCGGCAAAAATGTGGCAGTTTGTTAAAATCAAATAATATTTGGTGACGTTTGGCAAAAGTCACTACGTTAGTCTGCATTGGCTAGGGATGGGGTATTCGATAATTGGATTTTCAAAAATTGATTTTAATTAAATGTTCGTAATTAGTATTAATTCATAGTGGATCTTGGCCTATTTAAAGATACATACAAATCATACAATACATTAGAAAGTCAGTATAATGAAAATTAGGAATTAAAACGTCAGTTTAGAGAAAAACAATTGTTCGATTTGTAAAAAAAACTATTCGATTTGTAAAAAAAAACGATTTTACCCCATCCCTTTGTGACAAACGTCGCACGGTTCATCCTAGACTTTCCGAAGTATAGTCCACCTTGTCATCCATGGAATTCGTAATAACCTTTCTCCAGCACTACATTTCAAATGCATCTATTCTACGTATTATGCCATGTTTACACGAGCTTAGTACATATCGTTTGTACTAAGCTACTTAGTGACAAGTGAGAAGAAATCGTTTACACGTTGGTGCTAGGAAGAGGTATTAGTAGCACGACATCCGTCCGGAATGGACAACCGCTGCCGCCGCCTTGTTTTGAGTAATGTGTTCAAATACCAAAAAAATTGTTGAGTAATGTGTTCAAATACCAACACTTGCGCTCACTTGCCATTTCAATTTGTCACTAAACACTTGCCGCGGCTGTTTAGACGACTCTGCAAGCGACAAGTGCTTAGTTGAATTGTGGTGGGAGTGGCTGCTTGTCGCTTAGTAAATAAGTCGGCCTCCTATTCACTTGCACTTGCCAGATTTACTAATGCTTAGTACTAATATGCTTGTTTACACGTGGATATAAGTCCGAGTGAGAAGCATTAATGACAAGTAATATACTAAGCTCGTGTAAATATGGCATTAGTTTGCTCTCAGACAGACAGTTTTCCTAGACAATTCAATTTTTCCTTCCATCAGTGTGTATCTCGGTTCATCATGGGCTTATCCAAATAATTGGATTACCCAATTTTTGTCTAGTCATGGGAGCTTTGATCGCCAACTTTTTAGCTTTAATCTTGTCCCTTTACCCTGTTGTAATTTTTGCTGCCATCTGAATCAATCCGCTGATCATATTTTGTGGTACTGCGATGGTAATTCAGTCAATTATTTCCGATGGGGTTTGCATTTAGCTTTACATCGGTTCGTTTTTCAACGCATTGGCTTTTCAGATCTAGTAGCATCAAAAGATAGCTTCACTGCATTCGATCTTTTCTGCAAAATTACTAGCCACTCGCTAGGCTGTTTGAACTTTAGGTCTTTAGGATGGAGACATTCTCTGGATGGAGACATTATCCAGCGTAACTGGTAGTGAGATCAAATTGAACTGTTTTTAAACCTTTTCCCATCTGAATGCATTATTCTTTGTGTGCTTAATAGCTACCTGCTAGATATACCTTTATTACAAAGATTATGGATTTTACTCATGACTTTATTACACATTTGTAATGGTTTTTTTTATATTACTCCTTAAGATTTAAAACAGATCTACACGTCCGTTTTTTTAATAGGCAATCCACCCCAACTAGGATGATTTATGTCACCAAATTAAAGTTGCTGTGCAATATGACTTCAGGGAGATACAGGCAAAAGCCTTATTTACTGGGGACACGACAAATGAAAGGCAACAAACACAGATACATTAAAATTGTGTGTCCAAATTAAATAACCTGTTGTTTTTCGCAAATTATGTATATTTCTTGTAATGTGTAAAATAAATAAAAAAAAAAATTACATGAGTCAATACTATATTAGGTGTTAACATAAATTGTGTCCGTTTTTTTTTCCAAATTTAAAAATGAGCACCAAAAGTAAAACAAAATGGTAAATGTTATACGTCATTCGAAATAAAATTTTCTGCTCTACAAGATATTGTGTTTGCTTTAACGTTACGTATATTATATTATTTGATTACAAGCCTTCAAAATGGAATGTCAAGTAGACGAAAGTGAGCATTTTTACACCTTTTTCTGTTCGCGTTCAATCGAGGGAATAAAGCTGCCAAAGCTGCTCGCGATATTTGCGAAGTGTACGGTGAAGATGCTATGAATGAAAGAACAGTTAACACCCAATAATTAATTTAAAGTTTCAACTGATCAAGCCTCAAAAATATAACAACAAAGCAAAGGGTATTTTTTTGGGTGTGATAGGATTTTGAATTGGCCGCCAGGATCATGCAATTTAACGCCTCTGGATTATTTTATTTGAGGTTATGTTAAATCACAGGTTTGCACCGACAAACCCAAGACTCTTGATGAATTTGAGGCCAACATTTGTCGTGTTATTGGCGCCATACAGCCGGAAATGCTCCACTGCGTCATCGAAAATTGGCGTGATCGAATTGGCCAGTGTAAAAGAAGCCGTGGAAGCCATTTGAACGATATCTTGTTTAAATAATAAACGACATGAAATATTCTTTCAAATTAAACCTTCAGATCCATTTTTGGTTTATTAGTTGTTGTTTTATTTTATTTTCAAGTTCTATTGTTCTTAATGGGAAACCCATCTTATGATCGCTTAAGGTACATACGCCATGAGCCAGCCACGGTCAACATATTAATGAATTTATCTTCAAACAATAATTTTTATTAAGCAACCTATCAATTTAATTCAAATACACGGCCATTTAAATAATTGATATGTGTTTTATTTTAAAAACAAATCCTATCACACCTAAAAAAACACCCTGTATACGTAAGTGGAAGAGTTGCTCGAATAAAGAAGAAACGCATCATTTGTTGGACGCGGTAAAGATAGGGTGTTTAGTAAATCAAATCTGTCTCGCAAAATTCCATCGAAAAATACATAGTCTATAGTTTTATCATCCAGACCACACTCGTAACCGAGTACGCATCGGTTTATACATATATTATACAATTTGCTAATAGAAAAAATTGCTAACCCTTTGTTGATTCGCCAACATTTGTTAAATGTACCATGATATTTACGCCATCATGAATTGAATCTAGCAAAAGCATTTTGTATCTAGCAAAAGAATTATAAAAATTGCTGCCCTTAAGAGGTCGAGTAGTTAACGCGCTGAACTTCTACGAGCAAACAAAATGTTTAGGCCTCGGCCACACAGGTAGGAGCCTCGCTTGGTGCTTAGAGCTACGCTGCGAGTTAGGCGACATATCCTAGCGAACCAACGCACCGCATACTATCGCAATGGCCACACTGCACGCTTCGCGATTAGTCACCGAGTGAATCTCCTAGCGAACAGACGTGTTGGTTAATTTTATTGTGTCACCGTGTTTTTACAAGATTGCGGAAGTTTTAATAACAGCTGTGTATAAAAGGGAGCCTTTGTGGAACGCATCGAGCAAATTATACAAAAATGTACCTGTAATAAAATCACTTTGGAATGAAGTTGCACAGGAAGTAAATAAATATAAGGTAAGTTGAAATTAAATTGGTGAGTTTTGAGAGTGGCATCGTTTGTTGACTCAACCGCTCCCAAATGTCAATTGAATTTGTGCGAAGCACTTTGGTGTGGTCAAGTATGAAGTCACCTAGTATATTAGTCACGTAACGCACCCACACTGCTGGATAGTATGGGGTGCGTTGGTTCGCTATATGTCACCTAGCTCGCAGCGTAGCTCTAAGCGCCAAGCGAGGCTCTTATCTGTGTGGCCGAGGCTTTAGTCATTCAGATGGAGCCAAGTCTGGTGAGTAAGCAGCATGCGAAAGTATTTGCCAACTAAACGCCTCAATCGTTTCCATGACCGGTTTTGCTGTGTGCGATGGTGCATTATTATGAAGCAAAATCACTTTGTGTTGCTTCTTTTGATATTCTGGTCGTTTTTCACGCAATGCTTGGTTCAAATCCATCATTTGTTGTCGGTAGCGTTCAGTATTAACGGTTTCGCCAGGTTTTAGCAGCTCATAATAGATAACACCCTTCTGATCCCACCAAACACAGAGCATTGTCTTCCGTTCATAGCGATTTGGCCTTGCAGTCGATGTCGCTGGTTTTCTTGGAGATACCCATGATTTTTTACGCATAGGATTCTTGAAATATATCCATTGTTCATCGCCAGTCACAATTCGATGGAGAAATGATTTTCTTTTGTACCTGGCGAGCAGCATTTCGCAAGTGGTTTTTCGGTTTTCCTGCTGTCTTTCATTCAGTTCATGTGAAACCCATTTTCCCACCTACTGGATCTTTCTCATGGCTTTCAAACGTATGAAGACGGTTTCTCGTGTCACATTTAATTGATCCGCGAGTTGTTGTTGCGTTTGAGCGTAATCCTCATCCAATAATGTTTGCAATTCGGCGTTTTCAAACATTCTCGGTGGTTTTCCACGTTCTTCGTTTCTTGAATTTTTTAAACCACTCAAAACACTGTGATTTACCAAAAGTATGCTCATCGTAAACTTCGACAAGCATTCGATGTGATTCTGCAGCAGTTTTTTTAAATGGTAACAGAAAATCAATGCTGTCTGCAAATCGTAGTTTTCAGGCACAAAAACAGACATATTCAACGCTATGAAAACATATGTACGAGTATGTTAGTTGTATTAATCTTGTATTATTGTGAGTTAAAAGTCTTCAACAAATGTAAACACAAGAAAAAGGCGCCAATTACGCGATTTGACAGTTGCTACATTGACAACTAGAGCCATCTATAAGCAAATTTCGGTTTCTTATTTACAGACCTGGTATCTTATTTTAACCCTTCTTCTACTAAGTCCAAGCTTTATTTCCATACGACCTTTTTCAAATCTAAATTGCGTTGTGATACCTGAAGAATGTGTCACATCAGAAAAAGTTATTAATGTTTACATGCAGTCACATTATATTGTAAAACACTTTCATTGTTTTCTATTGTTAAAGTAGGAACAAGTGATTTGGTGCGATGGGCAAGAATTTTTAACTTTTCGTGTAGATATTATATTATATTGTATAACACTTTGGTTGTTTACAGTATTTACGAGTCTCCATCTCCTACTGGTAAGGTTATTCTTAAAGTAGGACCAAGTGATTTGGTGCGATGGGCAAGAATTTTTAACATGTTGTGAAGATATTATTTTATATTGTACAGCACTTTGGTTGTTTACAGTATTTACGAGTCTCAATCTCCTTACTGGTAAGGTTATTCTTAAAGAGTAGGAACAAGGGATTTGATGTGTGATGGGCAAGAATTAACTTGTCGTGAAGAGATTGTTTTTTTTCCATCGAGGAGGTTTGCCCCTATTCAAAAGAATTCATAATTAACGGGTTATTTCTAGTAAATAAATCTTCCCAGTGTCATGTCAGGTCCCCCCAACGTTGACTATCACCTGAGAGTAAGCATATTTGTCCCCGGCAGCCCGAAAAAGATCCCCAACGCTCCTTATACCAGTCCAATCACGTATATTGCGGAGCCAGGAGATTTGCTTCCTGCCAACACCTCTCCGACCCTCTATTTTGCCTTGGATGATCAGGTGCAGTAATTTGAACTTTTCTCCTCTAAGTATGATACATGACCCAAATAGAACACCTTTCGGATTATAGTAAATAAATAAGAGATAAAAATGCCATGAATCGGGATATTCACGTTGAGACACGAGATGATCTTCGGGGACTGAAGGTTGAGGATGAGGGGGGACGCAGCCAAGAGAGAGAGCGCATTTGGAAATTCTAATGAACTCGGAGAGACGCTGGAATATATTAAATCGCCACTTGGCATGCAGTGACCGATGTAATCGCTAGAACTGATTCTATTAAAACATAGTTTGACAGTATTCATATCCTACGAAATTTGTATAATTATTCTATTCGTTCTAAACTAGAACATTTCTAGAAAGTTTGGGTATTCACCTAGTAAAATAGAAAAATATGCTGGAACAAATATAAAAAAAGTTCTTCAGATATTTATTTAACGACAAACAGTGTCTTTTATATACAAATGAACATGTGACAGGTTATACAAGTACTTAAAATTATTGACAAAAAATACAAAACCATATCTTAAACTAACATGGAGATACAAAAAGTAGTAGTAATAATAAATTACAGTCATTGTTTAAAATGATTTAATATTAACAGTTATGTTGCTTTTTGTATCTACACGTTAGTTTAAGATAAAGTTGTATTATTTGTCAATAATTTTAAGTACTTGTATAACCTGTCACATGTTCGTTCATTTGTATATAAAGACACTGTTGTGTCGTTAATTAAATAAATAAATTAAATAAATATATGTATATTTATATGTTGTTTATAGTTAAGGCATTAAAGTTGTGTAGGTTTAAATACATTATAATTTATTTTTATCAAACACTGTTTATTCCACTTTTTTGTTTTCAAAAAAGTGTTTTAAAAAAAAATTGCTGTGTATATTTAAGTTCAACATATGTATGCATATCATAAAACATTACCAAACTTCACCAAGCAGACTTACGTAATTGTCGAAGACTTATTTTATAGTGGTAAAGAATTAAGGTTTGTTTTTAGTGGAACAACGCTTACATAGAACAAAAAGAATTGGATTTTTCGAGAATTTTAGGGTTAGATCTTGAGATATAGAAAACACATGGACTCACTTGTAGAACGAGATGCAAGCTGCTTTGCAGAATTAAAATCTTTCAAACATTGATGCTGGGTTACTCAACTCCAGAGGCAAAGTATTGTCCTTAATGTTTTATTTATACTAAGTTATTTATATTAATAAAGGAGAGCACAAAGTTAGTAGCTATTTCTAAATATTGTTGTGATATTCTGACGAATATTATACATACTTATATTAAAAATATCTAAATTGTTGAAAAACTCATTTCTAAATATTTGCATACGAATCATAGATGAGTTAATTTTATAATTAGTATAGCAATTTTCGATACAAAAGGGATTATTGATCTGTCTTGTGGATCTAGTGGGAATACGAAATGAAATGCTTGCGAGTAAGTGAGGTGCATCGATTACTGAGTGAATGATTTTGTATAGCAGTACTATATCGGCTGTTTTTCTTCTGTCACACAGCTTCGAGAGTTTCATTGCATTTAATAAGTTGGGATAATTTCTTTGTTCATGTGGTATTCCAAGTTTAAAATATTCATGATATAGAACAGAGGGTGACTTTCTAAAATAATCACACCATGTTCAATTTTTTGACAGTATGCTATTATACTATAGAAGCTTCGAATCAAGAAGGCAAGAGTCCATCGCGTTATTCATATTAAAAATACTGCAATTTAAATTCAACTGTTCCGAAATATTAGAGGCACTTCATTTTTACGTTCCCGACAATCGTCCTCTATTCTATGTACCAATTGCAGAAGCATGTGATGACTTTAACACTCAGTGACGCGCGGTTTCGAGATATTGAAGCAATTGAATGGCACAGTGGATATATTCTCGCCACCGTCTAGCACTATTAGAAGAATTCTCCCAAGTATTCCACATCAATAAAAAAACTGGACCATATTGTGTAACAGGAGAATCCGTATAGTGTGGAAAATAAAATAAAAATTGTAGTTATAATGCGACTCCAAGTAATAACATCATTCCTAAATGTTTCTCACCATTCTGGACACATACGACAAGTATATCTGACTCTAAAGCATAGCATTTAGCATTTGCCATCATAATTTTATTTATTTATTTAACACTTTTATTACAAATACAATCTGGCGGGCTTATTGCCAAGCGGCAATATCTTCCAGACAAAAGTAAATGAAGCAAGTTACGTGGTCGCATAAATCATTCAAATGACTATCTATCCCCACGAAATCCATCAACACATACGTCAGCATATACGCCCACGAACTCCACAAAGACGGGCAATCACCCGAACATTATTTTTCATATAAAGTGAGATATCATCAATCAAAAGGAAAGGAAGGGATGGTGGAGAGGAAAGGAAAAGAAAAATCAGGAATGAAACACGTTATTTTACTGACTAGAAATTAAGAGTTTTTTCAGTCGCTTCTTAAAACATGCCAAAGACGGAGCGAGTCCTTATATTGGTTTGTAAGTGATTCCAGAGTCTCACTGCATGGACAGTAAAGGACGATGTAAAACAAGAGGAGCGGTGAACTGGAAAGGCCAATAGACAATCTCTGTTTGAGTTCTATGATTGGAAAGAAGCATCGTAGATGAGAGGGATAGAAAAGTTGACCATGAATATTTATCTTACAACTTTATGCATATGTGTATATGTATGCGCTTATGCTGATTCTGCTAACTTGACAGCACTGGGCATTCCATGACTCAAGTCTTCTTCGGTGCAAGACATCGTACTCCTCGGGCAATGCAGCAAGTGCCGTGTGGACTGCTGCTCCCATCAGATACAGAGAGTCGATCCATCACGTAATATTCCTCAGTTTTAAATATTGTTCTTGGTTATGTCAAGTTGTGTTTGGAACTTGTTAAGAGATTTCCAGATTCACAGTACAGGCAGTTCAGAATCAGATGGCAATACTCCTACATATAAAACCCACCCGCTGGGGCCTGGAGTTCCTTTCCACTTGTCACAATTATTCCAGAGGCTGTCCTAATAATAGTGTATCTGGATTTTAAACTATTGGCTGGGATCTGTTGGTTATGCAAAGGATATCTGAGGCTTTTCAAAACTGGTTGGATTTCTTAACACTGCTTCCAGAGGCGATACCTTCTTAGCAGAGATGCTAGCATCTAGGCAGTCGCCAGGGGTGCCCATATTACAAAGGCACCTTCGGCATCGTATAAGTTCAGAATTTCAAGTGTTAATATTTGAACAAAATTAAAAAAAAACCGCGAATATTGAAATTCACACAAACGATTTCTTCTTAGCATATATAAAAAAACTATGTTTGAATAATGTACATTTTATAAATATTATTTTAAAATCCGTAAACTTAGAAGCAACCAATTTGTGAGTCTGTGAAAAAGAGCGATTTATTTTAACTCAGATATGATCCTTTTTTTCAGTCTGGCTTTCTATATATTATTTTATTGAAATTCACACAAACGTGGAAAAAGACTGACGAGAGCCTATAGAGACGAATACATGAAGTAACAATGTATAACATAATATAGAACGAAGTGATTAGGGGTTGTGAATTTAAGGTAAATGGGTTACAGTTGAATGTGGTGGAGCTGAAAGTTGTGTGATGGGATGGTTTGGAGATGTTTTCTCTTTGCCTACCCCATGAGACACGGCATGATGATATGTATTATACGAGTTTTTTATGTTTTTTTAGTGCATTAGATTAGCATCTGGCATTAAAAATAATGCATATAATGTACATGATGCACGACTCGCAGTGTTATAGTATACAATAGTCGAGTAGTATGAACAGTCACGCCACCTTGACAGATGATCTGCGGTAAGGCCGACTCTCCGCCGCCTTCCTCACACCGGCCAGCGCGACGCGACCTCGTCCTTATCTCGCGCCAATCTATCTCCCTAGGTATATATTAGTATTTGCTTCCGCAGATTTTTAAGACATAAATTCTGATAAAAAGAGCATCGATTCATGCTTTATTTGATTCGAGAGGAATCGAACAGATTTTTCTTGAATTAAGCCAGTCTGGAGTCGGCGTATTCAACCTACTCTGTTCCGAAATTATTGAACACACTTTTAACTATTACAATTTAGTATAAATTACAATTAAGGCATTAGTATTGTGGAGATTTAAAGACATTGTTACCCTCGATAATGGACCTTCAAAGTTGGTAGTATGAACCGACTGGAAGCATTCGAAATGTGGATACACCGGAGAATGCTACGGATACCCTGGACGGATATGGTCAGCAACACAAGAGTTCTTCAAAGAGCCAAAGTTGATAGAGAGTTGCTGACTAATATTAAAATCCGAAAGG
This sequence comes from Odontocerum albicorne, assembly GCA_949825065.1. Lineage (NCBI taxonomy): Eukaryota > Metazoa > Arthropoda > Insecta > Trichoptera > Odontoceridae > Odontocerum > Odontocerum albicorne. The sequence continues at coordinate 34,456,307 of OX463856.1, forward strand.
TGTCCGTCCTACTTGGGTCATGTACTCGTACTTAGAGGAGCAAAGTACAAATTACTGCACCTGATCATGCAAGGCAAAATAGAGGGTCGAAGAGGTGTTGGCAGGAGGCAAATCTCCTAGCTCCGCAATATACGTAATTGGACTGGTATAAGGAGCGTTGGGGATCTTTTTCATGTTGCTGGGGACAAAGATGCTTAATCTCAGGTGATAGTCAACGTTGATGGGACCTGACATGACACTAGGAAGAAGAAGAAAGACATTGTAATTTGTTTTTATCAAACACTGTAGCTGGAATAAACATATTCCACAAAAAGTGGAATAAACAGTGTTTGATAAAACAAATTGCAACAATTTATTCATTTGACATTTTACTGTAAAGTATACCAATTGTAAATTTATAACCTCTACTTCCTCCTTGCTTCATCCCTCTTTGTGGGGTTGAACATGTATATCTGGTTCATCTTTCACAACTCATTTTCTCGATCTGGCCAAACCACCTCAAGATTACCTACTCTCTTAATATTACATATAACAAATTTATCTAACAAACAGTAATCTGGTCATTTCTTATTTTATCAAACAATATAATATCAGATAGTCTACGCAAGCTATTATTGTAGAATACTAATATCAAAATATATAAATATAATTACGTCTGGTTCATCTTATTATTTATGCTGTTAATTTGATAACTGACTAACTAAGATGTTTAGGTTCTATATATCAAATATATCACACTTGATTATTGTGAATGGTTTTGAGTCTAGCCCTGTGAATGTGGCATCTGGAGTTCCACAGGGCTCTAGTTTGGGAATTTTTTGTGATATTAATTAATGATAATTACAGAGTTTCGATGTGCTGTATTTGATTTAGGATAATCTAAATATATTTCGAATGACTCAAGAATATTGAAATGGGCCTTGATTCGCTGTGTGATAATTACTTATCGTTTATTGCATTTAACTGTTCACACAATTCTTAGAGAACATCTAATTGGTTTATTTAACACTTTTACTGCAAATACAATCTGGCGGGCTTATTTCCAGGCGGCAATCTCTTCCAACCAACCAGACAAAAGCAAATGAAACAAGTTACGAGGTCGCATAAATCATTCAAATAACTATCCATCCTCACGAAATCCATAAACACGTACTTGAGCGTATGCCCACGAACCCCACAAAGACGAAAAATCACCCGAACATTCTTTTCCATATAAAGTGAGATATCATCAATCAAAAGGAAAGAAAGGGATGGTGGAGAGGAAAGGAAAAAAAATCAGGAATGAAACACGTTATCTTACTGACTAGAAGTTTAAGAGTTTATTCAGTCGCTTCTTAAAGCATGCCAAAGAAGGTGCGAGTCTTATATTTGTTTGAGAGTCTCACTGCATGGACAGTAAAGGATTACATAAAAAAGAGGAGCGGTGAACTGGGAAGGCCAATAGACAATCTCTGTTTGAGCGTAGCGCTAATCCGTGATTGGAATGACGCTGAAATTATTCGGCGAGATAAGAAGGGACGGCGGGACAGTTAAGGATATTGTACAATAGAGACAGTATGTGAATTTGGCGTCTATTTCTAACATTCAACCAGTTCAATGCCTTCTGGTATGAAGTTATATGATCGTACTTTCGTAGGTTGAAAATAAATCTTAGAGAAACATTTTGAAGACACTGTAATTTGTCCAGCAGTTCTTCTGTAACATCCAAGGAACATACGTCCGCATAGTCCAGAATCGGAAAGAGCAGAGATTGTACGAGTAAAATTTAGGATTGTACGGTAAAATATTGTACGGTAAATATCGTGTTCTATTACGCAATATTACGTCATGGCAAGTGCAATATGTGCATTTGTAATACGTGCATCCTTATGTAGATAAACATACATATTATCTGTCAGTCTAGGCGACATGCGTCAGTTTGGCATTGAAAGTTAGATTAACAAAAATAATCCAACTCACAAAGTTTTTTCTCTAAATGGCGCGAGGAGAGTTTTCTCTCTAAACAACGCTATATAAACTCTGCTGTTTTTATTATGTATACTTTTATGTAGTCCTAGTTCACCGCTCTTCTTTTTTACTTCGTCTTTTACTGTCCATGCAGTGAGACTCTGGAACCAGTTAAAAACCAATGTTAGACTTGCTCCATCGTTGGCTTGCTTTAAGAAGCGACTGAAAAAACTTTTAATTTCTAGTCAGTAATATAACGTGCATTCATTTTTTATTTTTCTTTCCTCTCCACCATCCTTCCATTTCTCTTTGATTGATGATATCTCACTTTTACTTTACTTTCCATGAATCTCATAAATATGAATAATCTTTTAAATATTTTTTGCGGCCATGTAATTTGCTTTATATACTTTTATTTGGTCGGTTGGAAGAGATTGCCGCCTGACAATACGTCCGCCAGATTGTATTTGCAATGTGCTTAATTTTTATTTTATAATAAATATTAGTTGCATAATATATAGCATCGTTTCTCGACCTTTCAAACCTTGTACACATATCATCACACCGTGTCCCTTGCGGGGTTGGCAGAGAGAACTGACCTCCGATTTTTTTCTATTCAAGCACATTACTTTCGCCTCCTCTCCATTCATACACAATATTCTATTATTTATACTTCTCACTTTACCTTTTTTTAAAATCTGATACATTTGATTCAGCTACCTTTTTCTCTATCCTTGCACTTCTGACTTGTATACTCGCTTAGTCATTCTTCCATCATTCACTATCTCCACATGTCCAAACCATATTAAAGTCCCTTTCTTCATTTTACTTAAACATCTATTCTATATATTCATTCCTTTCTGATTCAAACATTGACACTCCAAAAAAATCTTAGTTCGCGCATCTCCACAGCATTCATTTTCCTCTTATCCTTCTTCTGCCAAGTCCAAGTTTCACTTCCATACATCAAGATGAACACCGACACACTATTATGTACTGCCATTTTTGCTACAGTTGATATTGCGCAGTTGTTATATATATTAAGTGGATCCGCCAAAAGATGGAAAAAAATTAGTTAAGACTTCGCGACCCCCCTGCAAAAACATATGCATATTACATACGACTATACCTATGGTATAAGAATGCCATAGACTTTGAACTGTATTTTTTTTAATAAATGTGTTATTTACCTTTTGAACACTAGTCATTTTAATTATCGTGTCCCTCTAGTATTTATTCTTGCCCTCCTGGGGGTTACCATCCATAGGTTGAGAAAAGATAATAAATCACCTGGCGAACTAAGTGCAATGATGCAATTTCTTCCAGCCAACAAGAATATTGAAAAAAAAATATACATGATTAGCGGTCCTCCCAAACAGATCCTATTGTCATTCCCAGTTAATTGCTCTTTCTTCTTCACGTCGTCATTGACTGTTCATGCCGTAAGACTCTAACTGATCTTTTGAAATAAATTTGATAACCACGTGATTTTCAATTTCAAAACTTTCTGATTACACGTCGAAACAACACGTCTTCTACCGGCTCTAGTTGACACACTGCAGAGGGTATATATATTAAATTTTAACTGTAAAATTGCCTGACCATGCGTGAACGTGGCTAACGTAGTATCTGTCCATACACGGTTTTGCTCGATCAGGCCGGTAACTTTTGGAAATAAGTAGTACGTTAATTCTGCTACGAGTGTATTTTGTAAGAAAAAAATGCGTTTTGTGGATTATTTTTCTTTTTTTTTTAATACAATATTTCTTGGATATATAAATACAGATATCTCAGAGCAAGTTGTTTGTGGGATAAATTTGCGATGCAGATTGTAGGATGGATTTGCGGTGCATAAACGTCAATAGTTATCGTTACCCGGACATAACGAGCGCTCGCACATGCACTTGAAACACTTTAGCGACCTCGGACCTTGAATAGAGTTCTGTCATGACTGCATTAATTTGCCTGTAGGTATCGCCGGGTGCATTTCCGCGCTATTATCTATCAACTTGACAATAATAAACTAACGGCCGAACCTAGTTAATAAAGTGTATATACCAAATGAAATAAATGACTTGTTCCTCATTGAGTGACGCACACATTATGGCTCAAGACCAGGAGAAGTGGAGGTGAACTATTCATTCAGTTGCAGATTCGTAATAAACTCGCGAATTGTCTTCTTCTTCCTGGCTCCATCCCAACTCACTATCTGCGAAGACTGTTGGGGTCAGCTCTTCTCGTCCTCAGGTTGTATGCTCTTCTGTCCCGGACTACGTCCCCCAGGCCATACCTCTGCATCAGGTTATCTTTTTGCACCACCCATGAATTCTTTGGTCTTACTCTGGTTGTTATTCGAGGAATATCCATGGAGATTGCCTGGTTAACAATGTGATCGGGTGCTCTGCGTCCAACGTGCCCATACCATCTCAATCGCCTCTCCTCCATCTTACTGTTGAGGTCTGTAACACCTAGGCTTCCACGAATGTGTGAGCTTTTTATTTTGTCTCTTAGGGACACACCAGCTGACCATCTTAGCATGTGCATTTCAGCAGTTTCTAGTTGCCTAGAGTAAGAGTTATACATCGTCCAGCATTCGGAGCCATAGAGGAGTGCGGGTCTGACAATCGTTTGGTATACTTTTCCTTTTAACTTTACTGGCATTTTCGGATCACATAGAACTCCCGTAATTGATCTAAACTTCATCCATCCCACACTGATTCAATGTGTTACATCTGCTGCACATCCTCCATCGCTATGGATGAGTGACCCAAGATACTTAAAGGAGTCACAATTTGGTAATGTTTCTCTATCCATTTACATTACGGGAGTGACAGCATTTGTGTTCTCGAATGGTAGGTACAGATACTCTGTTTTCTTTCTGCTCAGTCTCAATCCATTGCCCTCCAAGATTCTTCTCCACTTTTCCAGACTATTTTGCAAGTCTTCGTGTTTTTCACTTATTAATACAATATCGTCTGCAAATAGTAGGATCTTTAGGAGACTGTTCATTTCCTGGTTAGTTAAATAGTCCATGACTAAGATGAACAGTAGCGGACTGAGTACCGATCCTTGATGTACCCCCACCTTTACAGGAAATTCTGGTGAAAACTCGCCAATTGTGTATTTTTAAATAAACTGTCTCCATAAATCAATTGGATGAATGGTCATATAAGTCCACTACTTATGTACTTAGATAGTTGAAGATGAAGGAGAGGGTTAAACATGATGTTGGAGTTATGGTTTTCAAAGCAATAAACAATCAGGTTCCTCGATATTTCTAGGATTACTTTAAACTGGAGGAGGTCACCAAATCTCGTCTCAGGTTAAGGTCGAGCACGGCGAATACTTGAATTCTTCAGACTAGAGTCGGCAAACCCAAATATCTTGATAGAATCATTCTACGTAACAGTCTTCCATCCTCCCTGAGACAAATCTACAAATAGGTGAAGTTTCCGGTGGATTTGAAAAGTCACTTATTCTCTGAACATCTTTTGTAAGTTAATAGATTAAGATAGTTATGAACCGCTCTTGAGGTGATCGCTATGGTCGGTAAAAAACTCTATACCAAATTATTTACGAAAAATAATAAACAACGAGCTTCTAATAAATCGCCTTATTCGATTAACTGATTTTCGGTTATTTTTACATGTTAACAACCGGCTATAAATAAATGAATTGTTTTAAGGTGACACTAAGTTTTTTATATTTATGTTATCATTTCTCTTTTAGAATTGATATTTCTTTGGTTAATTCACTTGTGTTATGAAAATAGGAATAGTTATTGGCAGTCTTGGGATTTGAAAACGAGACCTAGTTTATTAAAATATCATAATTTGACCTTTATTTTTACTCCAAGTAATCAAATTTTTTCACTTTTTGAACAATTAAAACAGACGTTTCTTTTGCCGAATTATATTTTTCCAAGGGTTCTTCCTTGGGAATTCCAGTCAATGATAGTGACTAAGAAATAATTATTGAAAGCTACGACCAAACGATTTGCCAAAATGTAGCAAAAATCATGTGGATGGATAAAGAAATTCAGTTTTTTAACAGGTTAATCGAATAAAAATAACTAGTTTTCGGTTAATTTGGAACTGTTCTAATAACAGGTTAACCAGTTTCAGTTTAAACTTTTTCAGTTAATTTGAAAATGTTCTAATAACAGTTTGGCCGGTTTCAGTTTAAACCTTTTTCAGTTAATTTGAAACTGTTCTAATAATAGGTTAGCCGGTTTCAGTTTAAATATTTTCATTGAAGTTAAAACTGTTCTGATAACAGGTTAACCGGTTTCAGTTAAAACTGTTTAATTTAATTTGAAACTGTACTAATAAGTAAACCGGTTTCAATTTGAACCTTTTCAGTTAATTTGAAACTGTTTTGATACGTAACTTGGTTTCAGTTTAAACTTTTTCAGTTAATTTGAACCTGTTATATTAATCGGTTAACCGGTTCCCGTTTAAACCTTTTCAGTTAATTTCAAACTGTTCCAATAATGGGTTCACAGGTTTCAGTATAAACCTTTTCAGTTAATTTGAAACAGTTCTAAAAACCGATTAACCGGTTTCAGTTTAAACCTTTTCAGTTAATTATAAACTGTAACCGGTATCAGTTTAAAGATTTTTGGAAGCCCTATGATGAAAAACACGGGGAAGAAGGACTTGACTCAACATTTAAATAAGAGAAAATACGTATTAGAAAATATGATATTGGCGAAGATAACGAAGTGATAACGGATATCATATTGGGCGGTGGGAGAGGACAGAAAAGCCAATCAAGGAAGAAACTTGATCCTGCAGCCATGACGATGTTGACCACCGCAGGGCAGATCCATTCCACCCTCAATTGTCCCATCACTTACAATACACTTATACTCCAGTTAATTAAAAAAAATGATTACTTTTATCATCCGCAGTCGGTGAGACGGTTAACTTACAGCCTGGATATTGCGAGTTCGATTTCCGCTTATACCTGATTATTAAAAATATATCTGGCGTTCACTTAAGCATTGTTGATCCAAATTCAATGGACCTTTTTTATGGCGCCGTTTAGAGTGCAAACTTTCTTTAATATTTATCTTCCTGTGCTAAAAAAGTCCGTGCGTTCCGGTGCTGTGTATTCAATGCACACCAATACACATGTAAAAATGAGCGATTTAAAATCGGAAAAATAAGAATATTCATAGTCAATCGCTTAAATTAATTAAATTTGAAGTAAAAAGTGATAATAATTGAAATTTAGTTACTGAAAACATGAAAATATACCGAAGTAAAGTGAGAGTGAGACGTGAATAGCGTCGCTTCTCACCCATAGCTGTTATTAAAAATATATCTGGCGTTCACTTAAGCATTGTTGATTCAAATTCATTGGACATTTTTTATGGCGCCGTTTAAAGAGCAAACTCTCTTTAACATTTCCCTTCCTGTGCTAAAAAATCGGTGCGTTCCGGTGCTGTGTATTCAATGGACATCAATACACATGTAAAAATGAGCGATTGAAAATCGGAAAAATAAGAATATTCATAGCCAATTGCTTAAATTAATTAAATTTGAAATAAAAAGTGATAATAATTGAAATTTTATTGCTGAAAACATGAAAAAACATCGGCTGATGTTCATAAAACGGACAAAGCGACCCTCAAACGAAAGCCCGCAAGCTACTGAAGCGAGAGAAGCGAGCGAATTGAGATCCTATTACTTGCGTTCCCATAGTAGAGTGAGAGTGAGACGTGAATAGCGTCGCTTCTTCACCCATAGCGGTTTTTTTTAGAATGAATATACCTACGCCACACACTGGCACACCTTTGATTGTATTGATGAATTTATTCCCGATTTTCACAAAATATCTCTGATGTGGCCGATAAGTGCTAATTATTATTAATATTATTTTTTTCATTCAATGCGTAAATGTATTACGGAGGAAAACCTAAAATCTGAGCCCAGTATTTATTATATTTATAGAGATATTAAAGTTTTTAAAAGCAATGTGTACTAGTTACACATCACAGGGAAGGAAGGGTTAAGGGCGTTCTAAATCGTAACTCAAACCCACTATTTTTAAATAAACCACGTCTTGCAGCTATAGCAGCGCCCGAACGAACCGTGTATAATATTTTATTTTTGTACAGTACAGCCTTCTAGATTTATTTCCATGTGGTAATCTTTTCCATCCAATCAGAAATATTTTTATGAGACCTTAAATGAAAAACAGACTGAAAGCTTTCAATATTTTTTTAGAAATCCGAGTTCCACCGTAAATCGAACCCGCAACCTTCGAGTCGATAGACAGGTGTCTTATCAACGAGACCATGAAGGTCGTCATGATTGTAAGTTCGAAATGGCAATAAATCCATCATCATCATCCTATCGTATAGCTCATGACTGAGCATCGTGACTCCCGTGATAACCTCTGACGACTTCTCTCCATCCATCCCTGCACTTTGCGGCTCGAAGGGCAGTTGTTAAGGATATTACAGTTACGTCTCTCACTTGGTCAGTCCAACGCATTAGGATACTACCGCTTGTGCGTCGTACTTCCACGCCTACTGTAACCACAAACCTCTTTTAACTCTCTTTGGCCACGAACAATGCATCCAAAGAATCGGAGGATTCGTCGAAATCATATAGTCGGCAATATGTCGGTGATTCTCGGTTTTTCGAGAATGGAGACGTTAATTAACCTTGTTGTCTATGGAATTCGTAACATATTTATCCACCACCATATTTCAAATGCATCTATTCTACGTCTTTCGTTGCTTGCTTTCGAAGTCCAAGTCTCCGCGCCATACATGGATGTTACGAAGACGAGACAATTAATAAGGCGTCTTTTTGTCGGGATAGTTCAGCTCTTCCAGCTTTGACAACGCATTGTTTACCATTCAAATTATTCTTACGAGTATAAGTCCGCCAGTTGATATTAATACATATTTTTTACTATTTTAATAGCCTACATTAAATATTTTTTTAATGAAGTAAGCTCGGTTAAGAATAAGAAATTATTTCTCACTTAACGAGTTCCCTCTTAACGTGTTTTCACTGAACGAGCGAATATTAGCTTACGAAATAACTCGAAATGGGGGAAACAATGGAAAAGTTTTTTTTTACATATAAAAGGCTTCCCGTGGTGCTGTTTATTATAATAAATTTATTGTTTAGGTTCTTTTGGATTAAATGTTCTACTGTAGTGTTAAGATCGGTTCTAATAAAATGTGATTTTACTGTTTCAGCTCTATGTACCTGGGGATGCGCGCAGGGCTGGCGCATGAACAGGCAGGGCCAGCAAGCTGTGGTCCGGACTCCAGGGCCCACTCAAGGAAGCGGAAGTCCTCTGTACCGTAAGTATAAATCTATATTTTTTAATATTTTTATTACAAAGTAGTATTTTAAGGACCATTAAAAATGGTTACAAAAATAATACTCAAATTAGAAGAGTGTGTATGAATATAAATATAACTTGTCACAAAATTAGAAGAGTGTGTATGAATATAAATATAACTTGTCACAAAATTAGAAGAGTGTGTATGAATATAAATATAACTTGTCACAAAATTAGAAAAGTGTGTATGAATATAAATATAACTTGTCACAAAATTAGAAGAGTGTGTATGAATATAAATATAACTTGTCACAAAATTAGAAGAGTGTGTATGAATATAAATATAACTTGTCACAAAATTAGAAGAGTGTGTATGAATATAAATATAACTTGTCACAAAATTAGAAGAGTGTGTATGAATATAAATATAACTTGTCACAAAATTAGAAGAGTGTGTATGAATATAAATATAACTTGTCATAAAATTAGAAGAGTGTGTATGAATATAAATATAACTTGTCACAAAATTAGAAGAGTGTGTATGAATATAAATATAACTTGTCACCAAATTCAAACATTTACATGAATCATATACAAAAAATATCATGCGCAAAACAACAAACACATTAAATAAAAACTTGAGTCAGATCAAGGCTCAGGCATTTAATTATTTTATTCATTTATTTATACATGACAAGAAATTTTATAGATACATGTTCATAAAAAAAATTGTAGGTAATTAAATTTTTTTTATTTATTTATTTTACACATGACAAGAAATATACATAATTTGTGAAAAAAACAACACGTAATTCAATTTGGACGCACAACTTTAATGGATCTGGGTTTGTTGCCTTTCATTTGTCATGTCCCCACTAATCTAGGCTTTGGCCTGTATCTCACTGAGGATATATGGCATGAAAAAATAAATTGTTAATTCTTTCCATTTTTTTATTATATAAAACCCCGTTGCACATTCTCATCAACCTGACAAACAGTGACACTCAATTACTTATGTATACATCACGCGAAATCAAACTCCTCACACTTCATCACTCCAGACAGACCAAAACGTTCATTTCACAATATACCTCACATAATCATAAAAAAAATAACAAAAATACCACACTCAAGAGCTCACACAAACCTTTGTTACTAGTCATTCCTCTTGCAAGCCCAAGTACTCAAACTCCTGTCGCAATAACAACCAAGATCCGATCGACTGCCTAAATTGTTTTCCTCCCTTTGCCTTTATTGAATTTGGCACATCATTGTATGTCATAGGAGCTAAATAACCATATTGCCTTTGGCCAAAAGATGTTTTAACTCTAGGGATGTTGAACATTTGATCAATATGGACACATCATTTTTATAAATCTAGGGTTGTTTGCCTTTCATTTGTCTTATATCTAGTAAACTAGACTTTTACCTGTATTTTACTGAGGAGGCCTAAAAGCACAATCAATCCACTCCAACACAAATAAAGCACAATCAATCCACTCCAACACAAAAAAAAAACACATCGAAAGTTTAACATGTCTACATTGGCAAGAATTTATATATACATAAGTCAGCCGCAATATATCACTCTAACCACCGATTTCACATAAAATTTTTTTTTTATATAATTTCCTTTTTTGTGATTATAAAAAGCGTTTAACATTTTATTTAGTGGCCACTTCTTACGTTTAAATTCTCAATGTTGCCCTTCAACCAAAATATTTATCCAGGTCTGTTGTACGATTATCTTTTCCAACCAACCAGGCGGGAATTCCAAAGTTATAAAGTTAATTCCAAAAAGGTTTAAGCGTATTTTAAAAAAAATGTAACTTTAATCAATGAGTTGGGAAATTTGTTCCATGGAAAATAGATAGGACAAGAAAATTGGAGTTATAGAGAAACACTTATACTTCAAAAGGGAAAGTAATCGAAATCGACACATCATGTTAATTATAATATTATATTGAACCTAAACTAATAGATGTATCAGTTTTGATTACTTCTGTTATAATCAGAAATCAGGACGGGGGATAAACTGGACACCTTTCAACTAATTCAAAGAGCCTTGTAACCACATCCCTTAACATCCCTCTGGGACTGGGGAGGGTGAGCCCCGCGGGCAAGAGAACGGCTGTATTTGCTCAGTGTTTCTTCGCACCGCGGCCTAGTGGATAAAAATCTTGTTTAGCACTAAGGCGTTTCGGGTTCAATTGCTAGAGAATTTCATTTCAAACTGGTTTCACGTTTCTAAGGTCTTTTTGTGAATTTGCTATTGTAATGGACAATTTTTATACAAATTTATTTTGTAACATTATTGATCTGTCAATAAAAGTAGACTTGAATTTCGAGTTAGAGCGCCCAACAGAAGAATCTGCTCGCTTTCTCTAAACGACGCTATATAAATTATCTTTCTCTAAACGACTCTATATAAATTGTCTTCCTCTAAACGACGCTATATAAATTGTTTTTCTCGAAACGACGCTATATAAATTGTCTTTCTCTAAACGACGCTATATAAGTTATCTTACTCTAAACGAAGTTATACAAATTGTTTTTCTCTAAACGACGCTATATAAATTATCTTTCTGTAAACGACGCTATATAAATTGTATTTCTCTAAACGACGCTATATAAATTGTATTTCTCTAAATGACGCTATATAAATTACTATCCATGTGCCCGAATCATCTTAATGCCCCTTTCTTCATCTTAAGCAGTATATCTTCTGTCAATTCGAGCTAAAAGACGAAATTATTCGCGTTATTGGTGAGTTAGAATCGCAATTATGCCAAAATGTCATCGAAAATTTTGACAAGAGTCCACATCTATGGAGCTGCAAGAGGTGAATATTTGGCGGATATTGTTTTTTGTGTTTAAATGTCATACATTATACTTCAATAACCAATAAAAAAGTGTTTTGAAATCAAAGCAAATTGTGTGTTTAATTTAAGAATTAAAAAAACCACTCTATTTGAAAGAACATTTATTTAGAAAGTCAGCCCTCTGCTTTTTCAAAACAGACATGGCGTGATGCTATATACGAGTATGTTTACCATAGAGTAGATCCCAGTTATTGAATGTTGCGGAAGACAGATATTGTCTATGTATCTTCCATGTGATTGTCTCTGCCTGTATTCATTGTCTTCAATAATATGTCAAATGCACACATGTTACTGTCAAGACCATTTGCAGTTGATACAATATTTAAATGTGTATAATATTTACATACATTATGCTCTATCGCTTCAAATTCCTATTTTCCTCACCAGGGGCGTATATCACTATTGCTCTCAATATATGCAGTGCACACAGGCTGCCAATTCAAAGATAGTACACCATTTTCTTTATATTTCAAACAAAAAAATAATAATTTTAAAACCCTTAGTTATTTGATTAATAATTATGGTTAATAAAAAAAACAAACAAGATATCCAATATACATAACAAATCATTCTATCGGGAAAGCAGAGAGAAGAACGCGACAGACTTTCTTATCACGATATACATCTTACACCTTTTCTACATTCATACACAATCTCACACAGCTACTACGATTTCTGTAACTTTTTAAATTTCTTTCATTCAATATATCATACTCTTGATCTAACCATACTTTTCTTGGCCTTTCTCTACACCGCCTTCCACTTACATTTGCTCTGTATGTTTGTTTTGTTAGTATTTCTTCCTTCATTCGTTCTTCATGCCCAAACCAACTCAGAGTGCTTTTCTTCGTCTTATTTACTCAACACACCAGCCTTTAGTTCACATTTATCCGCAATTTATTTATTTATTTATTTAACACTTTTATTGCAAATACAATCTGGCGGGCTTATTGCTAGGCAGCAATCTCTTCCAACCAACCAGACAAAAGTTAATGAAGCAAATTACGTGGTCACATATCAAATTTCAAATGACTATACATCCCCACGAAATCCATAAACATATACGTGAGCACATGCCCACGAACCCACGAAGACGGCCAGTCACCCGAACATTCTTTTTCATACAAAGGGAGATATCATCAATCAAAAGGAAAGGAAAGGATGGTGGAGAGGAAAGGAAAAGAAAAATCAGGAATGAAACACGTTATTTTACTGACTAGAAATTAAGAGGTTTTTCAGTCGCTTCTTAAAGCATGCGTAATCACTTTATTATAAATTTTATCAGACCTTGTCACCCCATATATTCTTCTAAATGCACGCATTTCTACAGCATTTATTCAACTCTTTTCAGTGTTGTTTCACGTCCATGTTTCATTTCCAATACACCAAAGATGGTTCTAAAATACTGTCGTGGACTACCATCTTGGCGTATTTCGATTTAAAACAATATGTATTGGTTTAATTAATTATAGATCGTAGTTAGACTTTGAACTTGTTAACCTATGTAATAACTGAGTCGTAATAATTTACATAACGTCACACATAGAGTTGGCTTTATTTAAAATTATTTTTAGTGTATTGGATCAGATAATTTTGTGGTGATTAGAATTTGCAGGCATGAATCATCCTAGTTTTGAGTGGATTGCCAGAGTAACTAAATCACAATCAAAAGAAGCACACACACACACATACTATCACATGGACAAGCACACGGCAGACCACGGCTCAGGGCTCACGCATGAAAGGACTCTAAAAACATAATAATCCTCACAGGAATATGAATGAAATCCCTAATGAAAAATCAAACATTAATAAAAGAACAAAAGAAGCAAAAATAAAAGAACAAAACCCATTATTTACGAGTATACTGTACACATAATAAACTGTTTAATTATGCTCCAAGCATAATAAAAGAACAAACCCCATGATTTATATAATAAACTATTTAATTATGCTCCAATCATAGTAAAAGAACAAACCCCATGATTTATATAATAAACTATTTAATTATGATCCAAGCATACTAAAAGAACAAAACCCATTATTTACATAATAAACTGTTTATTTGGTTTCAAATATAGTAAAATAACAAAACCCATTATTTATATAGTAAACTGTTTAATTATGCTCCAAGCATAGTAAAAGAACAAAACATGATTTATATAATAAACTATTTAATTATGCTCCAAGCATAGTAAAAGAACAACACCCATTATTTACATAATAAACTGTTTATTTGGTTTCAAGCATAGTAAAAGAACAAAACTCATGATTCATATAGTAAACTGTTTAATTATGCTCCAAGCATAGTAAAAGAACAAAACCCATGATTTATATAATAAACCGTTTAATTATGCTCCAAGCATAGTAAAAGAACAAAACCCATTATTTATATAATAAACTGTTTATTTGGCTTCAAGCGTAGTAAAAGAACAAAACCCATGATTTATATAGTAAACTGTTTAATTATGCTCCAAGCATAGTAATAGAACAAAACATATGATTTATATAATAAACTGTTTAATTATGCTCCAAGCATAGTAAAAGAACAAACCCCATGATTCATATAATAAACTATTTAATTATGCTCCAATCATAGTAAAAGAACAAAACCCATGATTTATATAATAAACTATTTAATTATGCTCCAAGCATAGTAAAAGAACAAAACCCATTATTTACATAATAAACTGTTTATTTGGTTTCAAACATAGTAAAATAACAAAACCCACGATTTATATAGTAAACTGTTTAATTATGCTCCAAGCATAGTAAAAGAACAAAACATATGATTTATATAATAAACTGTTTATTTGGTTTCAAACATAGTAAAATAACAAAACCCATGATTTATATAGTAAACTGTTTAATTATGCTCCAAGCATAGTAAAAGAACAAAACATATGATTTATTTAATAAACTGTTTAATTATGCTCCAAGCATACTAAAAGAACAAACCCCATTATTTACATAATAAACTGTTTATTTGGTTTCAAACATAGTAAAATAACAAAACCCACGATTTATATAGTAAACTGTTTAATTATGCTCCAAGCATAGTAATAGAACAAAACACATGATTTATATAATAAACTATTTAATTATGCTCCAATCATAGTAAAAGAACAAAACCCATGATTTATATAATAAACTATTTAATTATGCTCCAAGCATAGTAAAAGAACAAAGCCCATTATTTACATAATAGACTGTTTATTTGGTTTCAAACATAGTAAAATAACAAAACCCATGATTTATATAGTAAACTGTTTAATTATGCTCCAAGCATAGTAAAAGAACATACCCCATGATTTACGAGTATATAATAAACTATTTAATTATGCTCCAAGTGTAATTAAAAAAGACAAAAAATATAAATACATGACATTCAAATATCCATGGCATTACAGTTTACCCAACACTGAAATATTCTAACAAAGACCGTGTTGAACAAGATAAACAACGCTTCAGCCACTATACACGACCTCCGTGGCCTAGTTGGTAAGATGCCTGTCACCCAATCGGCTGCAGTTTCGATTCCCGTTGGAACTTAGATTTTTTTTAAATAATTCCAGTCTGTTTTTCATTTAAAGCTTCTTTAATATATTTCTGGTTGGCTGGTAGATTTTACCACATAGCAATAATCCCGCCAGGTTGTACTGTATACAACGAAAGTTTATTGTATTAAACGTTATGCAATATTTCTGAGAAAAATAACATTTAAACAATTGCAAATTATGTTAGACTAAATGAAAAATGTCCTCATTAAATTCCCAGTCGGTGAAGTCGGTTACTTACAGAATTGTGGAAATAATTTGTCCGTGACTGTGCGCTTAAAATATATCTGATTGCCTCGTGTCCCTTGTTGGTACACGGAATAGCAGAGATAAGTTACAGAATATCTGAAGATTTAATATCATCGAAACTGCTCTAATGAAATATATGTATCCGTTCTGACGAAAGCTTACTAAACAAGAGTTTTTTAAACTCGAAGGCCAATATATTACTATTGTGCGGTGTATAGCCACGCGGTAACTCACTGGACCTCCATATGGAAGGACGCCGGTTTGAACCCCAGCATTGTACTACTCCCCTCGAATGATACAGACATTTTTTTTTCAATACGCATCAATACACATGTAAAAATGAGCGATTTAAAATCGGAAAAATAAGAATATTCATAGACAGTCGCTTAAATTAATTAAATTTGAAGTCAAAAGTGATAATAATTGAAATTTAATTGCTGAAAACATGAAAAAAAAACCGTCGGCCGACGTTCACAAAACGGGTGAAAAGACCACCTCAAATGGATGCCCCAGAGCTACTGAGAACTGAGACGGGACTCGGTCTCGGACTGTTATACCTCGAAGGAAGAAACACAATTGCGAACTGAGATTATATTTCTTGCGTTCCCAGTGAGGGTGAGACGTGAATAGCGTCGCTTCCTCACTCATAGCGGTGTTTTAGAATGAATATACCTACGTCACACACTGGCATACGTTTGAGTGTTCCGGTTTCCGTGGTTGCAGTCCTAAGACTGGTTTGCAGCAATTTGAACTCTTCTCCTCCATTCCCCCCTGTCCTGTGCGGCTCTTTTTAAGTCTGTGTATGTTGAGCAGCGCACGTCCACCAACAGGTCCTCCAGGTACTCTCGGCGTGGGCGTCCCCTAGAGTTTGTCCCCTCGGTCATGCCCTCCATTATGGCATGCAAGAGGCCCTCTTGTCGTATTATATGACCGATCCATCTTGCACGCCTTTCGGACAGGATCCTGAGCAGTTTGAGTGTATTGGTGAATTTATTCCTGATTTTCACAAAATATATCTGATGTGGCCGATAAGTGATAATAATTATCATATTATTTTTTCATTCAATGCGTAAATGTATTACGGAGGAATACCTAAAATCTGAACCCAGTATTTATTATATTTATAGAGATATTAACGTTTTTTAGAAGCAATGTGTACTAGTTACACATCACAGGGAGGGAAGGTTTAAAAAAACAACTAAACAGTACAACTTCGCTTTCCAACTGAATTGATCTTGGAATGACAAGTGGATCGTTGACTACGAAGCCCAGTAATGCCGATTATTCAGGGCTTCACAAGCGATAAACCGGTTATTTTTATTCGGTTAACTAGTTTTTTTATTCAACTCCATTATTTGTGTTATATTTTTATACATAGCTCTCAAGAGAACTGTTAAATAGTTCACAGTCATAGTCATTGACTGGAACCCCAGATATAGAACCCTTCGAAACGGACAAGTGGGCAAAAGAAATGCAAGCAAGTATATTATCTGTTCTAATTACCCAAAACGTGTAAGAAGCTGATTCTCGGAAGATAAATAATGAGTTAAAATTATAAGAATCAACTGAAATTGTTAAAGGTCGTGTTTTCGTATCCCGGGACTGCTAAGAAGACTATTTAAGATAAATAAATTAACCATGGAAATAAGAACTTGAAAATATAAATGAAAATGTAAATTCTAATGGTTACTAACTTTGTGCTTTCCTTTATCAACATAAATAACTTAACAAAGATAACATGTAAGGACAATACTTTGCCTCTGGAGTTCACTTACTCTGCATCGTCTAGTGGAGTGTTTCGAGTCTGTAAAACAACTTGCATCTCGTGCCTATGTGTTAATTAATATTTAAAATCCATCGAAAAAAAATCGAAAAATCCAATTGTTGTTCTAAAGGGTCTTTCAAATTAAACGTTTTTTTTTTTTAATTTTTGGATTAAAACACAGATGGCTTCGAGAACTTGCCTGGGTCTTGTGACATTTGAGAAGTGTAATGTATGAAATTTATAAAAATGGAGTCGTATACAATACAACAAGGCGTCCAAATTGTTGAATTCTTTTATGTATTGTAATCTCCGGAAACGGTGATGTTAATTGGTCACCTAGATCATTTGATCTGACGCCGTTGGACTATTTTCTCAAGGGTTACGTGAAAAGCCAAGTCTATAAAAATGACCCCCAATCAACTTTTGACCAGAAGGACGAAATTATTCGCTTTATTGGTGAGTTAGAACCGCAATTATGTCAAAATGTCATCGAAAATTTTGACAAAAGAGTGGACATCTGTGGAGCTGCAAGAGATGGACATTTGGCGGATATTGTTTTTTTTTTGTGTTTAAATGTCATACATTATACTTCAATGACCAATAAAAAGATTTTTGAAATCAAAGAAAATTGTGTGTTTTATTCAAGAATTAAAAAAAATAATAAAAAAAACAGCTCAATTTGAAAGGCCAATTAATATAATAACGCTTAAAATGTATATAACATACGCATTATTCCACTAATAAGAAATCATTTGTTTTACTAAAAAGTTCCACTGTAAAATATGTGTTCCACAGTAACGTAAATCTACTTGTAAAAATTTGGTAATATACGAGTACGTATACGGAATTTAAATATATATGTTCATATTAAAATATTTTGAACAATTGCTTAGTAATTATTACTTCTGCTTTGTTGTATCTCCACGTTAGTTTAAGATAAAGTTTAGTAATTTTGTCAATAATTTTAAGTATTTCTATTAACATGTCTTAAGTGCATTTGTTTCTAAAATACACTGTTGTGTCGTAAATTAAATAAATAAATTATTAATAAATCCTCGTTGAAATTTTTTTTTGCATAACCGGTTATATGTATGTAACAATAACCGAGAACCAGTTAGTTGAATTAGGTGGTTAATTGAAAGCCCTACTATAATATTATTGCTCGTTCCAATATTGAGGCGGCACCGATTCTTAAGACAGCCCCGTATAAATTTGCTTCAGTTACGTAAAATATCTATCAATTGAACAAGGAATGGAAACAATACGAGGTGAAGGGGAGTCAACAGGGGGAGACATGACACAATAACCACCGACAAGCGACTCACCCCTACCTGGGAAAGGCGTAAGAGAGGCAAGTACAGGTGGGGGTGAAGAGGAATTTTATAAAACAACAGGTAGCCACAGTGGCGGTTTCTAGCTAATTTGTTTATGGGCTGTTTATAAATTCATTCATTACTTTATTTGTTTAACACTTCATTGTAAAACAATCTGACGGGTTTTCTGTTACCGGGCAATCTCTTCTAACCAACCAGACAAAAGTAAATAAATGAAGTTACATGGTTGCAAATACTATTCAAATCATTATTAACATGCACAATATGAACAATACACATGGTAAAAATGAAAATTAGATGTCAACAATTATAGGAAAACGGGAGGAATGGTGGAGAGGAAAAAAAATCGAGTAAATCGTATGGCTTTAGACAGAAAGCCGACGTGGCCGGAAGACAACTCCGTCTTAGGACCCAATCGAGCCCGCAGTTTGTCATTAAATCACACGGCTATGTGAAAACCCCCAACAACCCTTCTCTTATCGATCTCCCCGTTAAAGGGTCGTTTTGAAAACTATTTTTTACATTAGAAGATATGACATAAAGATTTCTGCTTACACTCAAATCAATGCATGTTCAATAGAAATTGAATAGATAAATGCATGGATAGACATCAAACTTACTCATATAGAGATATCGTAGATATTTTTTCTGTACCTTCTCCACCATGAGTGAGCTTGGTGCCCCTTTTTTCTTCTTTTTTTTCTTCTTTTTTCTTCCCAGTGTCATGTTAGGTCCCCCAACGTTGAATATCACCTGAGAGTAGGCATATTTGTACCCGGCAGCCCGAAAAAGATCTCCAACGCCCCTTATGCCAGTCCAATCACGTATATTGCGGAACCAGGAGATTAACCTCCTGCCAATACCTCTTCGGCCTTCAATTTTGCCTTGGATGATTAGGTGCAGTAATTGTTACTTTGCTCGTCTAAGTACATGACCCAAGTAGGACACCTTTTGGATTTTAATATTAGTCAGCAACTCTCTATCAATTTTGGCTCTTTGAAGAACCCTTGTGTTGTTGACCATATCCATCCAGTGTATCCGTAGCATTCTCCGGAGCATCCACATTTCGAATTTATGCCCCTAGCGGGCTCAAAATTCAAGCATTGCTTTCTAATTTACTACGGACCAATAAACTAAACAGCGTTGTGACTTTCAAACAAATTAGAGACTCATATCACGAATCCTCGAGTTTCGTAACCTGTATTGCACACAAGTCCTATACGAGAACAGAAAGACACCCAGATATTTAATGTTGTCCGAAGATCAATGCATCAAAGTTTTGACTCTACTTTAAGTTCTAGGTTTAGAGTGTCTACGCCTTAATTCCATAAAGGAAAGTTGATATTATAAAATAGTGAACCAAATGCATTCTCAATTCAATGCTCTGGTCTCATTTTGTAAAAAGAGGCTTCATTTCAATGAAAGTATACATACATATCACTACGCTGTTTCCCTGTTGGGTTAAACAGAGAAGACAGAACGCCTGACTTTCCTATCTCCAAACACATCCTTCGCCCCTTCTTCATCTATACACCTTCTCATACAACTCTAACGATTCCTCTGACTTTCTACGATTCCTTTACTTTATCATTCACTTGATCCACATCGATACATACCTTGTATTGTATTAGAATTTCGCTATATACAGTACAATCTGGCAGCCTTATTGCTATGTGGTAACATCTTCCAACCAACCAGAAAGATGTTAAAGAGGCCTGACTGGAATCCTTTTTAAAAAATCTGGGTTACAACGAAAATCGAACACGCATTGTCCTTTTATTATTATTAGTATTTACGCTTTTCGGCATTTCAATTTAACTATAAAAATATGTTTTTGAGTTGTGTCTTTTTTGTATATATATACATCCATATGTCATGTATTTTACTTATTTTGTAAACAAATTTCTGCTCCGGCGGATCCCTGTAACTGTTGCATGTCAAACCAGACTATGTCAGTTACAGAAGGGGGTTTGGTGAACGCCCCCACCTGTCACCACCTACCATCGAGACTTGAGGGTGGTAAAAAGACGTTCTAAAATCGCATGCGTTTTGGCAAATTATATGCCATTATACAATATTTAAAAACGAGTTATGATTTCATATTTTTTTTATGTAATTGACCAAGGTTGTCCTCTATCTAATATTTTACCACAAGTCACTGATCTTTTAAATACAATTATATAGGATACTTGGCACCGATGGGCGAAGGATTGGGATATAACTGGTTTAAATAAGGGATCTAGTTATAAATCAATGCAACAATATATCCCTTTGAAACCATGGTTTAATATAATGAGAATGAATAATATGCATGTGTCGTTTGTGGGCGGGCCACCACGTGGTGGCATGTCACTTTTACAGAATAGGTATTGTGGAGGATCCAGGCTGTGAGTATGGTCTGGGTGATGAAACTGTACATCATGTATATTTTGTCTGTGCTTTACGAGACATATTTGATTATTTATTTATTTATAAGTAAACGGTACAGTGTACCTTATAACAAAAAAATATAAAAAAGCCAGTAGTGAGTGCTCAATATAACACACCGATCAATAAGTCCCGGGACTAACTACTAAAACAACATTTGTTTGCCAAAATCCTTCTTTATTCATCAACATAGTCTCCTTCAAGAGCGATACATTTATTCCAACGCTTTCCTAACTTTTCTATGCCAGCCGTGTAGAACGATTTATCTTTGGTTTCTAAATAGGCGTTAGTTTCGGCCATTACTTCTTCATTGGAGCCCAATCTCTTTCCCTGGAGCATCTTTTTGAGGTCTGCGAACAGCCAATAGTCGCTGGGGGCCAAATCTGGATAATATGATGGGTGCGGAAGCAATTCGAAGTTCAACTCATGCAATTTGGCCATCGTTACCATCGACTTGTAACACGGTGCATTATCCTGATGAAAGAGAGCTTCTTTCTTCTTCATACGGGGCCGGTTTTTTTGCAATTTCTGCCTTCAAACGCTCCAATAACGCTATGTAATATTCGCTATTGATGGTTTTTCCCTTTTCAATGTGATCGATGAATATTATACCATGCGCATCCCAAAATACGGAGGTCATAACCTTCCCGGCCGACTGTTGAGTTTTTGGTCACTTCGGACGACTTTCACCAGATGCTCTCCATTCAGATACTGCCGATTTGATGCCGGAGTGTAGTGGTGGATCCAAATTTCATCCATTGTCACATACCGATGCAAAAACTCCTGTTTATTTCGCGTAAACAGTGCCAAACAGCGTTCTGAATCATCGATGCGTTGTTGTTTCTGTTCCATTGTGAGCAAACGCGGCACCCATTTTGAAAAAAGCTTTTTCATGACCTTAATGTTCATGCAAAATAGTGTAAACACTACCAAATGATATCTTCAGGATGTCAGCTATCTCACGCAACTTTACTTTGCGATTTTTCATCACGATTTTGAGTATTTTGTTATGTTTTCTGATGTAACAGCCTCATTTGGACGACCAGAGCGTTCAGCATCATTTATGTCTGTACGACCACGTTTGAAATCAGCATACCACCGACAAATGGTTGTTTTCGATGGAGCAAAGCCCGGACAACACTTTTCAAACCATCGCTGAGTTTGAACGGTATTTTTTCCCATTAAAAAGCAACACACAAAATTTGTTTTTTTTTTTCATTGTTTTGAAAATAGCAAAAGTAGCGTCACTAAAACCACTGAAACTCATTGACACATTGTCGGAATGTCATGAAAGTTTGACACGTAACTTCTAAAGGCTGGTACTAAATAAGAATGGTATTGATTTGTTATTAGAGATGCCATCTGTTGGTTAGTCCCGGGACTTGTTGATCGATGTGTATTAAGTTTGACAGATTAATACAAAATAATTTTACCTAATTATAACAAAAATATTTAAAATGAAACAGGTATGAAATCGTAAAATCACATGTTACCAACACAATACGGAGGCGTCCATAGGCGCACAGCCCGCACTGCGCATAAAATACATACAAAACAGACAAATAATTAAAAAAACAAATAAAAAACAAAATATAAATTGAAAATAAAATAAAAAAGATGGAATCAGACAGGTACAACTTCACAAATCCTCTAAAAGCACGGGGTGAAAAATCACAAAATAGTAAAAAAAGCAATAATCAATTAAAAGGCTGATTATCTAAATACAGTATCCGGCGGTGAGTAATACACATCGGGCTTAAGAAAGAGACTCTCGGCTAACTTCGGCTTTGTAGACCGTCGACTCTGTCATTCATACACGTGTTCCGTCGCGATTTGTCAGTTGTTGTCAAGCGTTCTAGGGACAGAGACGACACTCCACAAAGCCGAAGTTAGCCGATTATGGCCGACAATCTCTTTCTTAAGCCCGATGTGTATTACTTACCGCCGGGTACTTTACTATATATGTTGAGTTTCTTATTTTTTCGACGAAGTTTTCCACTGATAGATCGATTGTTATTTTTTTCTAGTTTAATCAGTGAAAACTTAAAATTGTCATTTTTTTTAATTCACTTCATTATATCGACTCATATAATTGAAAATTGATTTTGATTTGATGGCACAAATCATCCTTTTGTGATTAGATTACTTATAAAAAATCTATTGAAATCGAGTTGTCTATCAAAAATATTATATTTTCAATATTTCGAATTTCAAACTGTTAAACTAACCAAGATGATGTCACATTACGTACATACCATCACGTCGTTACCCTGTTGGGGTAGGCAGATAAAGTAAAGCGCCAGAGTTTACTATTACAACACATCTTCCACTTCCACACACCTTCTCAAACAACTCCTAATATTTACCTGACTTTTAATATTTCCTTTCAAAATATGATACACCCATACTTTCCTTGGTCTTACTCGACCACGTCTTCCATTCACATTTGCACTTCACATCTGTTTTGTTAGACTTTCTTAATTCATTCGTTTCACGTGCCCAAACCATCTAACATTGATCTTCATCATCTTACTCAACACATCAGCTTTAAGTTCACGTTCACCCCTAATCAATTCCTCTCGTACTCTATCGTTTTTTATCCACTTTGCACGGATTTCTCCTGTTACAAAAAAAGGGTCTGCTTCTAGCTTTAGCTTATTCGTTAGGAAGAATATCAGCCAGGATTTTTCTCATACTGCTAGGCGGTACCGAGAATATATCAACAGTGTCATTCAGTTGGTTCAATATCTCTATACCACGCGTGATTGAGTGTTTAGCCATGATATTCGTCCTGTAAATTGGTATGTAGAACAGAGGGTGATTCCTTGCACGGCTATATTTATTGGGTACATATAAACTTAGTGCTTCTAGAATCGCGGGACAGTTAAAGCAACCTTGAAAAACCTTAAGTAGGAATATCGCAATGGATTCTTGCATTCTTGTTTCGAGGTTTCTATAGTTACACACCGTGATAAGTTCGACATGGTGAGCATATTTTGAGTAATCGCCCTTTGTTCTGTACCATAGATATCTGAGGATTTTTTTTTGTATTTGTTCTACATTGTTTTTATATTTGAGCTGATGATTTTATATTTATGTTTGAGCTGTCATATATTGTCACCCTGTGTATTTTTCTAAGTGTATGTATTTCTACATAAAAATACATACATCTAAGTTGGTACTGAAATACTATTATGAACTATCATTATTGCAGATTTTGACTGTGCGGTTTGAGTATATGTATTTTAGTGCCCCATTTACTTTGTTTACTATCGTTACAAGCTGTTTGATCTCTTCTACCATCTGAGAAAATGCAGCCTAAATACAGCAGAATTATTCAACTTGCTCTTTCTAAAAAAATATATCTGACGAGAATAAAACGAACTACAAAGAAACCTTATTTAGAGAGCAGACTCTCCACAAGCGCTCTAATTCGGAATTCAAACCCACTTCTTCTTCTTCAGTTTCAATCCTGGGGATTGGTTAGCAGCAAAGCTCTGCATCTCCTCCTCCACTCCGCTCGGTCTTCAGCGATCCTCTTTAGCTCTGTATAGGAGGTGCAGTCCATATCGTGGCATATTTGCTCCAGATACTCCCGGCGAGGTCGCCCTCTGCCAATCGACCCCTAAATCATTCCCTCCTGTATATTGTGCAGGAGATTTTCATGTCGCAGCATATGACCCATCCATTATGCACGCCTTTCCGATATGGTGTTTGACAGGTGCCTGGTTTCTTCGATCCTGCTGAGAACCTCATCATTTGTAATGTGGTCTCTCCAGGAAATCCTTAGGATTCGTCTATAGATTCACATCTCGAAGGCCTGTAATATTTTTCGATCTCTTTATTTATTTGTTTATTTAACACTTTTATTGCAAATATAATCTGGTAGGATTATTGCCAGGCGGCAATCTCTTCCAACTAACCAGACAAAGTAAATGAAGCACGTTACGTGGTCGCATAAATCATTCAAATGACTATCCATCCTCACGAAATCCATAAACATATACGTGAGCACATGCCCACAAGACGGACAGTCACCCGAACATTTTTTGCATATAAAGTGAGATATCATCAATCAAAAGGAAAGGAAGGGAGGGTGGAGGGGAAAGGAAAAGAAAAATCAGGAATTAAACACGTCATTTTACTGACTAGAAATTAAGAGGTTTTTCAGTCGCTTCTTAAAACATGTCAAGGACGGAGCGAGTCTTATATTGGTTTGTAACTGATTCCAGAGTCTCACTGCATGGACAGTAAAGGACGACGTAAAGAAAGAGGAGCGGTGAACTGGAAAGGCCAATAGACAATCTCTGTTTGAGCGTAGCGCTAATCCATGATTGGAAAGACGCTGAAAATTCTCGGCGAGATAAGAGGGGGTGGCGGGACAGTTAAGGATATTATACAATGGAGACATTATGTGAATTTGGCGTCTATTTCTAACATTCAACCAGTTCAATGCTTTCTGGTATGAAGTTATATGATCGTACTTACGTAGGTTGAAAATAAATCTTAGGCACACATTTTGAAGACGCTGTAATTTGTCCAGCTGTTCCTCTGTAACATACGTCCGCATTGTCCAGAATCGGAAAGAGCAGAGATTTTCCGAGTAAAATTTTGGTTTTGGCTGGAAGGAATCTTCGCAACACTTTAAGGGAATGAAGGCTGAAGAAGATCCTTCGGCTTACCTCATTTATTTGATCTCGCCATAAGAGTTTTATCTATTAGCACTCCTAGGTTTTTAACAGTTTTATGTAATGGTATGATAGAGCCATCAAGTAATATTGGAGGAAGTAAGTCAGTGTTGAATTTACCGAGAAGCTGAGGGCTGCCAATGAGGATCGCTTGAGACTTCTTAGGATTGATGAGTAAGCCATGCTCCCCAGTCCACTCCGAGATCGATTGAAGGTCCGCGTTTAAATTGTTCAAAGCCGCGTGAAAAAAATGTGAGACATGCCGCATCTCTTTCGCCTATGCACCATGTCTCGCAACCATACATCAAAATACTCCACACATATGTTTTGACAAATTGCATGCGGAGCTTTAGGTCCATGTTGTTGGATTCGAAAATCTTTGATTTCTTATTAAAAGCGAGTTTTGCTTGGTGGATGCGACTGACAACCTCTCTTTTTGTACGGCGATCCCATGTGATGCAACCCCACTATTGTTGACAAATAGAAAATATACCAAAAATGGAAGATGGTGGCTGCGACCATTGCCTTAGAAACTTCCCGCATCGGCACATGTTAAGAAAAACATATTTGGTAAGACAAACGCGAAACACTTACCATAGGAAGACGAGCTACAAAGAAACCTTTATAGATCTTCCGATATGCGACAGCAACACATACAGTTTAAAATGTAAGTTAGTGTATATGAATAGTACTTATATATTCGAATTATCATATTTTTTTACAAGACCTTCCAAAAAGTGTTGTCTTAAAGTTCAAATGTAAATCTTTCGTCAAACTAAACAATTTCATGATTATTTGGATGAGATTTCAATAGGATAATGAACCCTTGAAACTGGAAAATGAACTATTTAAATAAATAAATAACATACAGTGTCCTTTATTCTATATTTGAGAAATTCCATTCATCTGACGAATTTACTGTTTTATTGTTTAAGATAATTTAAATGGAAATTGAGTATATCTTTTGTTTGTGTAGTTACTACTTTTTCACTTAAAATGGTAGAGTAGGTCTCTTCTATACAGGTAAAGGGGTATAAATAAAGAAAGGGTTGTCAAACGGGGGAGAAGTGACAAGTTAATTAACGACACTTTAGGAATCCATAAAAACATCTGCAAATTAGGAAACTTTAGCGGCAACAGGCAACCTCTACCCCCACACCCCTATCCTGGGGGTGTTTCTCACAGACGGCGCGGATAGTCAGGCTTCCCGTTGCAGACTGGACAATAACTACAATTAATACATTTCCTCTTTCCTGAAACGAGCGTCAATTCTCGTTTTCATTGTTAAAATTTTAATTGCGAATAGTACACCTTTATTTTGTTTCAAAAAATAAATTGCCTGGTCTTCGAATTTGATGCTTCCTTCGTCTTGTTAAAAAGTTTCAATACACCCTGGTAACTGGTTTCTTGAAAATGTTTTTGATAGCATATATAGAGATAGAAGGGTTCTTCAAAGAGCCAAAGTTGGTAGAGAGTTGCTGACTAATATTAAAATCCAAAAGGTGTCCTATTTGGGTCATGTACTAAGAGGAGCAAAGTACAAATTACTGCACTTGATCATCCAAGGCAAAATGGAAGAGGCGTTGGCAGGAGGAAAATCTCCTGGCTCCGCAATATACGTAATTGGACTGGTATAAGGAGCTTTGGGGATATTTTTCGGGCTGTCGGGGACAAAGATGCTTACTCTCGGATGATAGTCAACTTAGAGGGGACCTTCTTCTTCTTCTTAAACTTTATATGGACTCAAGAGTCTGTTACTGCAGGATTGTCCTCCTGTGATGCTGAGCTCCAGCTATGTCTCCATCGTTTCGGGGGTCTTCCTGGTGGACGCCGTCCATCCGGCACCCTATGCAGAGCTTTGTATGGAATTCTTGTGGAATTCATTCTTTGTACATGTTGGTATCAGTATCGTCGACGCTGTCGTCCCCATCTGACCACATCTTGGACCTCACAGACTTCTCGGATTGTGGTGTTCCTTACACGATCACGCACATTTGGGGGGACCTGACATGACAAAAGGAAGAAGATATAGAGATATTGAACGGCGTGTAGCGATAAGAAGCAAAGTCAGTGGGGTACTAAATGTCAAACTGCCAAGACGATAGTCCATAACAATATTTTAGTGTCAACTTGGATGTACAGGAGGAAAACCTACACGTGGTAATAGACTATACACACAAGGTGTTGAACAATGGTATAGAAGGGCGTGCACGTAGAAGAATATGTGAGAAAACAATGTATGACAGAATACGAAACGAAGTGATCAGCGATGAATATGGATTTAAGGCTGATGTGTCTAGTAAGATAAATTAGAGCAATCAGTAATGGTTTGGGCATGTGGAACGGAGACGTAGAAATGGAGAATGACTAACAAAGCTAACTAAGCAAGAAATACTAACAGAAATACTAACAGTGCTAATGTGAAAGGTGTGGTAGAGAAAGAGGTATGGTGGGATGAATTGTATGATATTTTGTGAGAAATAAAAGTTAAATATCAGAGAAATCGATGGAGCTGTATGAGAGATGTATGGCTGTAGAAGAAGCGAAAGGATAGGAAAGGAAATAGCGATAGGAAAGTTAGCTCTCTGTCCTCTTTGCCTACTCCGAAAGGAGATGGCGTAATGGTATGTATGTAGTAATAGTGTAAAGGGTGACCTTCGTAATGTAGTTGGTAAGCTGCTTGTCTTCCTCACGGAGATTCTGTGTTTAATTCTCAATGGTGCAAAAAATATAAATATATATGGTAGTTCCAAGTTCGTCTTGTAACTATGAAGCAGTATTGCCAACATGTACGATATCTCAGTGGTTTCAAAGCCCGAAGGCCCGATTAATGATGCCGAAGACAATGCTGTCTCCCGACCTCACTCTTCAGCATATAAACATCATCACTACGGATTATTGAAGAGTACTTTGTGTTGTAAATTGTGTTGCATTACACTTTATACTAGTTTAGCGGATGTCCTTGGAGGACGAGCTGATGATTTTGATTATTTGGTATTTAAAATAAAATACGTCGATTAGCAATGCGGAAAGTGAGAGTGAATAATCAATGAATAGTAAACAGTGACGAATGGTAAAATGATTAATAATGCTTTATTTATCGATAAGTAGGTATTTATACAATTCAGAACGGGGCGCGTGAGTGCGTCCGCAATATATTTTTATCTCACTCCTGCGCGTGCAGAGGTGGTTGCAGACGTTGCGAATAATATAGTGGGTAGATAATTTGTTGCCGAAAACGGTGAGACAGCGCGATGCGTTCTCTTTCTACTGTGGAATGTATCGTAAATAGTATTTGCGGGTAAACAATATTAATGTTCTGGTATGCGACCTTTGGGCATGTCCGAAGGTCGGTTCGTCGGTCGTTGACCGTGCGTGTTGACAATATTCAGGGACGACCGTGGTTCCTACACTAGTATATACTACAATTTGAAAGGTTTGTTGCCACTTGGCAATCTCTTCCAACCAGATTAGATTTGATTCCACGAGAATCGAACCTGCATCCCCAGTCAGAAGACAAGTATATAACCAACTAGGTCATGTAGGTTGAAATGTAACAGACAAAAAAAACATTTTGAAAGTTGAAGAAATACCTTTCATTAGATTGATGTTTAGAAATGTCAGATTACAGAAAAATAGCCTTATATATCTTTTGATAGTGAATAAATCGATTGCTTTCTGTTTCCAGGGCCGACAGCTACCTGAAATCTCCAAGAGGATCCTACAGTCATAGTGCTTTAGAGAGGTGAGTTGCACTTGCAGTCAACTTTCATAAAATAAATTAATGTTGTGATAGGGTAGAGAGTATGTCGTTGGGCTATATAAAAAATTGCATCTTTTTGAAAACATGGTTTTATTTATTTTCCTCTGATCAAAGCAAAGGAAAATGATTAAGAGGGTTAGACCACGTTAAAAGGTCAGATGAAAATCTCCCGAAGATTTAATGGGGTGTGGTATTCTCATTTCATGGGCCGAAAAATCGTCGATTTTTAAGATAAAGTAAATATTTTCAACTTACTGTTAATCATCAATTACAGTAATATATAAAATTGTTTAAAAATCCCCTTTTTACACTTCTACACGAGAAACTAAATATCAATTCATCATTCCAAGAAATCTTATTGGACGAGAATTCTTGGAAAGTAAGGAAACTGTCATAACAATAGACGACCCGACAAATGCGAAGCTCAGGTCATTTTTTGACCTGAGCTTCTCTAACTCTCTAACTAACTCACCAATAACGTGAATAATTTCGTCCTTCAGCGCAGGAATTGATCGGGGGTCATTCTTATAGACCAGGTTTTTCACGTAACCCCAGAGAAAATAATCCAACGGTGTCAGATCACATGATCTTGGTGGCCAATTAACATCACCATTTCCGGATATTACAATACATAAAATAATTCAACAATTTGAACGCGTTGTTGTATTGTATACGACTCCTTTTTATAAATGTCGTACATTACACTTCTTAAATGTCACAAGACCCAGGCAAGTTTGCGACGCCATCTGTGTTTTATCCAAGAATAAAAAAAACGCTCTATTTGAAAGATCCTTTACATACTTTAATCCAAGCTAGCACTCTCAATTCACATAATAATCTCAACAACCACATCAAAATCATATCCAAGAACTCATCATTACACGCTCTATAATCACATCAGTTATTCACTCACATCTATATAGATACCTTCAAAAACTTCTTACCCCTTGCTTACTCTTTGTTAAAAAGCCACCAGGTTACACTATTTCTTTTTAATTCGAAGGCTCTGAATTAAAAATCACTATTCTCTCTAAGGAATGTACTGTATCATTTATTCATATTGTCTTTCTTCTTCCAAGTATCTCTCGCTTTTAATTAAAAACTTTCTAAAAATTGAACTTAGTTTCTAGAACAAGTTTCAGATCATTACAAGTGGCATTGCGAAAAATATAATTGTTTACACAAAGTTTCTCAATAACCAGTCCTCCCCAGCCCTTGATCTCAACCCTAACTCCTCAGCATCTCAGCTAACCCCCCCTTTCTCCAGACTCTTCGCCCCCACCCCCTCTCCTCAGGTAGGCAGCATTACAAGATCAAAGCAAATACATTGTCCACTTGGGAATAACAGAGGACTTGGTATATTGGAGGACATTTCTGTAGTACCTCTAGTATGTATTTTTACCATATATTCAAGGAAACGAGTTTGATAAGGACTTATTTTTTTTATGTAAAAAAGAAATAAAATAAAACACTTATTTTATATGTGTTATGTTCACCACTGGCTTGTTTTGAGTTTACTGCCGGTTTCGAAGACCTCCGTCTTCATCGTCAGGTGAAGATAAACTGTTATTTTTTTATTTTTTAACTTCGTTCATTCCAGATATGTGACAGTAAAACAATCTACATTCTCGTAATATCAGCCAAATGTCCACCTCTTGCAGCTCCACAGACGTCCACTCTTTTGTAAATTAACACACACGTTTCGTAAATTAAAAATGCTGTCAGCTTAAATTGTAATAATTATAAAAATAAAATGAAAGTAAGTTTATTTAACATATTAATTGTTTTGGCATGGCAGATTCTAGGAAACATTAAATAACAATAATGAAATTTTTCAAGATTAACAATAAATATAAGTACAAGTATTATAAAGTAAAAATGTTCGTCAGCTTTAATTAGATTGCAGATAAAAATACAATTATTATTGTTTATAGGTAAGGCATTAACGTTGTGGAAGTTTAAAGACATTGTAATTTATTTTATCAAACACTGTTTATTCCACTTTTTTGTAACGGTATAACCCTATCGGTTTCAAGGCTTTCACCTCATCTTCAGGGGAGCACAAACAAGACTTAATATTATATGAGTCTTGTTTGTGCTCCCCTGATGATGAGGTGAAAGCCTTGAAACCGGTAGGGTTATACCGTTACAAAAAGTGAAATAAACAGTGTTTGAAAAAACTAATAACAATATTTTTAAACCTCTACAATATTAATTCCTTAACTAGAAATAATAAAGTACTCTTATATCAAGCGAGTAATATTTTCAAAGAAGGAAACGTAGAAAGTCAGAGAAATCGTAGAAGTTGTATGAAAAGGTGTATGAATGTAGAAGACTCTAAGGATTTATGTTAAGATAGGAAAGTCTGGTTTTCTGTCCTCTCTACCTACCCCGATATCTCCATATTGGGATGGTATGTATGTATGTTATCAAAACTGCGAAAGGCTCTCACAGTTATTGTTCAGCATATTCATCAATTTTTGAACGTCATTAGACAATGGTTGGGACGTCATTAGACAATGGTTTGGACGTTATTAAACAATGGGTTGGACGTCATTAGACAATGGTTTGATGGTAGTTGTATCTATTATATAACTTTGCAAATATCGTCGGAATAAGTAATTTTATAAAAAGGCATTTATGTTTTTTTTTTCTTTTATTAATGAAATCAACTTTGATAAGCGTTCAGCACGTGTAGTAACGATAAGATATTATGTATACTAACATATATACAGCCACTATACATAGCTTATATAGTTATAGACGCAAGTTATTATGCACTTATACAACTCCAGGACCGCAATTCGTTAAACTGTAATGCATGCAAAGGTTTTCATCACTTAATAAAAAAAAAAATTTTTAGCGTTGTATTGTCACATAACATGGGTACCCACAAACCAATCGTGATATACCAATTGATCGCGGCATGCTTTTGAGTAGATTTTACCTTTTCTTTTATTGCATATACTAAAAAAATATTTTTGTTGATTTTAATAAGAAATACGATGATCTAAAAAAGGAGATTGGTTGTGTTTCAAACGAGAAATATAAGAATTTTAGTTCAATATTTGTCAATAGATGCATTACAAATTTGATAGTTTCTATAGTTAGCGCCATATATTTTAAACGTATGTTAGCTTGACTCTTGCGCCTGCGCACTTCATACTTAAAAATACTTTTGTATTAATATCAAGTCGGATGTTAGCAACAAATGAAATTTGTTGTATCAAAAGTCAACGTCGGTGCTGGGCCTTGTAGTTGAAGATCTGCTCCCCAGTTGGAAAGTGAAACTGTGCCGTAAAGTTTGTTTTTCTTTTAAAAGAGTGAGCCGTTGCACACCAGCAAATTAATCTGCCTCACCGCTGTACTGGATACGATTACACTTTCTTTGTATACAGTACAATCTGGCAGGCATATTAACATGTGGCAATTTTTCTAACTAACCAGAAAGATATTAACCTTTCCCTTCCTGTGCTAAAAAATCCGCTCTTTCCGGTGCTGTGTCTTCAATACACATGTAAAAATGAGCGATTTAAAATCGGAAAAAGAAGATGTATACATATATAATTGAGTGTCCCTGTTTGTCAGGTTGATGAGAATGTGCAACGGGATTTTACATAATCCAAAATCGGAAAGAAGTATCAATTTATTTTTTCATGCTATATGTCCTCAGTGAGATACAGGCAAACACGCCTAGTTTACTGGGGACACGACAAATGAAAGGCAACAAACCCAGATCCATTAAAATTGTGTGTCCGAATTAAATTACCTGTTGTTTTTTTTGCAAATTATGTATATTTCTTGTCATGTATAAAATAAAAAAACAATTATATAGGCATTACTCCACCTAGAATAGCCACTGGAATAGCTGTGTAGCAGCTAGCCACAATACTTCAATGTCAAGTGCACGAGAAAGAACAATGCCGCGATAGCAATGTGCAAATATTCCTAGGGATTGCGCAATATCTGTAACTGCATGCGCCGGTCTGCAGCACAACTGCATTATAATCCACCTTAGTTTATACTGCAGGCGCGTTGCAATTGCGCTATAGTCAGAACTAGTCGCAAGGTAACTGCGACAATAAAAAAGGTAAACATAAATATTAAATATTTTCTCAATTACTAAAAATAATTTACACGCTATAGACCAGGGGTTGGCATACATGAGGTCAACGAAAGCCACATTTTGGATGTTCATATACGAGTATATAAAGAGCCACATCATAGTCACATTCTCACGTAGTATTAAGTACACAAATTCAAATTTATTACATATTCTACACAAATTTTAATTGCCATATATGTAATTGTATAAAAATACACATATTATAACAAAATGTAAAAATAGCGCAGAATACGGTTTGCGTGGTTTGCGCACATAAAGAGGCAGGAGATGCGCGCGCACCCTACACATTGAAATCACAGCACACACGTATACATCAATATTGTAATTTGTTTTATCAAGCACTGTTTATTCCACTTTTTGTAAACGTATAACCCTACCGGTTTCAAGACTTTCACCTCATCTTGAAACCGGTAGGGTTATACCGTTACAAAAAGTGGACTAAACAGTGTTTGATAAAACAAATTACAATGTCTTTAAACCTCCACAATGTCAATGCCTTAACCATAAATAATATATACACCAATGCTTGCGTCTTTGACAGTTGCATTCATACATGCGCATCTTGTCACTTACAACATTTAGAAAGGAAAATCGCGAAAATACGAGTATAATGGGGAAAGAAAGTATCTATATTTTTTACAAGAGACATTGGGAGCAGCACTTAACCCAACGAAGAACCGCATTTGCCCATGTCTACTAAAGACCATCACATCGTGTCTCTTTAGGCAGAGAAGACTAAAAGATGTAGAAAAATGATATTCCTGTCAAGTTATAAAGCTTAATATGAGATATCGAATTTTAATGCACTAGACTTCAGTGCAGAAGAATACCTATGACTAGTGTCATATCTTTCCTTTTAAAAAAGAGAAAATAAAACATGCTGGTGGACTCCGATCGTCTCACTTCGGTGTGTCATCAGTCAAAGTACAGCGGTGTGGCTGGTGAGTTTGCTGGTGTACAGCGGCGCATTCACCTAAATGAAAAAGACAAACAAAAAAATTTACAGCACAGCTTCGCTTTCCAACTGAATTAACGTCGGAATGGCGTCGGAACGATGAAGAGTTCTCACGTATAGATGTTCAGCCAGAAGAGTCATTTTGCAATAGTGTGAGTAACACTCTCTGTATCACACAACTTACTATATGTAGTGGTATTGGTTTTAGAATGCCACACGATTGGTTCGCGCAGAGCGCAAGTTTGTATTGTTGTTAAAATACTCGGTGATTAGAAAAACACTACCATGTCGAAATTAGGAGTGCGATTTTTGTCTAATGTAATGTATAATTCAACATTTTTCGAAAGCTTAGAATGTACTTTGTTATAACTTAAAGTTTCCTAAAATTTAGTATCACTCCATCCACTATTATTTTAAGATATTATTTGCCATTGTAATTATGATATATAAATATGTTAAATAATCTTACAATTATTTAATTTTTATGTACTATAATCTAATTAAAGCTGATGAATATTTTTACTTTATAAAACTTGTACTTATATTTATTAATCTTGAAAATTTTCATTATTTTTTTTGATTTCAAAAAAAATGTTTGACACGTAACTTCTAAAGACTGGTACTAACTGAGAATGGTATGGATTTGTTATTAGAGGTGCCGTCTGTTGGTTAGTCCCGGGACTTATTGATCGATGTGTTATAAATGATAAAAAAATTTTTTTTTAATGTTTACAGCACTGGCAGCGAGGACTATGAGGATGATACCGGTGATGATAAATCCGTCAGGACGACCGATGAGAACAAGAAGTTAGTACATTTTACTATCAATACACTTATTACAAGTACCCGGCGGTAAATAATACACATCGGGCTTAAGAAAGAGAATGTCGACCATAATCGGCTAGCTTCGGCTTTGTAGTGTCATCTCTGTCGCACGATGCGCTAACATTTCGGTATCTACAATACAATGACAGGGACGACGCTCTACGAAGCCGAAGTTAGCCGATTATGGCCGACAGTCTCTTTCTTCAGCCTGATATGTATTACTTGCCGCCTGGTACTGTACTTCTCTGCTTTACTATCAATATTGCTTCCAATAGGTATACTCAAGCTATTCATAGACCAGGATAGATATTGGTTGCATGCAAGCATTATTTCTCAGATTAGTTATGCCCGTATGCGGCAGTTTTCTATCACACTATCCAGACAACTTAAATATTGCCCATCGGATTGCTGAGATCAGTCCTGTTCTGCATGCGGTGTAAGTGATCAATCCAGCGTAGTCTAGATATTTTTAATACCTTGGCTACAGTTGCTATTTAGAGTATCGAGCTCTTCGTTATACCTCTGACGGAGTATTATGATAGAAATTTAGCCGTTGCTGGTCCTGTGACGTGGAATGGTCTACCTCTTAGTGTTACATTTTTGGGAGATGTATCATATATTGTATTATTTTACCAAAATTATACACTACACTACACTTAAAACCGAATGTGTTATTATCACATAATGGAAGATTTACAAAAGTTTATTTGTAGTTCGTCTTCCTTAGTAAATTTTCTGTGGTTTTCTTACCAAATATGTTTTTTCTTAAAATATGCAGATGCGAGAAGTACCTAATCTAATACAGGGATGAATATCATACATACAAAGTTACCATGACGCCATTTCCCTGCCGGGGTAGGCAGAGAGGACAATGCGCCAGAGTTTCTATCACAAAATACATCCTTTGCGTACTCCATAGCATTCGCATACAGTTCCAATGATGTCTTTAACTTTTTCATATTTCCTTCTTTCAAATATGATTCATTTAATCCAACCATACTTTCCTTGGTCTTCCTCCACCATCCCCTCCACTCATATTTGAACTGAATATTTGTTTTATTGGTCTTTCTTCATTCATTTGTTCTACATGCCCAAACCATAACTAAGTACTGTTATTTATCTTACTTACTTAGTAAACCAGTCTTAAGTTTACATTCATCCCTTTTTTACTTCACTTCTTCATGAATAATATGATTTAAGCGGTCTTCATCGAAGTCCACTGATCGTCCGGAACGCTCCATGTCTTTCAGGTCGAAATTACCGTCTTTGAAATGCAAGAACCATCGACGAGCTATCCTTTCATTCAAGGCATATTCACCGTACGCTTCGCAAATATCGCGAGCAGCTTTGGCAGCTTTATTCCCTCGATTGAAAGCGAACAGAAGGAGGTGTCGAAAATGCTCACTTTCGTCTATTTGACATTCCATTTTGAAGGCTTGTAATCAAATAAAATAATAAATGTAACGTAAAAGCAAATACAATATCTTGTAGAGCAGAAAATTTTCTTTCGAATGACATAGAACCTTAACCATTTTGTTTTACTTTTGGTGCTCGTTTTTAAATTGGAAAAAACGGACGCAACTTATGTTAACACCTAATAATATATTCATTCTGCTTCATTCAGTGTTTTTCCATATCCGCGTTTCACTCATATGGACGACTTCCGTAGTCTAGTGGTAATGTTCTTGACTCCCTCCGGGGCTTCCGGATTCAATTCCTGATAGTACCAAAAGAAAAAAGTGCCAGTCTGGTACAAGAGTTCGTCTGGTAACAATATTCGCATGCACCAAGCGATAGAGTTGCCAACACGTTCAATGACGAAACGCGAGTTTCGTGCCTACTTCTATATTCGAAAAACACGAAGGCTCGATTACTGGGGCCAAAGATAATATTGTCTCCCAACCACGCTGTTCAATATGTCCGAAATACTTGAGGTGTATAATATGCAGAAAAAAAATCATCCATCAAATTTATTTGATAATATGATTCAAAATATTCCATTCGGACAGTTCGCAAGACTTAGTGTAGGGATTACTTCAATGAAACAGTACCCGAGGTGGTGTCCGCCAGGGAGGCATGATGTGCCGGCTTCTAATCTCGTTAGGGTGTTGCGCAAGGGGGATTACGGATGTGGAGCGCCACACCGCGGCTTCCGGACGGTGGGTCAAGGCTGTCTATCTACCACCCCCACTAAAATAGGAGCAATCGACAAACAACCCTTGTCTTAATTATTACGATACTGTTTATCAACCGATTTAAGAGGGTGGCCTAAACATACTTAAGATAATTAGGTTTATAGCAAAATGGAACGTTTGAGAATATGAATGAAGAATATAGTTTCCAAAAGTGGGCGTTGGAGGATCTGTGGGGGCGTTACTGGCCCCCGGGGGCAGCAGGGGGCATTGAGGAGCAAGTATGCAGTAAGAAGATGTTAAAAGATTTTGCCTAAACATTTTTTAAGTAAACACTTAACCATTTGACTATACGTAAACACTTACCATAGTCATGTATTGTCGCATGAATCGTGTCTACCAACCGTTTCTACATGTTGGTTCAACATATAGGAACAGTTGGAAGGTTGATAGATAATCTTTTGAGCTGAACGTGGATTTATTTTGGGCAAAAATCTTTATATTTTTAACAAAGAAAATGCAATACAGTAAAAAAAAATACTCATTTTCTTTTTTCTGTAGACAGAACCACAGCGAGATAGAGAAACGCCGCCGCGACAAAGATGAACACCTACATCCAAGAACTGTCAGGGATGGTGCCGCTGTGTGCAGCTATGGCAAGGAAACTGGACAAGCTGACGGTGTTGCGTCTCGCGGTCCAGCACCTCAAGACTGTCCGCGGTGCAGCGAGAACTCTGGCAGAAGGAGCTCTGAGGTCACCGTTCCTCTCGGATGCTGATGTCAAGGCGCTGGTATTGAGAGCTGCTGATGGGTTTCTATTTGTTGTTGGTTGTGATAGAGGAAGAATTCTCTATGTCTCAGAGTCAGTTTCCAGAATCCTCAACTATTCACCGGTACGTCATTTTAATTTATATTGTATGTTAGTACAATTTTCAAAATTATTCATTACACGCTGAATGGTTGACTTGCTTGGCACATGATTTAAACTAATAAAATCATGCAATTTTCTTCGCGTATTCACAATTGAACAATTATTTAAATAAAATGTTTTAATAACTTCAACACGTTGTTGTGAAGTTAAATGTTTTATAATAAATTGTTATTGACCATTCTCCACAACTGTCACATATAAATTGACAAATAATAGCCAAATCAAAATGGCGGCCAAACAAAATCGGCCTGAAACATAAAACGCACCCTGTACAATGAAAATGAAAGATTGGAACAAGTTGAAAAATGAAAGATTGGAGCAAGTTGAAGAATTCTGCAGTCTGGGTAGTAACATGTTAACTCAGATGATGGAAGGTTTATGTGAGATATCGAACAGCGTGTAGCGATAGGAAAAAAGTCAACCGGGCACTTAACCATATAATCTTGAAACGGGCAGTATCAAAATCTGCTATGATAGTTCACAATAGTATTGTATTACCAACTTTAATGTATGAGAGTGAAACGTTGATATGGAAAAAGAGCTGAAAGGAGTTGAACAAATGCTGTTGAAATGTGTGCACTGAGAAGAATATATGGGGTGATAATGTATGAAAATACAACATGAAGTGATTAGGGATGAATGTGAACTTAAGGCTGATGTAATTTATTTTATCAAATATAATATAAGGCTGATGTGTTCAATAAGTTGAAAGGAAAGGACTTTGAGATGGTTTGGGTATATAGAACGAATGAATGAAGAAAGACTAACAATACAAATATATATAGTGAAAATGTCAGTGGAAGGCGTGATAGAGATAGACCGAGGAAAGTGTGGTTGGATTTTCAGCACCTTCCGATTTTGGACTTGCGTTACTATCAAACAAAGATTGTTTATAAGTGTTCTCTGTTCACCTGTACGAAAGTACGATCATATAACTTGATACCAGAAGGTATTGAACTGGTTGAATGTTAGAAATAGACGCCAAATTCACATACTGTCTGTATTGTATAATATCCTTAACTGTCCCGCCACCCCCTCTTGTCTCGCCGAAAATTTTCAGCGTCTTTCCAACCATGGGCTAGCGCTACGCTCAAACGGAGATTGTCTATTGGCCTTTCCAGTTCACCGCTCCTCTTTTTTTACATCGTCCTTTACTGTCCATGCAGTGAGACTCTGGAACCAGTTACAAACCAATGCTAGACTAGCCCCGTCCTTGGTATGCTTTAAGAAGCAACTGGAAAAACTCTTAATTTCTAGTCAGTAATATAACGTGTTTCATTCCTAATTTTTCTTTCCACTCCACCATCCTTTCCTTTTCCTTTTATTAATGATATCTCACTTTTACTTTAATAAATGTATGCCCATAAATATGAATGATCTATTAAATATGCTTTAACATAAAAGGAAAAAAAATAAGTAAAGTAAAAAACTTATTTTATATTTTGTGTTAACCTGTTGTGAACACAAAATATAAAATAGGTTTTTTATTTTGCTTATTTTTTTCCTTTTATGTAAAAAAAATGGCCCCACAAAGTGAAATAGTCTTTTCGAAGATTCAAGAAATATTAAATATGTTTTTGCGACCATGTAATTTCCTTTATTAACTTTTATCTATCTGATTGGAAGAGATTGCCATCTGGCAATAATCTCGCCGTATTGTATTTACAATGAAGTGTTAAATAAATTAATAAATCTATAGTATATAGAACTATCTATCATATATGGAACATCCTTTCTTTATCCAACTTCTTTTTCCACTAATTATGATATCTAGCTTCTCTCCTGCAGCAGCTGAATAATGGTAGTATTGTATTCCAGGGTGAGCTTCTGGGACAGAACTGGTTTGACATCCTGCATCCCAAGGACGTGGCCAAGGTCAAGGAACAGCTCTCGTCTTCCGATCTCAGCCCAAGAGAGAGGCTCATAGACGCCAAGAGTTAGTTGGAAACTCCCTTTAAGTATATACTCTGAACTCTCCTCAATAAATTACCTTTATGCCCTAGTTGGTAAGGTGCCTGTCTTCCAAATCGGGTTCCAGGCGGGTTGCGGATTCAATTCCCGGTGATACCCAGATTTTTTTAAATGATTTCAGACAGGTTTTCACTTATCGCTTGTTTAACAATATTCTGGTTAGTTGTAAAATATTGTCAAATGGCAATAAATCCGTCAGTTTGCACTGTATACAACGAAAGTTTAATGCAATACTATAATCTTTTGTCAGTCATAATATTAATTTAGTTCGCGGTTATAATTTCAATGTTAGAATTTAAACCAAGCAAGCGGGTGCCCCAGGGTATATTCCTGGCTGGTTCACTTCCGGGATGGATTTTCCCTTGTACTATATACATCTGAATTTACGATATTTCTTTATGCCATAAACTACATATTAACAATTTCGTATAACGATACTATACAATTAAACAGGGCACCACGAAGAATCATTAAACGAAATCTACATAAAGATTTGATCTCCTTGCCATTGTGCTTGCTGAAGTACAACAGCCTGTACACAATAAACCAATACATATATAGTCGTTTTCCAGTCACAAGATGGCTAACAATCATGTTCGATCACTAAGGATTGCCTACATATTAACAATTTCATATAGCGATACTATACAATTAAACAGGGCACCACGAAGAATCATTAAACGAAATCTACATAAAGCTTTTATCGCCTTGCCATTGTGCTTGCTGAAGTCCAACAGCTTGTACACAAAAACCAATACATATAGTCTTCCATTCACAAGATGGCTAACAATCATGTTCGATCACTAAGGATTGCCTATCATCAATACAAGCAATGGTCCCTCTAATTTTAGAGCTACAAAAATACTGAAATAATTTCTCACTTAATTGTTACAAGACGAACTCTTAAACTAAACAGGGTTTCTCTTTGTATGATATATTTTTGGGTACCATATATAAATTGGCAAATAAGAAAAGTAAACGAATTTGATTGGTCTGAAAATAAATCATAAAATATATACACATCATCACGCCGTATCCCTTTCGAGGCATGTAGAGATATCTCCCTTTTACATCCAAACACTCATCTTTCGCTTCCTTCCATATAATACATCACATAAATTGTCTATTATTGGTGCTTCTAAAGGGTCTTTCAAATTGAGGTTTTTTTTAAATTCTTAGATAAAATACAGATGGCGTTGCGAACTTGCCTGGGTCTTGTGACATTTGAGAAGTGTAATGTATGACGTTTATAAAAATGGAGTCGTATACAATACAACAACGCGTTCAAATTGTGGAATTATTTTATGTATTGTAATCTCCGGAAACGGTGATGTTAATTGGCCACCAAGATCATGTGATCTGACACCGTTGGACTATTTTCTCTGGGGTTACGTGAGAAGCCAGGTCTATAAGAATGACCCCCGATCAATGCCTGAGCTGAAGGACGAAATTATTCGCGTTATTGTTGAGTTAGAGCCGCAATTATGCCAAAATGTCATCGAAAATGTTGACAAAAGAGTGAACATCTGTGGAGCTGCAAGAGGTGGACATTTGGTGGATATTGTTTTTTGTGTTTAAATGTCATACATTATACTTCAATGAACAATAAAAAGTTTTTTTGAAATCAAAGCAAATTGTGTGTTTTATTCGAGAATTAAAAAATCCACATATACAAT
Source organism: Odontocerum albicorne (assembly GCA_949825065.1). Taxonomy (NCBI): domain Eukaryota; kingdom Metazoa; phylum Arthropoda; class Insecta; order Trichoptera; family Odontoceridae; genus Odontocerum; species Odontocerum albicorne. The sequence continues at coordinate 34,498,846 of OX463856.1, forward strand.
GCACTCCTGATTTATATTTTCGTCAAGTTATTATTTCTCATCATTTATATAGTCTTTCAAATTGAGTGGTTTTTTTTATTTAAATTTTTTTTATTTATCACACATTCCTCATTCGCATCAGTGATCCACTCACATTTATTCTGTTATATTATATAACTCTGTGAATTTCATTGTCTTCCACTGACAAAATATCAAATTAAATTGATTCCAGCAATGTTACCCGTGAAAGCTGATGTACCCCAGGGCGCTTCAAAACTATGCCCGGGGGCGCGGCGCTCATTTTTCTGTCGCATGAAGTGCCGCGCCCCCGCCCCCGGCACGACACCTTCGCAGGGTCCTGGCCCGCCTCCTCCCTCCCAGCATCTCAAGGAGGAGTCCGACAGCGCATCCTCAGCATCCACCCCTCAAACACATCGGAGAAAGAAACACGCTTCTTCAGGTAAGAAAATCATTCTCATCTGTGCAAATTTCTGGTATCGTCTCCAGATGAAAAAGTCCCTTTTTATTAGAAACTTCTTTAAGCCTGTCAATTACTTATTTATACATAATACTTAGATATTTTCTTGTCGGGTTAGGCAGAAACAATAGAGCGCCAGACTTCTCTGTCTCAACACACATCAGTCGCCTCTTCCACATCCATATGCCTTCTCATGCCAACCGTGTAAGAGGCTTGAACACCAGCCCAGCAGTTCAAAATTCAATCCCACCCACATGCAATGCACTTGCTATACTAAAGAAAATGTACCATGTCCCTGTGACGTTTCACAAATTTTCCCCAATACAACCTTGTAACGACGTTCAGTAATTTTAATTATTTTATCAACATTTATTAATATAAGCCTCGATTCTAATAAATAGCAAGTTAACATATTTAGGTAAATACATTACATAAAACGAACAACAATGACAAATTAATACATTTTGTTACAAATTAGCAAAAATATGTCAGTTTGTTAAAATCAAATAATATTTGACGACGTTCGTCAAAAGTCACTACGTTAGTCTGCATTGGCTAGTGATGGGGTATACGATAATTGGATTTTCGATTTTTTTTATACATAAAAATCAATGTTCGTTTTTAGTAGGTATTGATTCATAGTGGATCTTGACCTATTTAAAGATAAATACAACAATACATTAGAAAGTCAGTATAATGAAAATCAGGAATTAAAACGTAAGTTTAGAGAAAAACAATTTTTCGATTCATAAAAAAAACGATTCGATTTGTAAAAAAAACGATTTTACCCCACCCATTTGAGACATGACATTTCAAACGTTACAGGGACCATGTTACATTTTCTTGAGTATAGTGAACTGACGAAGCCCTAACAATCGAGGGTCGGCGGTATATCCGTTAGTGGAAACTAACATTTTTCTATAAGGAAAATGATATGACTTCTTCTAGGGCAGCTCAATCTCTGTGGATGGTGTTGTCGTCTCAGTTCAGTGCCACAGGATAACCATCGCACAGTTGCAACCCAAATTGAATCGACAGTGTTACCGTTCCAATTAATTTAGCATACGCAACCGGTACAACACAAATGTATCGTTATCTCCCACTTTGTGTTGTACCTTCTATGATACTTGTTATGGGTAATGGGGCATTCATGCATATGGCAATAAGTACAATGTGTAACGAGATGTAATGTAATTCAATTATTGCTTGAATATATTTTTATTAAGGGGATATTCTACTCTAGATACGTGAATTGCGGGCGTTTTATCAAACTAAATAAAAAAAAACGATGCATGCATTGTTTATTGATGATTTGAGAATGTACAAAAACTATTTTTTTTTTAATTCAAGATGTTATCAGCTGTTATATCTTGTCGTAAAAAATGGGAGTGAGCTGGTCGACATGATTGGAACCTTTTCGTAAATTTGAAATAAAAATCATGGAAAGTTTCTTGATAAAAAATAATGTCGTTATAGTTGGTACCAAAGAAAAAAAATTTAAAATTAGTAAAATGGTGGCCGTCTGAAAAAAAAATTTATTACCCTTTGTTTTCAATTTTTTTTAAAATAGTTGAACATAATTATTTTGTATTTTTCAAGGTAGGAACGATACAAAAACATTTTTTCAAGTTTCATAATAAATTTAAAAGTAATCGATTGGATAGACCTTGAGATTTTATGTCGACCAGGTTGAAAAAAGTAGTTTCGAGAAAAATGCGTGTTGAGATTATTGTCAGTCATTCCGGTGCGGCGTAATTGCTGCCTCGTTTATAGCTATAACTTCGTAAATATTGAGAATTAAAAAAAAATCTTTTGAGGACATATTCTCAAAGGTCTAAACTTTAAGAATATGCACAAAAAAATATTTTTTTAAATTTCTAGAGTAGAACACACCCTTAAATATTATTGAATACTTTTCTAGACAAACGCTACTCCGTGATACAATGTAGCGGCTACCTGAAAAGCTGGGCCGGCGAGGGAGGCCCCGCGGCTCCAAGTGCCCTGGGCGCTGGCGAGAGCAGGGGCGGTGCAGAGGGTGGCGAAGCGCCCGATCTAGGCGGGGGCGGCAGTCTGTCTTGCCTCGTGGCCGTGGGGCGCCCGCACCCCTCATCAAGCTCACCGCCCCAGCCTCCTCCCCGTCCCACAGCCACGCAACCCAGGTGCAGACCGCTGTATTTCATATCAAGGCATGCCATGGATGGGAAGTTTCTCTTCGTGGATCAGAGGTTATATTATAATATTTAACAAGAAATTACTGCCACAAAGTTAAATTCGAAACCTTTGATAACAAAAGACCTTATATAAGTTTACTTACCAATTGCCGACCTCTATGACCAAATTGGTAAGATAAATTACTTAATTTCTAACGGGGGGACTTAAGTTTCAATTTCCATCTGCGTAAATAATGTAATGTAAAACATTGTAATTTGTTTCATAAAACACTGTTTATTCCACTTTTTGTAACGGTATACCCCTTCTGGTTTCATGGCTTTCACCTCATCGTCAGGGAACACAAACAAGACTTTGTGCTCCTGATGAGGTAGAAGCCTTGAAACCGGTAGGGTTATACCGTTACAAAAAGTGGAATCAACAGTGTTTGATAAAACAAATTATAATGTCGTTAAACCTAAACAATTTTAATGCCTTAACTATAAATAATACGTAACGTAAGACTTTTCTTTTTGATGATTGTTGATATGTTGTAATATATTCTGATGTTTAAGTTCTACTGTATTATGAACAATTAAAAGTAGGTTATTTTGTTAATACGTAAATAAATATACTTCGAAGGACATTGCACATTCGAAGCCTTGAAATGTTCCACCCTATTCTTCGGATCCACTGGAGTGATCATGTCACAAATGTCTTGGTCCTGTAATGCTCCGACTGTAAATCTATAGATGATATGGTTTTAAAGACGGAATTGAGATGGACCGGACATGTGATACGCATGGGTGATCATAGGCTCCCAAAACGCGTCTTGTACGGGTAAGTAGTGAACAAGCGAAGAGTTGGTGGGCAGAGGAAGCGCTACGACAGTCTGCGAGAGTCTCTGACTTTGTGCAGGGTTACTGAGGATTTGAAGCAGGTGGCTCAGGATCGTGGTAGATAGAGAGCCACCTATTCTCGGGCTGATGGCGTATCAACGGCTAGACTTATGAGAAGCAGTCAACATGCTGCGAACATGCGTCAGCATTGCCAGGAGACTCAGCTGGATTCACATGTCTGTGACATCTGCGGAAGGGAGGTGCATCTAGGATTTGGCTGTTTTTTTCACAGTATATCACATGAGATCGACGCAGAAGACCAGCTCAAGATTGACGTTACAACTACGACAATACTAATTTAGTTAAATTTCAAAGTAATTTAGTTTAAATAGAAAGCTTCTTGCATTTTTTGGTTATAAATTCAGTATTATAATTAATTTCAAATTATCCAGAATTCACAAATTACTATATTTTGTATATTATATTAAGTTATTTCCTTATTGCAGATCCACTATCGTGCTCGGTTTTCTACCCCAAGAGCTTCTAGGCACCAGCATGTACGAGTACTTTCATCCTGAGGACATTCCTCAACTGGCAGAAGCTCACAAGCTGGCACTGCTCAGCGGTGAAAAAACCAGTACTCCTGCTTACAGGATGAAGGCCAAGGAGGGAGGTTGCGTTCTACTACGAAGCGAATGGAGAGCCTTCCGCAACCCCTGGACCAAGGAGTTGGAATACCTCATCGCTAAGAACTGCGTTATCTCAGAAGATCACTCCATGCCAAATGATGCGACTGTTGCGAGTTCCTCCTCAGGCATGGCAAATACCTTTGACTTCCTTGGACAGGGTAAGAAAACAAACCATCTTAAAACTCCTTTCTTCCACTTATTTAAAACGTCCATTTTATTCATGTCTTCATTCCATCTTCTTTCAAGCATTTCACAAATGTTTCCTTAGTCCATGCATCTCCACAGCATTAATCTTACTTTTGTCTTTCTTCTACCAAGTCCAAGTTTCCCTTCCATAGATCAAGGTGGGCACCGACACATTACGAGTATTACGTATTATCATTTTTGCAACTGTTGAAATCTTGTATTTTTAACTCAATCATTTTGTATTAAACATTCATTCTATAGTATACAGGCAGATTTATTGCCATGTGATAATCTCTTCCAACCACTGAGATGTCTTAAAAAAACTTGTGCAAACCAGACAAGAACTATTTTGACAAAAAAGTTAGGACCAACAGGAATTTACCCTCAACTCTCGGGCTGGAATTCGTATGTGTCTTGGAGGTCGTTTAACCTTTCCTTTCCTGTGCTAAAAAAATCGACGCGTTCCGGTGCTGTGTATTCAATACACATCAATACACATGTAAAAGTGAGCGATTTAAAATCGGAAAAATAAGAGTATTCATAGCCAATAGCTTAAATTAATTAAATTTGAAGTCAAAAGTGATAATAATTGAAATTTAATTGCTGAAAACATGTAAAAAACATCGGCCGACGATCATAAAACGGGCGAAGAGACCACCTCAAACGAATGCCCGCGAGCTACTGAAGCGAGTGAACTGGGATTCTATTTCTTGCGTTCCCATATACCGAAGTAGAGGGAGAGTGAAACGTGAATAGCGTCGCTTCTCACCCATAGCGGGTTTTAAGAATGAATATACCTACGTCACACACGTTTGATAGTATTGGTGAATTTATTCCCGATTTTTACAAAATATCTCTGATGTGGCCGATAAGTGCTAATTATTATTAATATTATTTTTTCATTCAATGCGTAAATGTATTACAGAGGAATACCTAAAATTTGAAACCAGTATTTATTATATTTACAGAGATATTAAAGTTTTTAGAAGCAATGTGTACTAGTTACACATCACAGGAAAGGAAGGGTTAAATCAACAAAATTAAGATATAAAAAAAAGTACATGATAAACTTTTTATGAATAAGTTATTCATATGGGTACACTTTTATATGTCTGAATTGGAATTGTGGACCTATTGAAGAGTGTGATCGAGAGACAACATTACCTTCTGCTCTATTATTAAGCCTTTTGATTTAGAACCATTTGAGTAGCCTTAGCTATAAAGAAGTAGCCTTAGCTATAAAGAAGTAGCCTTAGCTATCAACACGAGCACTAAAGAACTGCAGTTCCTTAGAACTGCAGTTCTTTAGTGCTCGTGTTGGCAATATAATACTCTCTAGTATTCTCCATAGCACTGTATGACATATGTTATAATGGACAATGAAAAGGAATGAAAGAAACATGATAGATGTCTTCAAAATGTGGTGCTGGATGTTTCTTATCCAATGGACTGTAAGGTGCACCAATGTCTTTATTATCCAAGAATTGAAGAAAGCATGCGCAAAAAGAAATCTAATGTACTTAGGGTATGTTGCTAGTTAGAATGATGAAAGTCTGGTGAAGTTGAATATCACAAAGACAGTTGAGAGAAAGTGGATAAGAAGAAATTGTTCTATGAGATTGACAGATCAAATAAACTAATTAACAGGATCCTCTTAAAATGCTGCATTTAACATGGACCAGGATTTGGAGCAATGGAGACAGGTGGTGCGTTGAGTTCAAGATATAGCAGAGGATCAAAATGTTCTACATTGAGTATGTGATGATGAAGATGTTATATTACAACACTTGAAGATACAACAACACTTGCATACATCTAGTATGTGTGACTATATGGTAGTTAACAGATGAACTTCTTTTTCGTATTAAGAAAATTTTGATATTATTAAGCAGACTGTAGCATATCATACTTGTGCAGTAAATGGTGGATTCATGTTATTAAACTATGCTGTTTCAGCGAGTGGTAGAGAAATGCAGAAGTACATAAGCAGTCATGTGGAGTCCAGCAAGATCGGTAGCCAGATAGCTAGCCAGGTACTCGAGGGGCAGACGCGCGGAGACTCTGAAGGGAACAGCCCCATACAGGTGAGTGCTACATCAATAGCTGTATCTTACTATATAGTGTTACAGAAGTACATTTGCAGTCACGTAGAATCCAACATCCAGGTGTTTGAGGGACAGACGCGTGTAGACTCTGAAGGGAACAGCCCCACGCAGGTGAATACTACATCAATAGCTATATCTTACTGTATAGTGATACAGAAGTACATTGGCTGTTACGTGGAGTTCAACAAGATTGGTTGTCAAATAACGCGTCTAATGTCCAATCATTAATAAAAAACTGGAAAGGTTAAAGTAAAATAAATGGGGTAAACATGAGAGTGTTGCAAAGAATGTCTATGAAGACATTCTACGCAACACTCTCATTTTAGAATGGCTTTATCCTACTCAGTTTCTGCTGGGCATGCTCGGGTATAACTCCTTGAGCGTAAAAAGAGATCTGCGTCTCCTGGTATATGTTGTTTGAGGAATTGTGAACTGTCCAGCATTACTACAAAGATTAGAGTTAAATATCCCTAACAATTACGCTAGACTGCGCTGGGACGAAGTATTTTCGATCACACACGCAAGAACGGGTCTCCTAGCCGCTACGCTTGTTAGAAGGGCCGTAGTTCTTTTGAACGGGACTGCTTTGAATATTGACATATTTTATTATAAAAAATAAACTAAAATTTTCTTTTAAGACTGGGTATATAAGAAAGGACCCACCAAATTGTTTGCGTAACTTTTGATTATTTTTTTAAATATTGAATTTTTTTTTGTAATTGAAAATTCCAATGTAATTGGGCTAAGCCTGTATTGTGAATGGAAACAAATAAATAGTGAGATGCACAAGATACATCATAAGGCACTGTCTTCTCTGCCCACCCCAACAGGGATATGGCGTAAATGCGCCGGTAAGAATTGTTCTTAATCACATATGGGTCTTCCAGCTGCTATGCCTGTTGGAAGGACCTTAACTCTTTTGAACGGGACTGCTTCGGATATTGACAAATTTCATATCACATTACCAAAAGCAAAAGTAAATTTTCTTCTAAGATTGAGCGCGCTGGAAAGCACTCATCAATGTATTTAAGTGACTTTGAATATATGTGTGTATGTATGTGTATACATCTGTGTATGTATGTATATATTTTTTTTAATGCTAACCATTTTTGTATTTTTCAATGTAATTGGGCTAAGCCAATATGGAGAAAATAAATAAATTAATTAAAATATGTGAAGAATTTTAAAGAAGATGTAGAACTTAATATGAAGAAAGGAGCATTGAAATGAACATTCAGACATGTAGAAGAATGACTGATTAAAGATTTACAAAAATAGTATACGTGTATACAAATAATGTACAACGTACGAGAAATTAGGGAAGACCTAGAAAAGTGTGGCATGAAGAACCAAATTAAATTAACCAAATTCAGAAAGAGAGAAGGACGAATAGTTTTTATGCCAGAATTGAAAGATGTGTATCAGAATAGAAAGAATGGAGATTTATACTCTCTACCTACTTTAATAGGGACATGGCGTGATGATGATTAATAAAAAGAACATGGGAAAGGCCCATCAGACCTTTATAAGATGCCAATCCCATAGAGCTTTAGCCATTGCTGGTCCTGTGGTGTGGAATGGTTTACCTCGTATGCAGCTTTACGAAGACAACCCTTTTTGGGAGGTCTTTATGATTTCAAACTTTATGATTTCTTATCAAATGTGTTTTTTTCTGAACATACACCTATGCACATTCATTCACCTATGAACATACACCTATGAACATACACCTATGGGAGAAAGTACCTAATCTAATGGTAAGTACCTAACCTAATCTATGAACATACATATACCTAACCTAGAAAGTACCTAACCTAATCTATGAACATACACCTATGGGAGAAAGTACCTAATCTAATCTAACATTCACCTATGAACATACACCTATGGGAGATAGTACCTAATCTAATGGTAAGTACCTAACCTAATCTATGAACATACATATACCTAACCTAGAAAGTACCTAACCTAATCTATGAACATACACCTATGGGAGAAAGTACCTAATCTAATCTAACATTCACCTATGAACATACACCTATGGGAGAAAGTACCTAATCTAATGGCCGTAGTCACTACCTTCCTATCCTTTCACTCAGCTTATATGTATTTATGTTATATTTTTACTATGTCAAAAAAACCAGGTGTGAGGACTGAGCTAGAATTCCCTTGAGGAGCGTTTACTTTCTTAATGGCACTGTATAAATTATCTTTTTATTAATATTATAATTTTATACAATAAAAATATTTCATTACAATATTGTTCGTATTTTATTTATGAATATTCTTTCCAGGAGCAAGGTTTCCCATCGCCCCTGCGCCTACCGATGGAACCCTCTTCCGTGTTAACCATGTCGCCTCTGGGACATCCTCTGGGACTACCTCCAAATGGGGCTTTACCCTCCTTCAGTGAGGTGCGCGCTCTTTCACCCCCAGCACCGTCTCAGCCACTGCTGTCAGACAGCATGGGACTAGGTGGAAGCGAGGCAGAGGGAGAAGGTGACGGTAGCGATGAAGCAGCTATGGCAGTTATCATGAGTCTCCTGGAAGCAGACGCTGGACTCGGGGGACCGGTGGACTTTTCTGGATTGCCATGGCCTTTACCTTAGTTGTATTACATTTTCACTGTATACAGTGCAACCTGGCGGGTTTATTTCCATGTGACAATCTCTCTCATCCAATCAGAAAGGTGCTTTCAACAAGCTTAAGTCTTCCAGATTGATTGAAGATTGGTAAGATGAAGTGGCGGTGGTTTATTAATTTCCGAAGTGAACTCCATTCAGCCTTACACCGGTTCATCTTCAGACCGATTTGGCTACTCTGATCTAGTGATGTTGAGGACAGTTTTGTTACATTTGAAATTTTCTGTGAAAGTACTGGTAACTTGTTGGACTGTTTGAACTCCAGCCCTTTAGTCACTTTATAAGAAAACAAAAAATAAAGCTCTGAGTCATTTCCCTTTTCCCGTGATGTCGGACCATAAGTCCGTCGTCACTGCTATTCTTTTCACACTCTGGTGTGTTGCCACCGGAGAAGAAGCCCCTTTGGGCAGTTCTTTCTTCGGCACAGCGTGGATGGAGGTGGAATCGAACTAGTTCTTCTTTACATTATCTTTGTCACTATCTATTGCTCTTATAATTGATTTATAATAAAACGGTTAATAACCTTCAGAAAAGCAAAGTATGAAAGCAAATCAGCTCAGATGTATTGTACTGCATAACACTTTCGTCGTATACAGAACAATCTGAGGGGGGTTATTAACATATGTCAATCTCTTCCAAGAAACCAGAATAATGGTAAAGAAACCTGAAGTAAAAATCATGCTATAATAAAGAAAATGTAGCATGGTCCCTGTGACGTTTCACAAATTTATCCCAATACAACCTTGTAACGGGGTTCAGTAATTTTAATTATTTTATCAACTTTACTATAAGCCTCGATTCCAATAAATAGCAAGTTATTTAGGTAAATACATTACACAAAACTAACAATAATGACAAATTAATACATTTCGTTACAAATTAGCAAAAATATGGCAGTTTGTTAAAATCAAATAATATTTGGTGACGTTCCTCAAAAGTCACTACGTTAGTGTGCATTGGCTAGGGATGGGGTATACGATAATTGGATTTTCGATTATTTTTATACATAAAATTAAATGTTCGTAATTAGTATTAATTCATAGTGGATCTTGGCCTATTTAAAGATAGATACAAACCAAACAATACATTAAAAAGTCAGTATAATGAAAATTAGGAATTAAAACGTCAGTTTAGAGAAAAACAATTTGATTTATAAAAAACCTATTCGATTAGTAAAAAAAATGTTTTTACCCCATCCCTTTGAGGCATGACATTTCAATCGTCACAGGGACCATGCTACATTTTCTTGAGTCAGTCTGGTGTTATATCAGAAGTCAATAGTAGATAGTAATGATGAAAAATATCCTCTTTCTTCAACATTTTATTCAGGTGACATAATGAAATATATCGTGGAGATAATTTACAGGATAAAATATCAGAATGACCTCGTTCTTCCCTTGTGTAACTGTATCTGAAGAATTCGAGCCTTATGGACCCTTAACCTTTCCTTCCCTGTGATGTGTAACTAGTACACATTGCTTCTAAAAACTTTAATATCTCTATAAATATAATAAATACTGGCTTCAGATTTTAGGTATTCCTCCGTAATACATTTACGCATTGAATGAAAAAATAATATTAATAATAATTAGCACTTATCGGCCACATCGGAGATATTTTGCGAAAAACGGGAATAAATTCACCAATACAATCAAACGTGTGCCAGTGTGTGACGTGGTATATTCATTCTAAAAAACCGCTATGGGTGAGGAAGCGACGCTATTCATGTCTCACTACTTCGGTATATGGGAACGCAAGAAATAGAATCTCAGTTCGCCGTTGTTTCTTCCTTCGAGGTATAACATACACAGTGTTATTGTTCCAAGCTCCAGTGCTCCGGTGTGAGCATTCTGGGCACCCATCTCGCACACAACTTCTTTTAACCAAGTTTTTCCGACACAATATTACCAAGGAGACTTCGAGAAATGTCAGGAAATTCTTCATGAAGGTCGTCAAGCGTCACATGGCGGTCATTTCGCACTTGTTCTTCCATTTTTTGCACAAATTCGTCAGAAATCACTGCCTTGCCTCGTCGTGAGTATCAGTACGACCTTCTCTGAACAACCTAACCCACTTTGTGACATGTTGTCGACTCCTCACATCACTACCATAAATTTCCACGAGCTTCCGATGGATATTCGCGGCGGTATTGTTCGGCAAAGTCAAAAAACGGATGACCGCGCGGGTCTCGCACGGACGAGACTTGGCGGGAGCGTGCGACGACCTCTCCATCGGAAGAATTTACTGTGACTGAACAAAATGGCTGATAAATACGCGGGACCGAACAAACTGACCGTTAGGATCCCCCCCTGCACGCCAGGTGCGCCAACTTTGAAACAAAAAATTTCCCCCGGCCTCAGGAGCCCTTGTAACCTTAGTTTCTGGATGACCCTCATACATACATACAGAAATAAATTTTCATTTTTAAATCCGGTCCACCTATTATGTACTTTTAATACTTGTATTTGGCCTGGCTTTCAAAAAGTTTGGTGATAGCTGGTATAAATACATTATAAACTCCATGTGGAAAATAAAGGGTTAATTTTAGTAAATTTAATAAATCTTATTTTGTACATATCAAATATGTATTCATTAATTAAGATATTTCGATACAAGTGGCAACATTAAATGTTGTATTACATGTATAATATTTTTAAACTTACAATATAAATTAATAAACCCTTTTGTTCTTAATATGGGGTAATAATATCTGTGATAAATATAAATAAATATGTGATAATCAGTGGCGGTCGGTCTAGAGGTGCGCTGAACCGAAAAAATAATTTGCAATAATTAAATTATATATTCGCAAACATGACATCCAAAAATGTATATATTTGTATAGAGTAAAAATATGTAAGAATACTGTCAAATAGTACGAGTATTTTTATTTAAGTGAAAATAAAAAAACTTTAAAATAAAATTTAAAAATATATTCCTTTCAAATTGACCGGCCAAGTTTGCCAATACTACCGGTGCGATCTCCAATACGCACTGGACGGAAACGCAAATTCATATGGGGCGGACAGAGATATACAGTAAACCGTGACACAGTGATATTTCATATTCGCTCAGCGTCTCGAGGTGCGTTGGTGCTCAGCGCACCAGCTCACCTCGGGACCGGCCACCGCTGGTGATAATTATAAGATCGTCATAAAATAATAGGAATAAAAATTATATTTATTATTATATATTGTCATGTTACTTTTACCTAATGTGTACTTTTATATTGTCTTTGATGTTAATAGTGTTAAGAATTTATTTTTTTACAATTTAATTTAAAAAAAAACTGAATTGCTAGAATAAAAGTTACCACTATCTCACTGGGAAAGATGTAAATGATAAATATTTATTAATAATTTATAATGTGGAAAATGAATGAAAGGATTCGAGTAAATGCAATAAAAATACGTGCAGTTAGAAGAATATCTGTACCCTAGAGGATAAACCACGGAAGTCACATTGCATCCTAGAGGATAAACGTCAAATGAGTCATTCATGAATTGTATGATGCAACGTCGTTTATACTCTGGGGTAAAATGTGACTCCCGTGGTTTATCCTCTAGGGTACAAATATATATTATGTATATTTGATAATCTAAACTTGAAACTTCGACAACGGTTTGTCAAATGCTACATTTGGTCAGTGTTATTGCATGGAGTGGAATCATGGACCCTCAAAGTTGGTAGTATGAACCAACTGGAAGCATTCGAAATGTGGATGCACCAGAGAATGCTACGGATACCCTGGACGGATATGGTCAGCAACACAAGGGTTCTTCAAAGAGCCAAACTTGATAGAGTTGCTGACTAATATTAAAATCCGAAAGGTGTCCTACTTGGGTCATGTACTTAGAGGAGCAAAGTACAAATTACTGCACCTGATCATCCAAGGCAAAATAAAAGGTTGAAGAGGTGTTGGCAGGAGGCAAATCTCCTGGCTCTGCAATATATGTGATTGGACTGGCATAAGGAGCGTTGGAGATCTTTGTCGGGCTGCTGGGGACAAAGATGTCTACTCTCAAGTGATATTCAACGTTGGAGGGACCTGACATGACACTGGGAAGAAGAAAAATATGTGGTGTGTCAATTTATGACAGAATTAAAAATATAATTATTAAGGATGAATGTGAAATAAAAAGTGATGTGGTAAGTATGGTGAAAAATAGCATGTTAATGTGGTTTGGACATATTTCTTTAATCATTTTTAATGATCGCAGCTTTTATACAAAAAATAAACTAAATTCAAATGAAAACAGCAATCGAAACACATCATACAACAAAAATAAAAACTGACAAAATGGAAAAATATCAAAACAGAACAATCAAAACGGAAAAAAATATTATGTTGAATAGATGGTGAGTGATGAACAACGGAAGTCTTTTGGTTATTGCTTACCTTTGAAAGACAGAAATGTCAGTGCACTTTGCAGTCTATGATATACAGAGAATCCACCTTCAACACCACATCTTGGCTTGAGTTAAATAATTATAACAAAGTGTTGTATTTAATTTTTTTTTGTCCCAAATACAGCTTTCCTGATTACACCAGTAGCGTAACTAAAAGAAATCCACTTTATTTAATGTGTGAATAAAATAGGTAATACATAATACTTTATTAGATTGTATGGAAAGTAATTTCGTATTTTTAGGTAAAATTCAAACGCAAAATTGCGTCAAATGCTAGTCGACAGTGATTTTTAAATATTTTCAGTATCTCAGTAATCTCATGGCGTACACAATGCTATTCTCATTAAAAGCCTTGATTTGGTCGTCATTAGTGGTAATTGTCCTTCCAGAATGAACACCATCTTTGAGTATTAAATCACCGTTAAAGAATATTTTAAACAATATTTGACATACGATTGCTTACTGCATCGTTGCCGTACAATGCATTTTTCCTTATTTTGTTGTATTTTCAAAATACTTACATACATACCATCATACCGTCTCTCTGTCGAGGTAGGCAGAAGAGAGCGCCAGACTTTCCTATCGTGACACACATATTTCGCCTCTTCTAGATCCATACACCGTCTAATACAGCTCCTACGATTTCTCTAACTTTTCAATTGAGACAAAAAAAAACGCTCTTTGAGTGAAAGGCTATATCTGAAAAAGTGCGCTAAACAATTACATTTCATAATAATATCCATTCAGCGTGTTTGGAATGAAGTTAGCAATAAAAATTTGTCTATCTGAGAAATATGAAACTTTCCTGATAACATTATTATTTAATTTTTGTATGTTATAAAAGCTCAATATTATGTGTCATATGAATATATAAAAAGAAAAATTGTAAAAAAATTGTACAAATATATAAAAAGAAAAATTGTACAAATTGATGTGCCAATAAATGAATACAAAATGCATCTTTCAAATTGATTTCTATTTCCTCAAAGTATTGTTTCTCAACCTTTTTATTTAGCCTTGCTATCCCCTAAAAAATAAATTAAGACTTCACGGCCCCCTGCAAAAACTTAATATCATGTTGATGCATGTGAATGTGTTTGCACCAATAATGCACAAAGATGTCTATCAGGTACATATATCTACTGCTTTTGAACATGCCACGAGTATGTATACAAGCGACTAGTCCAAACTGTTAGCTACCGTGGGAGCGACGTAAAGGCGCTACCGTGGGAGCGACGTGAAGCACTAGTTAGATTCAATGAAGACAAATGCATCTTATGTGCACAATGACTTGAACTGTAATTTTTTTGATAAATGTGTTAGTTTTCTCAGAAAATGTGTTATTTCCTTTTATACATGTAAGTTTTTGTATTCTCAGGACCCCCCTAATACTACTTTGATAAAAAAAGTTTTAGGACTTTATTCATAAAATCGAAAATAAAAGTTTATTCATCAAAATCGATATGGTCCCTTTCAAAGTACTCCCCATCGACTGCAATGCACTTACGCCAGTGCTTGATCCAATCCTTGAAACACCGCTGGTACTCAATTTTCGGTATGTCCATCAGAGCCGTCTTCGATTTTTTCATGACATCCTCTCGGGTGCTGTAACGCGTTCCGCGAAGCGGTTTTTTAAGTCGGTTGAACAGGAAAAAGTCACAGGGAGCCAGATCAGGTGAATTTGAATGCTGCTGGATAATAATCGTGTTGTTTTTGGTCAAAAACTCACGGAAATCATGTCTTGCGCGATTTCAACACGGTCCTTTTTTTGCATGAAATTGAGGTTTTTCGGCACCAGTTTTGCAGCGAAATGTCTGAGGCCCAAATCACTAACCAAAATGTCTTGAGCGGATCCATAAGCGATGTTCAAGTCCTCTGCCAGCTCTCTAATGGTCAATTTGCAGTTTTCGGCAAACATTTCTTTGATTTTATCCATATTTTCATCGGTTTTCGACTGCCACTGCGTTCGTCATCCTCGACCGACTCACGACCACTTCTGAAGCGTTCGTGCCACCGAAAAATACTTCTCCAACATTTCCAAGGTCTGCGGACCGTTAAATCCGTTTTTCACATAAAATTTAACGCAAACTCGTTGATGCACAGTTGATGCCATTTTCAAACTTGTAAAAAATCGAAAACACGCACAAAGGTAGATGTACTCAGTACAGCGTAACTTTTACAAATGCAAATTTCAGCATCATGAAGCTATGATGCTGAAATTTGGAGGGAAGTGTCAATGATAGATGTGGTAGCCTAACAAAAAAAAATCAATTCCAATTGGGTGACTGACAGCGCCACACGGTGGCCGGTCCTAAAACTTTTTGATCAAGGTAGTATTTCACAAGACAAAAAATAAAATAAATTAGATGGAGCATAATATTAAGGGTTATTTTGTATTTTAGAGATGCCTATCACAATAAAAAAAGCAATATATAAAAACTGCAATTATTTTCATAATATATTTATTAAAATACAAACATATTTACAAAATATAACTAATTAGATTTATTATTTCTTATAATAATCTAAACCGAAAATTATTACATAAGTCGGAACTAAAATTAGTGTACATAAGTCATTTTAAAATGTATGTACAAAGAAATTACTTTGATAATGTATTCCTTGAGGCTGCTTTTAGACGCTACTGTCTCTTGTTAGTGACTACATAGAATAGTTCATATCACAAGTGTAATATTTATACAGATCTTATATTACTAATATAGATGTGGGAAGATTAAGACCAGTGACAAACAGTTAGTTGACATTCTGTCACTGGGCAATTGCCCAGTGACAGAATGTCAACTATCAACACACTAAATTTAGTGTGTTGATACTTTTCACTGATTGAATGCTAATTGGTAATCTCTCAAAGATTACCAGCCATTGTGTGGATGTAATCATGTGGATAATAATAATAAGGACAATTTAAATAACGCTGTTTAGAGAACTGACTCTCTTCAAGAGTTATCTAAGTCAGGGTTCGAATTCTCTATTATTGACAGATTAAAAATAAAAAACCAAAAAACTGGAGTGTAAGTAAATATAATAAGGTGGTCACTGCGGCCATTAGATATAGAAATTTCTCACTCCTGTTGAAGTTGTTACCCATTCTAAATACGGAATCACTTCTGCTGCGTTTTCTCTATCCTCTCTTCTAATCATTCCAGCTCCTATCCACATTTGTATATCCCAAAACATTTCTACAACACTGCTGCTCCCACATAAATCCACAATTGCCCATTTTCTCTGGGATTTATACTCTCAGAAATTGTAGCACGGGTCCTATGACAGTTCACAAATTTGCCCCAATACAACCTTGAAACGACGTTCAGTAATTTTAATTATTTTATCAACTTTAATATAAGCCTCGATTCTAAAAAATAGCAAGTTTTTTAGGTAAATACATTACATAAAACTAATAATAATGACAAATTAATACATCTTGTTACAAATTAGCAAAAATGTGGTTAAAAACAAATAATATTTGGTGACATTTGTCAAAAGTCACTACGTTAGTGGCATTGGCTAGGGATGGGGTATACGATAATTATATTTTAGATTTTTTTATACCTAAAATTAAATGTTCGTAATTAGTATTAATTCATAGTGGATCTTGGCCTATTTAAAGATAGATACAAATCATACAATACGTTAGAAAGTTAGTTTAATGAAAATTAGGAATTAAAACGTCAGTTTAGAGAAAAACAATTTTTCGATTTATAAAAAAACTATTCGATTTGTAAAAAAAAACTATTTTATCCCATCCATTTGAGACATGACGTTTAAAACATCGCAGGACCCATCCTACATTTTCTGAAGTATAGTAGTACACCCCTAAATACTGTGTTTTACATGTATATAATTCTTATAATATCTACTGTGGTGCGGAAGACAATACTGCACTGTTTTTACCCAGAAATCCACATGAATATGCTCAATATATTGTGGGTTATGCTACTCAGTATGAAGTCACGATGAAGAAGATAGTTTAATGGTCCGAACCAGTTTGGAAGTAAATTTGCCAGGTATCAAACCTGGGGCACCCGCTTTAATATTGTGAATGTTAACCATCAAACCATGGCTGCCGACAATGCCAAACCACAAAACTTTTATAATTACAATCAACTAAAAATGTATACAAAGCAATTTTTATAATAAACTTAAGATAAAATATATATCTTTTAACTCAAATTTTTAAGTTAAATATGTTAATTAAGTTGAAAAGAAAAATGATATTTTTACTATTTTTTAAGTAATTTGTGAAAAAAAAACAGTATAATTATTAAATTTTGAGGCAAATAAATTGCACGATTATTGAAAAATATAAAAGAAGAAAAATCAAAATAAATTAAGGGGGTATTCTCATTTGGATTTTTTTTAAATCTTTTTTTTTCTTTCATTTTATTTTTTTATAATCCTTTCTGAATCATTTCCAATAAAAAATGTTAAAAAATCTTAAAAATTCGAAAAGTTACGAGGGTTTATAGTCGAGCGCGAAAAATGACCCGAGCTTCGCTGCTTTTGGGTCGTCGAGTGTTATGGCAACAGCCTTATTTTCCTTAAAATGTTCTTAAAAGATAAATAAATGTCTAAAAAAAAATTTTTCGGCCCATGAAATGAAAATACCCCCTTAAATTACTAAAAACTATTATTACTAAAAAAATAAATGGGACCAAATTACGAGGCGTATCCAGAAAGTAAGTGTACTGAGGCTCTCACGACCGGATGGATTTTATTTTCGACATGTTGGCTATACTTCCGTGTAGCCTGACCCTTCCCCTCCGCAACGAGACCGGTTCGAGGTCAGTACATTGAGAAGTGTCGACGCGACAACACGTTTCGTGAAAAATGTCAAACCGATCTACCGCCAAGTGCGAAATTTTATAAAAAGGCAAGAGTTTTTGAGGCGCTGCAAACTCCATGGAGATGAATTTCTCCACTCCATCGTTACTGGAGATGAAACTTGGATTGCACACTACACGCCTGAAACCAAAAGGCAGTCTCAACAGTGGCGTCACACCTCTTCACCCTCCGCCAAAAAGTTCAAAACCACAATTTCAGCCAAGAAAATCACGGCATCCGTGTTTTGGGACTGTCAAGGCATAATTTTAATTGAATATATGCCTCAAGGGGAGACCATCAACTCTGCAAGATACTGTGAGACCCTAAAAAAATTGCGGAGGGCGATTCGGAACAAGAGGAGAGGCATGCTGACAAAGGGAGTCTGCCTGCTGCATGACAATGCAAGACCACACACGGCCAACGCCACGAAGGAACTGCTCGCCTCGTTTAAATGGGATGTCCTGAGCCATCCCGCGCATTCCCCTGATCTAGCACCTTCAGATTACTATCTCTTTACCTCCCTGAAGCTGCACATGGGTGGAAAAAGGTTTTCAACCGACGAGGAGGTAAAGGAGGAGGTGGAGAAGTGGACGGAGGGGTTAGCGGGAAACTACTTCGAGGAAGGCATCAAAAAGTTGATACCCCGCTTCACCATCTGCATTGAGAGGAATGGCGACTATGTCGAAAAATAGCTTACATATGTACTACGGTAACCAAGTAATTTAACCCACAAAAATTCAATACACTTAGTTTCTGGATATGCCTCGTACAAAACACTTAATTGCCCTAAAACGCAAATTAGAGGGATCGTAATTTCCGGGTTATGTTTTGTATTTTAGAGATATCTATTACAAAAAAGCACCGTGACTTTAGATATTTTCCATCCCCATTATAAGTTATTGACTCAGCACTGCTATGTGAGCGTAGGCCCTTTCTCTTTCAATCGATCGGACAAGACATTGGGGTTCCACTCCTCTTTCTGGGGCTCTTGCGAGTCTTTCTCCTCATCTGCAACCAGGTCTAGCTGTATGCGGATCCTGTCCTTGAGCTGCTGGACGTTGAGGTTGTCCTTGGCCGAGATGGAAATGCGGTTTTGCAGGGGAATTAGTTCTGATGGCCACATCTCTTCAGGGACTTTATCTCGATATGCTGAAAAATAAACAGAAGAAGCAACTTCAATAGATGAGAATTGGATATAAAAATCAATGTCTGTGAAGAAACATCAATTCATGTTCCATCAATAAGAAAATATTGGGTAATTCTAAATATTGAATGGGTAGCAGGTAAATTTTTTTAGCACTTATAATCTAAATTCTCAAGTCAAACATACAAAAAAGAATAAAATTAAAGCAGCCTTCAGTCAAAACTTATTTTCCTACCTGATTTGAATTTCTAATTACAATAAAGACTAGTTCTAGTAGAGTGGTTCAGTTCTAGTTCAGTGGTTCCCAAACTTTTTCAGTTCACAGTGTCCTTAGTGTATCAGAATTTTTCCACATAACATTCCTAACAATTGAACTTAACACATCGATCAATAAGTCCCAGGACTAACCAACAGATGGTGCCTCTGGTAACAAATCCATACCATTGTCAGTAAGTACCAATCTTTAGAAGTTACCTGTCAAACTTTCATGACATTCCGACATTGTGTCACTGAGTTACAGTGGTTTTAGTGACGCTACTATTGCTATTTTCAAAACAATGGAAAAAACCTAATTTCGTGTGTTGATAAAACATTACTTTTTAATGGGAAAAAATACCGTTCAAACTCAGCGATGGCTTGAAAAGTGTTATCCGGGCTCTGCTCCGTCGAAAATAATCATTTGTCGGTGGTACGCTGATTTAAAATGCGGGTCGTACCGACACAAATGATGCTGAACGCTCTGATCGTCCAAATGAGGCTGTTACACCAGAAAACATAAAAAAAAAACACAAAATCATGATGGAAAATCGCAAAGTAAAGTTGCGTGATATAGCTGACATCCTGAAGAATTTGGTAGCGTTTACACTATTTTGCATGAACATTTGGTCATGAAAAAGCGTTTTTTGAAATGGGTGCTGCGTTTGCTCACAGTGGAAAAGAAACAACAATGCATCGATGATTCAGAGCGCTGTTTGGCACTGTTTACGCAAAATAAACAGGAGTTTTTGCATCGGTACGTGACGATGGATGAAACTTGGATCCACCACTATACTCCGGAATCAAATTGGCAGTCAGCTGAGTGGAGAGCAGCCGGTGAAAGTCGTCCGAAGCGACCAAAAACTCAACAGTCAGCCGGGAAGGTTATGGGCTCCGTATTTTGGGACGCGCATGGTATAATATTCATTGATCACCTTGAAAAGGGAAAAACCATCAATAGCGAATATTACATAGCGTTATTGGAGCGCTTGAAGGCAGAAATTGCAAAAAAACGGCCCCATATGAAGAAGAAAAAAGTTCTCTTTCATCAGGCCAATGCACCGTGTCACAAGTCGATGATAACGATGGCCAAATTGCATGAGTTGAACTTCGAATTGCTTCCGCACCCACCGTATTCTCCAGATTTGGCCCCCAGCGACTATCGGCTGTTGCAGACCTCAAAAAGATGCTCCAGGGAAAGAGATTTGGCTCCACTGAAGAAATGATTGCCGAAACTAACGCCTATTTTGAAACCAAAGATAAATCGTTCTACACGGCTGGCATAGAAAAGTTAGGAAAGCGTTGGAATGAATGTATCGCTCTTGAAGGAGACTATGTTGATGAATAAAGAAAAATTTTGGCAAACAAATGTTGTTTTAGTAGTTAGTTCCGGGACTTATTGATCGATGTGTTACATCCCTAAAATGGACACTAGATCTTGGTAAAATGATTGCAGAGAAACTAAATATCACGATTTCCAAAAATTAAGGACATACGTCTGATTATGATAAAAAAATCATACCCTCCAAGTTATCTAACATGTCTATCAACTCCTCATAATTCCTCTCAGCATTGGGTGTGTCCATCTTGTTGACCACGAGTATGGTCGGTTTACTCAGCAGGATCGGGTTGTACAGCTCCAGTTCCTGTAAAGAATATGGAAAATTTAAACTCAATAAATATGGATGGCGAGGCTAAACTGGATGAAAAGTTGAGTTACTATCGATTGAACGAACTCAGGTTTGGCTATGGAACTGATATGGTTTGACTATGGATAAAAGTGGACCTAAACTGAATAAAATTGTCTGAATCTGAACGAAGAGTTAGACCGAAAGCAAGACCAAGGCAGAGATGGATTAGCCAGATGGTGGAGCTTATTATAGAACTTGATATTGCGTGAGAATGAAAGAGGTCACTAGAATCAACAATCTCTACTGGAATATACAATTTTCTTAACAAGTGAGTATTGCGTCATCTGACTGTATTCTACTTCGTTTAGTTTGAAAACGAATTGTCATCAGTTTGACGTCAGTACGTTGCCTATTTTACTATAGTAAAAGTTCATTAATTAGACTGTAGGATACCTACCTAGTAAATAAATAATTGTCAAAATAATAAGTGAATTGTTAAAACACAAATAAATTAAATTAATTATTGTTAATAATAAACATACAGGGTCAATGACCGACGTGATTGCTACACGTCAAGAACGGCGACAATGTTTACTATTTTTGTAGTACCCGCGATTTGTCTAGCCATCTCTAAATACAAATAAATAAGCTACCGCCAATTCACGTGCCAGAGTGAGACGGAGCATGTAGCGCGAACTGGTTCACTCATTTGTATAAAATACCTGCGCTCCGAGAAATAAACATATTCGTATTGTCATTCAGTCAACTGTCAAGACTTTGTTATTTATTTACCTGCTGTCCACTTATCGATTTATATCCGCATTCCTGAGTCTATATTTATTGAATATAAATCAAGCTCATCATGACTTATATCAAGATAAGCAATCCGCTATATTGATGACTCTGTACGAGAAGTAACGCAGAATCAACTAAAACGAAGATAACGATGTCGATATCAAAATCATCAGCACGTCCTAATAGGACACACGCTACATTGATAACGACCATCGTTACAAGACGAACAATAATTCGTAATTCGCATTTTTCGCTGTGTTCTAGGTAACGAAGTGGACTTTTCGCTATAAATTATACTGTTAATTCGTGAAACTGCATATTTTATAATGTTTATTGGTCAAAAAGTATTTATGAATTCAAAATTTTCCGTGCAAATCACAGATAGTAACCGGCATTGGGCGCAGGATGACTGGTATATTACGCACCAACGATTGGTCAAATTCGCGAGACTCCCCCAGTATCCAAATATTCAATATCTAAATATCTCAAGGTTATTATCGCAAGTATGGGATTTTGAGTGCTCTTCACATAGATACTTTTTTTTGCCTTTTGTGAACATTAATTTTGTGTAGCTCATAACTGAGCATCGTGACTCTCATGGTAGCCCATGATAACTCCTCTCCATCTAACCCTGCACTCTTCGGTTCGATGAGCAGACTACTGCTCGTTGAGACACAACAGGACTAGCCTTAACTATAAGGATCGTCCTGTTATGTCTCTCCCTTGGTCAGTCCAACGCATTAGGACTCTTCCACTTGGACATGTTCCACACTTCCAGGGACCACAAGCCTATCCAAGCTGTCTCCTTGACCACAAGCGGTGTGTACAAAGAATCGGGGGACTTGTCAAAAGTATATTGCCGACAATCTGTCGGTGATTCTCAGTTCTTCGAGAATGGAGGCATTAGTTTGTTTGATCGTTTTTTGGAATCCATAATTTCCTTCTCCAGCACCATATTTCAAATGCATCTATCACTTGTTCTTATAGTCCAAAAATTTATTTAGAAATAATATTAAAATATAATTGGAATTTTTTACTTCTTCTGTTAATTCGTAACCCAGTTAATACAACCCTGGATAATCCAGAATCTACTTGTACTGGGAATGCAACTTTGAACCCCAATTTGATGAAAATTAAGATATAAAATGATAGATAAAATGAACATATGAATAGAAAATGATAGAGTGAAAATGAACATAAAGATATTGGGATACTTTAACTTATCTAGTATTGACTATTGAAATCTTACCTTATTGAGTAGCAGGATGTTCTCAAGAGCAGTACGGTGGGGATGCCTCACACTGAGGGAGAATCCGCGGATGTCAACCAGCATGACCATTACCTTAGTCCTCTCCACATGGCGCAGGAAACGGTGACCCATGCCGATATTGCGGTGAGCCCCCTCGATCAGCCCTGGCAGATCGGCCATGGTGATCTGCCGTAAGTCGGGGTACTCCATGACACCGATACTGGGCCGGATTGTGGTAACTGGAATATGAATCCACTTTCTGTTAAGAAATCTTTCACTGGAAATACATTTACCAGTACACTGCCGTCATAAGCAGAAACGCAGCTAACGGGAAAAAATCAGAAATTTAACTAAGTATGAGGTAATATTTCATATCAAATTCTGAACCATCATAATCCATAAAAAAATAAAGAAAACCATTTATTTCAATACAAAAATCGATATAAACGTCTTTTTTAATTTTACAAAATACTAGGTTTTTTCTAAGAAAAAAAGCAGAAAAATGGTATTCATAAGCAAAACGACAGCAAGTGCCTATGTGTTTGCTGCGTTTTTGCTTATGAATCACATTTGACTGCTTTTTTGTTTATGAATCACGACATTTTTAAGCAGCAACGAAAAAGATAAAAGTACAGTTTTCTCAAAACTTAACTTTTGCCATTAACTGCGTTTTTGCTTATGAGGGCAGTACAGTAGGACCAAGATTTATTATGGATATATTTTTGATAAAATTACCTAACCCATATTTTACCTGTTCTGAGATCATAGAAGCAACATCTAACAACTTTATATGGAAAAAAAATACATGAAATTAATCCATCAAATGCCCATAAACTGGCTTGATCTTTTTGCACATAAAAACTATAAAATATCTCTTCAATGAGGAAATGTATTCCTCCATTACTGCTATGTTTTTTTTTGTTATTTCCCAATTTTCTAGACTTTGGTGGGATATGAAAATATTTTGCTTTATTTATTTTTTGAACGTTTTGACGCAAATATCCATAAGTCACTCGACATGTTTATTGTTCGCCGACGACTTGAAAATTTTCAAAAAGATAAATTCACCTCACGACTGTGCACAGTTACAACAGGATCTAGACTCCCTAGTCTCCTGGAGTGAGCAAAATCATCTTCTGTTCAGCATTAATAAATGTGTCTGTGTATCTTATAGTCGATCGTTTTCACCAATCCACCATCAATATACTACACAGGGAGTGCCACTAAACAGAGTTTCTGAATTCAAAGATTTGGGTGTAACCTTTGATGTCGGACTCACGTTCGTTAACCATGTCTCACGTTTGATATCGGACTGTAACAAACTACTCGGTTTTATAATGAGAATATCAAGAGAATTTAACAGCACCGATATCCTCCGAAACTTATATAATTATCTAATTAGAACCAAATTAGAATATGCATCTACGGTCTGGACTCCTCATCAGCACAAATATAAAAACAATATAGAACAAATACAAAAAAATATCCTCAGATATCTATGGTACAGAACAAAGGGTGATTACCCAAAATATGCTCACCATGCCGAACTTCTCACGGTGTGTAACTATAGAAGCCTCGAAACAAGAAGGCAAGAATCCATTGCGATATTCCTAATAAAGGTTTTCTAAGGCTGCTTTAACTGTCCCGCGATTCTAGAAGCACTAAGTTTATATGTACCCAATAAATATAGCTGTGCAAGGAATCACCCTCTGTTCTACATACCAACTTACAGGACGAATATCATGGCTAAACACTTAGTCACGCGTGGTATAGAGATATTGAACCAACTGAATGACACGGTTGATATATTCTCGGTACCGTCTAGCAGTATGAGAAGAATCCTGGCTGATATTATTACTAACGAGTAAGCTAACGCTAGAAGCAGACCCTATTTGTGTAACAGGAGAAATCCGTGCAAAGTGGATAAAAAAAAAAAATCTGGTGGATTAATTGCTTTAAAGCAATGTTTTCCAACAACCAGCTTTTGTTTTATAATAATTATTGGTACTATGCCTTTAACATAGTTAATAAGAACAACATTTGAGAAAAACAAACAAAAATTAAAATAAAAGATAAATCTCAAGGAAAATAGAGATTGGGATGGAAATTAGGATATGGGAGTCAAAGAAGAGGAATATTTCGAGATAAATAATACTTCTTTAGTTTATTCGTAAATATCAATAAGGATTTAGCACATCTGAATGAGCCGGGAAGATTCTTCTTTAGTTGAGCCGAGTGAACCGCAAAAGATGATATGTGGAATGACAAAGAACGCAATGAACGATGATTGAATGAACCGCAAAAGATGATGCGTTGGTAAACAAAAGATTCTGCAGTCATCAGATCGGAACGAAGACCAAAACCAAGGTAATTATTATGGTTGGATCGAGTAAATTATATTTTGAAAGAAGAAAATGTAGAGTCATAGAAATTGTATTCAAGATATAGAAGAGGTAAAGAATGTAAGTAGAGAAAGAAAAATCTAGCACTCTGTCATCTCTGACTTCCCAGAAATGGAAATAGCCTGATGGTATGTATGTATATAATTGTAGGAAAACCAGACTTACACGGATAGCTGGCCACTTTTGGCTTTGAACGAGAGACAGCCCTCAACAACGTGCTCTTGCCCGCGTTGGGGAAACCCAGCAAACCCACGTCTGCAATGAGGCGTAACTCCAACTGCAGCGTATACGCCTGCCCCTCTATGCCCAGCCAGTGGTTTTTCTGCTCCCCTCCCGGACCTCCGCGGGCCAGGATCATCTTCTGTCCTACTTCGTTGATCTCTCCTGGAAATGGAATCTACATGTTGCATTCTAAATTTTAACTAATAATTATCGATCAAAAACGAAACCATACTAACAACAGTACAGTTACCCACACTTCCATTCCTCAGGAGATAGTTTTATTCTGATCGTTTTTTCTACAACTTATAGACAATGCTTAATCAACCCTTAATTTGTACAATTGAAAGTTGAAAGAAAAGGGGGGAAATATTACAACTTGCATTTTGCATAATTTAACATGAGAGCCTCATTGGGTATCAGTATAGGTTTATTCATTAACACAATAAATAACACTTAACACATCGATCAATAAGTCCCGGGACTAACTACTAAAACAACATTTATTTGCCAAAATTCTTCTTTATTTATCAACATAGTCTCCTTCAAGAGTGATACATTCAATCCAACGCTTTCCTAACTTTTATATGCCAGCCGTGTAGAACGATTCATCTTTGGTTTCAAAATAGGCGTTAGTTTCGGCAATCACTTCTTCATTGGAGCCAAATCACTTTCCCTGGAGCATCTTTTTGAGGTCTGCGAACAGCCAATAGTCGCTGGGGGCTAAATCTGGAGAATACGGTGGGTGCGGAAGTAATTCAAAGTTCAACGCAATTTGGCCATCCTTACCATCGACTTGTGACACGGTGCATTGTCCTGATGAAAGAGAACTTTTTTCTTCTTCATATGGGGCGGTTTTTTTGCAATTTCTGCCTTCAAACCCTCCAATAACGCTATGTAATATTCGCTGTTGATGGTTTTTCCCTTTTCAAGGTGATCGATGAATATTATACCATGCGCATCCCAAAATACGGAGGCCATAACCTTCCCGGCCGACTGTTGAGTTTTTGGTTGCTTCGGACGACTTTCACCGGCTGCTCTCCACTCAGCTGACTGCCGATTTGATTCTGGAGTATAGTGGTGGATCCAAGTTTCATCCATTGTCACATACCGATACAAAAACTCCTGTTTATTTTGCGTAAACAGTGCCAAACAGCGTTCTGAATCATCGATGCGTTGTTGTTTCTGTTCCATTGTGAGCAAACACGGGACCTATTTGGAAAAAAGTTTTTTTATCACCAAATAAATGTTCATGCAAAATAGTATAAACACTACCAAATGATATCTTTAGGATATCAGCTATCTCACGCAACTTTACTTTGCAATTTTCCATCCTGATTTTGAGGGTTTTTTTTATGTTTTCTGGTGTAACAGCCTCATTTGGACGACCAGAGCGTTCAGCATCATTTGTGTGTGTACGACCGCGTTTGAAATCAGCATACCACCGACAAATGATTGTTTTCGACGGAACAGAGCCCGGATAACACTTTTCAAGCCATTGCTGAGTTTGAACGGTATTTTTTTCCCAGTAAAAAGTAATGTTTTATCAACACACGAAATTCGGTTTTTTCCATTGTTTTGAAAATAGCAAAAGTAGCGTCACTAAAACCACTGTAACTCAATGACACAATATCGGAATGTCATGAAAGTTTCACAGGTAACTTCTAAAGGTTGGCATTAACTGAAAATGGCATGAATTTGTTATTAGAGGCGCCATTTGTTGGTTAGTCTCGGGACTTATTGATTGATGTGTTAAGTGTCCTTTACATAACATAGTAAAACTATCAAAAGATAATACATCAATATCCTTAAAAAATCTTACAATTTTTTATACATATATCTAAAAAGAGTTTAAATAAATATAAGTTTATTGATAGCAACATAGTATGTACAGTACCCAGCGGTAAGTAATACACATTGGACTTAAGAAAGAGACTGTCGGATTGTAGAGCGTCGTCTATGTCATTCATACACGTGTTCCGTCGCGATTAGTTAGTCGCATCGTGCGACAGAAACGACACTCTACAAACCGAGAGTCCCTTTCTTAAGCCTGATGTGTATTGCTTACCGCCGGGTACTGTACATATTTAAATAAATTCCAAAATCACATATACTCGTATATCTCAAGATAAATAGCAGAAAATACATTTAAAAAGAGATACTATCAAAAGGCCCGGGCCCATCTCATAATAGCCCCCTGGCCGACATACACCCCAACAATATAGGGCGAGCTCGGCCGTGAGAAGACACCAGATGTTTTTCAGCTCACACCCCATTTTAACCCCTGACCATGCTGTAATTATTAGAACAATTGCATTGGTTTTAGGTACACTAGCCATTATTTACTTCATTTATGTTTATACTCTGTAAATGTTCCCGAGTCGATAAAAATATAGAAATGTTTTCCAAACTTGAAAGTGGACTTCATTCTAGACTTCAATATTTTCTACAAAATCTAATATTTTAATTCTATTTCTACAAAATCTACTCCGTGAATCTTGATTTCTTTGTTAAGAGCAAAGGATGGAAAAAAGAGAGTTATACCAAGAACTTTCTTCTCATGTATGACGGTTACACCCGTAGGGATCTCCAGCATCACATCCTCTCCCGGCTGTCCAAGAATCTTGTTCTTAATGCTGTCAGCTCCATGATTTGCTTGAATACAGCCATCTGGGTACCTGTCAATACCAAAGCAAGTTCAATCACTCATTCAAACTTAGAGCGATAGAAATTAAGACAAATATTTAAAAATAAGGATTGACTAGTGAGGGTTCCTGATGGAAATGATTATTATGGTTACAAAATGATTATTTTCAGGTAAAAGGGGTATTAACCATATACATACTCCTTTACTATATTTTAAGTATCATGGGAACCATTTTCATTATATACATTTGTCTTATGCTCAAAATCTTTGAAAAGTTGCTCACTTGAATATCTCGAGGGTTTTTTTTTTTCTTGATAGTTTCTGCACGTTTCTGCATTCTATTGATAATAGTTTTGGATGATTCTCATTAATAGACATTGTGTGATGATAATGATGGCTTATTACTAATAAATGATAAGAATAATAATTAATATGCGGAATGTCTTACATTTGTTTGATATGGTAGAGGTTGACGGAGGGGGTTCCCACACAGTATACGCAGCCACCCTGCCCCCCGCGACCCCCGTATTTCGGCAACCCTGCACCACCTGTGCCACCCCTCACATAAACGTTCAGTGAGTCCATGAAATTTCCTTTTCGCCTCAACTGGAAGGCAATTCATATTATATACATAAATATCATCAAGCCGTGTTGCTTACAGGTTATGCAGAGAGAACAGATTTTCAATCTTTTCTATCCAAGCACACAACTTCTCCTCTATATTCATACATCTCGTCATGCATAATCTTCTATTATCCATTGTCACTTTACCTTCTTTTAAAATCTGGTCCATTTGGTCTAGTCACGTTTTCCTCAGTCTACCATTTCCACGCACACCTTGAACTTCTGATTTATATACTCGCTTAGTCATTTTTTCATCATTCATTCTCTCCATATGTCCAAACCATCTTAAAGCTCCTTTCTCCATTTTACTTAAGCCATCCATTTTATCTACGCTTTGCTTTCTGATTCATATTACACATTACCTAAATTTAATTTATTTAGTTATTAAAAAGGAATACGGTAATTTCATTTTTTCCTTATTTTACAAAAAGAATACATACATAACATCACGCCATCTCTCTCACAGGGTAGGCAGAAGACAGAAAGCCAAACTTTCACATGTCAATAAACATCCTTCGCCTCTTCTACATCTATTCTACCAATTCCTACGATTTCTCTGACTTTCTATGTTTCCTTCCTTCAAAATATAATTCCCTTGATCCAACCATACTTTCCTTGTTCTTCCTCTCTCTCGCCTTCCACTCACATTTGCTCTATATTTGTTTAGTTAGTCTTTCTTCAAACATTTATTCCACACGCAAAAACCATCTCAAAGTCCTCATCTTCAGCTTACTCAACACATCAGCCTTAAGTTTACATTCATCCCTAATCAATTCTTTCCATATTCTGTCATACATTGTCACCCCATGTATTATTCTAAGTGCACGCATTTCTAAAATATTAATACAGCTACAAACAGTCTTTTTTCACATTCACGTTTCATTCCCATACATCAAAGTTGGTTCCAAAATAATGTTGTGGACTATCATCTTAGCAGGTTATGATACTATCCGGTTTAAGTATACTTCATGGGTGGCCAATAGGTCGATCGCGAAGCAATTTTTGGTCGATAATGGCCATCTTCGAAATTTTAAATATGGCGAGCATTGTTGCCGAATCTCATTACGCGCATGCACTTGTCAAAGCAGTCAATTAGTTATTCTTTTTATAATATGTAGATATGTCCACTTCAAATAAATGTATGTACAAGTACCCGGCGGAAAGTAATACACATCGGGCTTAATAAAGAGACTGTCGGATTGTCGAGCGTCGTCTATGTCATTCATACACGTGTTCCGTCGCGATTGATCAGAGAGAAGAGGTCAAAGAGACTGTCGGCCATAATCGGCTAACTTCGGCTTTGTAGTGTCGTCTCTGTTGCACGATGCGCTAACAGTCCGGTCCAAGAACGACTGACAAATCGCGACAGAATACGTGCATGAATGACAGAGAGCCTGCTCTTTCTCAAGCCCGATGTGTATTATTTACCGCCGGGTACTGTATGTTATTTAACAGGTATGTATAAGTTTTCTTTTCCTTTATAATTTTTTAAGCGAAGTTAATTCTGCTCATACTTATTAATAAACTTTAAATTATAAGTTAACATTTTTTAACATGTGTATTATGTGTCAATTTACCATATGTGATGTGTTAATTTACCATGTGTGTTAGTTTACCAAGTGTGTTATGTGTTAATTTACTATGTGTGTTATGTGTTAATTTACCATGTGTGTTATGTGCTAATTTACCATGTGCGTTATGTGTTAGTTTACCATGTGTGAATTTACCATGTGTGTTATGTGTTAATTTACCAAGTGTGTTATGTGTTAATTTACCACGTGTGTTATGTGTTAATGACTATCTTTTTACGTAAAAAGTCAATCGCGACAACAAACAAGTTGGCCACCCCTGGTATACATTTTTTAATGGTCTATTGACTTTCCCCATTTCACATTTGTTGTTAATGAAATACTATTTATCCATAGGCAGGAAATATTATATTTATTTTAAGCAACTGCTAAGCGCCAATACAACAAAACAAAATTATTTGGTCATTGTAAACAAACAACTTAACAAAATTAATTGGTTATGGTAAACAAGGACTTTACATTAATTGGTTATGGTAAACAAGGACAAAATTATTTGGTTATTGTGAACAGGACTGATATAAAAGGACAATTTATTTTTTTAATAGAGAGCAGGTTCTCCTGCAAGAAGGGCGCTCTAACTTGGGATTCGAACCCACTTTTATTGATAGATTAAAAAAATTATACGTATTAATGAAAGACTTATACATCTAAAATATAATAATTATACAATTTATCAAATAATTGAGAGAAATAATTACAATAAATTAGCGAAATATTAATTTTAAATTTATTAATTAAACACATTATTATTTATTTTTAAAATATGCATTAATTATATTAAAAAACTAAACAAGAGTTTGTTTTGTGGAGATAAAGCGACGACTTATTTAAAGTTTTCCAAACGACATTCTTAACTTTAGTTAGATATTTGAATCAATAAAATATAAATGTCCATAACAATAAAGGTCCATTTTGATCACTTACCTTCTTCACAGCTCTTAAGAGATTCGTTAAAAGCACCATTGTATTGATTGAATATGTTATATTCTTTTATTCAGTAATATTCAAAACCGGTGCGAGATAATAACCTATTTGCGTACTTAACACATTGTAAACAAAATAACTTGAAATAAATGTATTATATTTGAAAAATAATATCTTTCTATTAATGAAAAATGTTTATAAATCAATGCAATAGAATATTTAAATATAATTTCGCATTATTTTTTGAGGTTATATTTTGATTCGCATGACAATACTAACAGTTCACAGTTTTCCATTTGACAAGTGGAAAAAGTACAGAACTACCAACATAAAGATTTGAATAATTTTCATCACTGGCAGCTTTTATGTTGAACTGAAATGTTTGAGACATAATACAAATATAATATATACATATATCATTTCATTGAACCTTACATTTATTTTTAATAAGTTTGTAATAATAATAATAAGAAGAAAACAATGTATAAAGCGCCGTTTAGATGGCCAACTCTCCTCAAGGGGCGCTCCGAATCGGGATTCGAACCATTAATATTGACGTTTAAAATAGTATAAAATAAAATTATAATAGCGGAGTGTAAATATAAGAAGGTAGTGACTGCGGTCATTAGATTAGGTACTTTCCCACATCTGCATATATTCAGAAAAACATATTGGATAAGAAAGTCGCAGAAAACGATCTACAAAAAAAACATTTGTAGATCATTCAATATGTATTAGTTTTATATTCGGCATTAGATATAACGTGTAATTTCTTAACAACGGATATAATACGATTATTTTAAACAAATAGTAATGAACATAAAACTAAATTGTAATGAGAGATAATTTTTGAAAACCACTGAAAAGTTGCTGATATTTTAAATTATTATTACAAATTCGTATTTACATTGTATTTATACACTCAATTAAAAAAAGGTTGTCTTTGATTATTGATTATTATTACAAATTCGTATTTACACTGTATTTACACACTCAATTAAAAAAAAAGTTTGTCTATGATTGTTTTCATTTTATTGGTATAGAGCGATTCTATATTAAATATGAGTACGGCTTATTTTCTGTGGTAAAATATACTTGATTGGTAATATTTCAGTTAAATTGGTTTTTACATTAATTTGAGTTATAATCATATTTTAATTTAATCCTTTAATGCGTAAATTTTCATTGTCTAATGTTTATTATTTCATGCAATACGTGAAAATAATTTTTTTTTATTTAGAAGTGTTAGAATTTCAAATAGTTTTATATTTTATTTATTTATGATTCAATAGTGTTAAATAAAAATTGGATGAACAGCAAAGAAAAATGAGATAAAAAAATGGATACTATGTAGGACTGGTCACATTTAATCTTGATACTCTTCAAGTTAGTGCCATCTATTGAATTCTAGCTATCTGTTTTGTGTCAATTGCTTTTTGTGAAAAAGTTGATAATTAATTCTAAAGATGGCAGTAAACTCTTAACTAAACAGAATTTTCTTACACCAGATAAATGTATATACCTATACAATGTATGTAAACTAATTAATGTAATATATTACGTTAATGAAATGGAAATGTTGCGAATACTGAATATGAATTAAAGCGTAATTGCATGTGTGAAAGAACTACATAGGTCAATTGGTGGCATACAAATGTTGAATGGGAACGTATACGGATTGCTGTATCATATGTAGATGACGTGGTAGTGTTGGCCGAGAGTGAAGATGGATTGCAGAGTTTGATGAGTAAATTGTTCGAGATATGTTGTAAACTCCAAAGTAATGGTGATAGAAACGTATTAAAAGAAAGTAAATGCGATATATGGATAATAAATTCAAGATTGGAGCAAGTTGAGGAATTCTGCTAGATATTTTAATAGTATTTTCTCAGATGATAGAATAATTACGAAGGATATATCGCATTATTTTTCTTTACGCAATATTATAAAACTTGTATTCAATTAATGTTTTAAATTGATCAAAAAAGATTTTTTTATGCATTGGATACTTTTAGTATAATATAGGTGCAGTTAAGCAGAATAATACGAAAATTCTAGTATGGTGGTAAAAACAGAGCCGACCACCGCCAACGCGCTGTATGTGGTAAACTCGGGCTGCCAAGTCTAGAGTACATGTTATAATTGACAAATTAAAAAAATAATAAAATAAGTTTATTTATAGTCGAGGGGTTAACACTGTGGGAGTTTAAAAACATTGTAAGTAATCACAGAATGATTTGATACTTAAATGTGATATGATGACGCTTAAACTTGTTATTCGAACCCAATATTATTGACAAAGTCTTAATATTAAAAAAATATATATATAAAATAAGTCGAATGATATTTATGGTTCAGGTGTTAACAATGTGGAGGTTTAAAAACATTTTATAATAATTAATTACAGAATGATTTGACACTTAAATGTGAAAAAATGTACACAATAACTTAAATTAATGTAACAGATCTGTGTCGCTTTACAAAATAACTGTCAAATATCACGTGTTAGTGTTTTATAAAGCAAACCAGATCTCTCACTTTAAGTTATTCCGTAGAATTTTTTTTACATTTCAGTGTCAAATCATTCTGTAATAAAATGGAGTTCTGCAATATAGGATGATTCCGTGGCCTGGTGGTAAGACAATTGTCTGCCGATCCGGAGGTTGCGGGTTCGATCCCCGCTGGAACCCAGATTTTTTTAAAAAGGATTCCAGTCTATTTAACACTTAGGGCTTATAAAAAAACAACATCTTTCTGGTTGGTTGGAAGAGATTGTCACATGGCAATAAACTCGCCAGGTTAAAAAAAAGATTGCAGAACTCCATTTTATTACAGTATGCCATCAAATTAAAACCATAATGCAATTATCAGTCAATATAATAAAACTTTTTTTTTTTATTATAATTCTGGACCATTTAAAGTTTTAGCTGATTATGCTTCAAAAATGTAACAATCGATCTATAAGTGGTAAAGAAACGCAACATTCATTGTTCACGGCAAACGTACGGCCTAAGGACAACCGAAAAATACATGGCCTATAGTTTCATCATTCAAACTACATTCGCAGCCGGAGTTCTCCACAATACCCATTATATACGAGTAAAGGTGATTAGCTACCAAGCAGTGGTCCGTCCGCAAACGACACATGAGATACACTTCCATCTTACTCATTCTTATTATATTAAATCGTGGTTTCAAAGGGATAGTTTGTTGGATTGATTCATC
The DNA here is from genome assembly GCA_949825065.1 of Odontocerum albicorne. Lineage (NCBI taxonomy): Eukaryota > Metazoa > Arthropoda > Insecta > Trichoptera > Odontoceridae > Odontocerum > Odontocerum albicorne. The sequence continues at coordinate 34,533,868 of OX463856.1, forward strand.
ATATATCTAGAGCCCTTATACACTTCAGTTACATTCCAATCCAACGCCCATCGGTGCCAAGTATCCTGTACAATTTTATTTAAAAGGCCCCTATCTGATTTTTTAGTTACTGGCTGTGAAAAATCAGATAGGGGACAAATAATATAGGGGGACATTTAAAAAGTGCTTTTGTACCTGTTTCCGGAAACCAAATCAATTAATACATGGTAATTTGTTTAATAAAATACTGTTTTTTGCTTAAGATAATGATATGACACCATTGGTCTCACCACATCACGAGGGGAGCACAAACAAGCTAAGAATTATGCCAAATGATGAGGTGAAAACACTGTAACCGCTATTATATTAAATGAAAAAAAAAAACATTATTTAATAAAAAAAAAATACATAAAATAAGTTGAGTGTAAAGATAAGAAGGTGATGGCTGCGGTTATCAGATTGGGCACTCTCCCTCATTTGTATATGTTTTTGTGGGCTAGACTTCTTTTTGCATTTTAATGTGAGGTGTTATTTGCAGTTTCTGAAAACGGGCGTCAATATCTCTAACACCGCCCCTCGATGTTGGTAGAATGACACGTTGTATTTGCGTCGTTTGATATTGGGCTGCTCGCCCCGGGGCGGGCGAATGTGGGGCAAGGCCGCAAGCCGCCCCGGGCCGCTGTAGAGCGCTGCCTCTCCCTCCGCCCCCGTCTCAATCACCGCCCCTCCTGAAACATGCACCATATTGCACATTCACACTATATACCATACCACTGGACTGGTCTTGTATAATATATCGATTTATTATTTTATATCATACTTTATTGTACAATAAAGTACGATATGATGTGTTTGTTGCCAAGTGGCAATCTTTTTCAATCAATCATACAACTGTTTTACAAAGTTTTGAGTTATATAGGTGAAGAATTAATATTTTTTAATGTGAAGATTAAAAAATCACTCAGTACCTACATAAACTACATTCATGCCATCACGTAATTTACCTGTCGGGGTAGGCAGAAAGGACTGAGCACCAGAACTTCCTTTCTCGACACATATCTTTAGCCTCTTTTACATCCATATACCTTCTCATACAACGCTTACGATTTCTCTGATTTTCTTTGTTTTCTTCTTTCAGAATATCATTCACTTGATCCAACCATACTTTCCTTGGTCTTCCTATCACACACCTTCCACTCACATTTGCACTACAAATAAATTTTAAAAGTATTTTTTATTCATTCGTTCTACATGCCTAAACCATCTCAGCATGCTATTCTTCATCTTATAGCTTTAAATTTACATACATACTCGTATATCCCTTATCACTTTATTGCGAATTCTGTCATACATTGTCACACCTTTCTACAGCATTTATTTGGCTCTTTTCAGTACTTTTCTACATCCACGTTTCGCTCCCATACATCAAAACTGGCACCAAAATACTATTATGGACTATCATTTTAGCAGATTTTGACTGTTGTACTGTACCAGAGGTGGACATACATGAGGTCAACGAGAGCCACATTCTGGATTTTCATATATATATATAAAGAGCCGCACCATAGTTCTCACGTAGTATTAAAAACACAAATTCAAATTTTTTATATATTCTACATAAATCTTAATTGCTATATAAAGTATAAAAGATACACATATAAGAAAATATAAAAATGTGGTTGCGCAAATAAAGAGGTAGGAGATGCGCGCACCCTACACATTGAAATCACAGCACACACGTATACACCAATACTTGCGTCTTTGAAAGTTGCATTCATACATGCTCATCTTGTCACTTACAACATTTAGAAAGGAAAATCGCGAAAATACAATTATAATGGGGAAAGAAAGTATTTATATTTTTATAAGAGATATTGGAAGCCGCACTTAAACCAACGAAGAGCCGAATTTGTCCACGTCTATACTATGCCATGCCGAACCATGGTAATAAATACTCGTATATAAAAAAAACACAAAGATGTAAAAATAGAATTCCATACATAGCGGCACACGAGAACCTCGCAGGGTATTGTACCGTGATCGCGTTCTGCAGCTTCAGATCTGCTTCGTTCTCAACAGAATGAACGCGACAGGGTGAGAGTGGCTGAAAGACGTCAAAAATATTGTATACCCACAAGCATTGTAAAACTAAACATATTAGAAACGTGTGCTTTCTCTTTTCTTTCTTTTCCATTTAACCAGTCTGAGCCACAGCAACGCGTGGCCGGGTACAGCTAGTCTCTAAATATTTTATTTATAGTTAATGCATTAACATTGTGGAGGTTTAAATACATTGTACTTTGTTTTATCAAACACCGTTTATTCCACTTTATGTAACGGTATAACCCTACCGGTTTCAAGGTTTTCACCTTATCATCAGGGGAGCACAAACAAGTGTTGTTTGTGCCCCCCTGATGATGAGGCGAAAACCTTGAAACCGGTAGGGTTATACCGTTACATAAAGTAGAATAAACAGTGTTTGATAAAAACAAATTATAATGTATTGTAATACATTTTCGTTGTATCCAGTATGATCTGATGGGCTTATTGCCATATGAAAAATTCGTCTAACCAACCAAAAATAACTCTACTATATCACGCCATACTGCTCAGTTTTTCACAGACTAACTGAATTTTATAGTTCTTACTACAATATCATCATTATCCTGTCACGTACCTCATGACTGAGCATCGTGATTCCCATGATAGCCTACGACGACTCCTCTCCACCTATCTCTGCACTCCGCGGCTCGAAGGGTAGTTGTTAAGGGTAGTCCAATTACATTTCGTTAGCCAAGGCATTTTGATTCTTTCTCTTGTACGTCATCTTTCAGTAATCACACACTTCTCCAAACTGTCTCTTTGGTCACGAGCAATGTGCCTTGGAGGACTCGCCAAAGGCATATTATCGAAAATCAGTCGATGATTCTTAAGTTCTTCATGAATGGAAGCGTTAGTTCGTCTTTCTGTCCATGGAATTCGTAGCATCCTTCTCCAGCACCACATTTCAAATGCATCTATTTCACTTCTCTCGCGTGCTCCGAATCCAAGTTTCCGCGCCATATCATCATTACCGGGCTTCGCAGTCGGGGATCCCCTCGCCACTCCAACGTCAGTCCTTAACCGTTCTCCCGCGTCGATCGTGTGATCTTCTGTGAGAGAACATCCCGATCCTGGATGCGCACTCCCTCCCGCAAATGCCACAGATATATGAACCCTGCTGAATCGCCTGGCCATGTTGACGCATGTTCGCAGCCTCGAAATGTTCTGCGCCATATGTGAATATTACGAAGACGAGAGACTTAACTTGGCACATTTTCGTCGTGATCATGATTGTTATTTTCTTCCTTTTCCAACTTTGACATCGTATATTTTCCCATTTCAGTTCTTCTTTTCCCCATAGTGTATGTTATTGTTGATTGAAAAACTACGTCTATCTTTCAACCACTGCGTTGTGGGTTCAGTTCTTGTGGAAACCCATATTTTTTAAAATGCATTGTGTAGTATTACACCTATTTACACTTCAGAAATTGTAGCACGAGTCCTGTTACAGTTCACAAATTTGCTAGTTTACAAAATTGCAGTTCACAAATACAATCTTGTAACGACGGTTAGTAATTTTAATTATTTTATCAACTTTAATATAAGCCTCGATTCTAATAAATAGCAAGTTATTTAGGTAAATACATTACATAAAGCTAACAATAATGACAAATTAATACATCTTGTTACAAATTAGTAAAAATGTGGTAATTTGTTAAAATCAAATAATATTTGGTGACGTTTGTCAAAAGTCACTACGTTAGTCTGCATTGGCTAGGGATATATACAAATTATACAATACATTAGAAAGTCAGTATAATGAAAATTAGGAATTAAAACGACAGTTTAGAGAAAAACAATTTTTCGATTTATAAAAAAACTATTCGATTTGTAAGAAAAAACGATTTTATCCCATCCCTTTGAGACATGACGTTTAAAACGTCGCAGGACCCATTCTACATTTTCTGAAGTATAGTATACAAACTGGCAGACTTGCTCCGTGGCAATGTCTTCCAAGAGAGATGTTAAAGAAGTCTTAAGTAAAAACTACAAAATTTTGAACCCCTTATCTTTTAAATCGTACCATGTTGGCTATTCAGTTACGATTTTATGATGATTATCATGTTGGCTATTCAGTTTATCATGTTGGCTATTCAGTTACGATTTTATGATGATTTTGTTATATAAGGATATTTTTTTGGTGCGATTTGCATATTTCTGTCAAATGGTGATTCTTTTAAATTTTTGTCTGAAATAATGTTGATATTTTCTCATAATTTTGTAATAAATCGCAATGTGTGATATAAATACATATTTTTTTATAAGAAATATTTATTATTTATTTTAATTTGTTTAACACTTTTATTGCAAATACAAACTGGCGGACTTATTGCCAGGCGGCAATCTCTTCCAACCAACCAGACAAAATTAAATGAAGCAAGTTATGTGGTCGCATAAATAATTCAAATGACTATCCATCCCCACGAAATCCATAAACACATACGTGAGCACATGCCCACGAACCCCACAAAGACGGACAATCACCCGAACATTATTTTTCATATAAAGTGAGATATCATCAATCAAAAGGAAAGGAAGGGATGGTGGAGAGGAAATAAAAAGAAAAATCAGAAACGAAACACGTTATTTTACTGACTAGAAATTATAAGAGTTTTTTCAGTCGCTTCTCAAAGCATGCCAAGGACGGAGCGCCTCTTATATTGGTTTGTAACTGATTCCAGAGTCTCACTGCATGGACAGAAATAAGAGTCTCACTGCATGGACAAATAATATATATACTCGTATATATCTATTAAAAAAAAAACATCACAAAAATAATTACAACGGTACATTTTTTTACAACGCTTTAACGATATTAAAGTGCACATCAAATACAAATTTGTCTAATATTTTAAATCCGAATTTATTCTTCCTTTGGTCAAAAGTATTGCATATCTGTAAAAAACCATCACAAAATTGTCAAAAATGACGTATTTTGGCCGAAATGGTACGTTTTTTGTCAAAACTTCGACGGTTATGACGGAGATCGAACTTCACATATAGTCTTACCAACATACTTACGAAGGTCTAGGCAGATTTTCACTTAAGACTTTTTTAACATCTTTCTGGTTGATTGAAAGGGATTAATTACCACATGGCAATAAGTTTACCATGTTGTCCCGTATACAATGAAAGTGTAATGCAATATATGTAATAAAAAATGACAATTTTTACTTTCTACTATTGTGTACCACATTTGGTATTCATGTAATGTACGTCACGCAACTCTCATGTGGGCCCAGTCGTACCATGCATGTGACGGCGTGCCCATAGGAGATATTGCGCAATACCTACACTGTCACCAGTCTGCAATCCGCAATCTGCTGTCATCGACCCTGCGGTCGGTCTTCAAAGTTTGTACGTGCCTTTCTTTTCAGACAATATTTTTTTTATAACTTGACAAAATAAACGACAATTAAGTGTCCTTTACATATCACAGTACATACCATAACTCCATTTCGGATTAGGCAGAGAGGACAGAGCACCGGACATTCAAATCTCGACATTCATATTTCGCCTCTTCTACGCCCATACATATTTTCACACAACTGCTATTATTTCTTTAAGTTTCTTTATTCAAAATATTATTCACTTGATCCAACCATACTTTCCGTGATCTTCCTCTCCTATTTGTACTACATATTTGTTTTTTAGTCTTTCTTTTTTTATTCGTTCTCAGAGAGATCACTTCATTCTGTGTATATTCTTCTCAGTGCACGCATTGCTACAGCATTTATTTAGCCCCTTTCAGTATTTTTTCACATCCACGTTTCACGCCCATACATCATAGTTGGTAATAATATATTGAGGACAATCATCTTAGCACATTTTGACATTATCAGGTTAGAATAAATTTAAAGGCCCTCATTGACTTTGTTTTCTATCGCTGCACGCCATTTGATGTTTTTCTTAACTCGTATACCATCTGAGAAAGTACTACCCAAATAGCGTAAATTCTCAACTTCTTCCAATCATTCATCACCCATATATCACATTTACTTTTCCTTTCGCACCTTTCTATAACCGAAGATAATGGGTTCGTTATTCATGAAAATACAAGTTATATGACAATTTATATGATATATTTTTAATTCTGTGCTTAAAATTACCATATATTTTACACTTCACAGCAAAACAATCTGGCGGACTTATTGCCTGGCGACAATCTCTCCCAACCAACCAGACATAAGGAAATAAACACAATACTAGGTTAGTCAAAAAGTTTTGAAAGCGACATCTATGGAGCAGTAGAAAACCAAAATTTCTACGCCATTTTAATATTTCATCTTTCATAAGAACGTACTCAAAATTTCATTTCGATCTATCAACTCATTCTTTGTTTACAAGCCATTTGAAGTTGACTTGTCAGTGTATTTTTTAACAATGGAAAAATCCGAATATCGTGCAGTGATTAAATTCTTTGTTTTGGAAGGTTTATCGGCTACTGAGATCCATGCAAAGATGGTGAAAGTATTAAAGGAGTCTTCTCCTTCATTTCCAACCGTTCATCGATGGGTTTTGGAGTTTAAGCGTGGTCGTACAAGCGTTGAAGACGATCCACGCTCAGGACGTCCAAAAAGTGCATCAACACCAGAAATCATAGCGAAAATACAGGATATGGTTTTGAAAGATCATCGATCGACTGTGGATGTGATAGCTGACACCATATGCATCTCACATGGAACAACATGGCATATTTTGGCTGAAGTTTTGGGTTTCAAAAAACTGTGTGCACAATGGGTACCGCATTTGCTAACAATGCAACAAAAACACGTTCGAATGCGACTTTCTGAGCAACATTTGGAGCAATTTCGAAAGGATAAAAAGGATTTTCTGCGTCGATTCATCACTATGGATGAGACTTGGGTCTACCACCATGATCCTGAATCAAAACAAGAGGCTAAGGAGTGGTGTGAACCAGGCACTTTGGCTCCGAAGCGAGTTCGTGTCCAGAAATCGGTCAAGAAGGTGTTAGCGTCAGTTTTTTGGGATGCAAAAGGAATTTTATTGATAGATTATCTCCAAACTGGTAAGACAATCAACTCTGATTATTATTGTGACCTTTTGGACCAGTTCGATGAAAAAATTTGTGAAAAAAGACCCGGTTTGCAGAAGAAAAAAATCATTTTTCATCAAGATAATGCACCTGCTCACACAGCTCAAAAAACCATCGTGAAAATCAGTGAATTGGGGTACGAATTGTTGCAGCATCCACCCTATTCGCCAGATTTAGCTCCCTCTGACTTCTGGCTGTTCTCACACCTCAAAAAATTCCTTCGTGGAAAGCATTTTTCATCAAACGAAGAGGTTATAGCCGTCGTAGAGGAGTAATAGTATTTGGCAGGCCTTCCAGAAAGTCACTTCCGTGATGGGACAACACAGTTGGAAGATCGTTGGACCAAGTGTATTGATCTTATGGGAGACTATACTGAGAAATAAAAGTGATTTCCCCCCAAAAAAAATATATTTTCATTTCCGCTTTCAAAACTTTTTGACTAACCTAGTACATGTACATATAACATATGTGTATGTTACACACTCGTAATAAAAATAAAAGTGAGATATCTTCAAATAAAGGACGGGATGGTGCAGAGGGAAAAAATACGGGAATGAAACATGTTACGTTATTGACTTAAAATGAACAGTTTTTTTCAGTCCCCTTTTTAAACATTCCAATGACGAGTCGAGTCTAGCATTAGTTTGTAACTGGTTCCAGAGTATCACTGCTTGGACAGTAAAGGTCGATGTAAAAAAAACAAGAGCAGTGAACTGGGAAAGCCAATAAATAATTTCTGTTTGAGCGTAGCGAGAGTCCACGATGGATAAGTCTATTTAAAGTGCCCTGTCGAGCCCCTTTTCAAGAATGTGCTACGAAGGCTACGCGGATGACGTCAGAGCGAAACCTCGACGAATTTAACCTTTTCACCAGTAATCTTGTTATGCCATACCCTGGTGTGACGCAACTCACAAAGACAACCAAATTCGCTAATTTACCCTTTAAGCATTTTTGCTGATTGGCAGAATGTTACAACAAAGATATACGAGTCTCTTGTCTTAGATTTAACACCTTTTAGTATACGAGTATATGTAAGTTGTAGGAAGACATGAGGGGACAATGTAAGATAGAATACGAAATTAAGGGATGATGTGATTAGGGATGAATATGAACTTAAGGCTGATGTGTTGAGTAAGATGACGAAGAACACACTGAGATAGTTTGGGTAAGTAGAATAAACGAATATGAATGGAAGGCGTGCTAGAGGAAGACCAATGACAGTATAATTGGATTAAATGTATGATATTTTGAAAGAAGAAAATGTATAAACTGAGAAATTGTAGGAGCTGCATAAGGTGTATGGATGCAGAAGAGGCGAATGTGTCGCGATAGAAAAGTCTAGCGCTTTGTTTTCTGTGTCTACTCCGACAGGAAGACAGCGTAATGGTATAATTTCTGATTTCATAAATATACATTTTTGTATTCAGTTTTTTGTATTACACTTTCGTTGTAGACATTACAATCTTGCGAGCTTATTGTTATGTGTCAATATCTTCCAACCAACCAGAAATATATTAAAAATGCCTTGAAAACCTTGTAAGAATATGTAAGAACTTCTGTAGTTCTAAATATTTAAAGAGTTTAGGACTATAAATTCGGATTTGAGTGCGAGTAGGTGGGACATGTTGAACGGACGGGGGACATTTACAATTGGGTAAAAGTTGTATGCGGTGCGCAGAGGACACTCGCAGAAGACATGGCCCAGGGTCTTCTCACCCATTCCACAGTGCATGTAGAACTTTCTTTTATATGGATTTTATAAAGGAGGCTTCCTGTCAGACAGTGGCCTATTCTTCTCCCTGGCTCCATTCCAACTCACTGTCTGCGAAGACTGTTGGGGTCAGTTCTCCTCGTCCTCAGGTTGTATGCTCTTCTGTCCCGGACTACGTCCCCCAGGCCGTGCCTCTGCATCAGGTTATCTTTTTTCACCACCCATGAACTTTTTGGTCTTCCTCTGGTTGTTATTCGAGGAAGATCCATGGAGATTTCCTGGTTCACAATGTGATCGGGTGCTCTGCGTCCAACGTGCACATACCATCTCAATCGCCTCTCCTCCATCTTGTTGTTGATGTATGTAACACCTAGGCTTCCATGAATGCGTGAGCTTTTTATTTTGTCTCTTAGGGACACACCAGCTGACGACAGCTGACTCGAGTTTATAATTCGCACATAAATTTTCATAATGTGAGATATTAGCTTGATGCCTCTATAGTTGTCGCACATCCTGGAGTCTCCTTTGTTTTTGTAGAAGGGAAGGAGAAAGCTTCTTCGGAATTCATCTGGCATTGGGGCTCCGGCCAATATTTTATTAAAGAGCTTTCACAGCCAATTCTGTCCCCATTCACCACATTCTTTCCAAAATTCAGTTGGTATATTGTCTGGTCCTACTGCTTTTTCTGTTTTCATTTGACATATGACCAACCCTACTTCTGCAGGAGTAATTTCTACAATTGCCCCAAAGATTTGTTGTTCTGAAGGATATGAGGCCTATTCTTATCCTGCATATAACAGACACAATTCGTTTCGACAGGTTTCTTTTGTGGAACTTTATTTTGTTATTCCAATAGTTATGGTTATATTACGTAGTATTTAATGTTATTCCAATAGTTATGGTTATATTACGTAGTATTTAATGTTATTCCAATAGTTATGGTTATATTACGTAGTATATAATGTTATTCCAATAGTTATGGTTATATTACGTAGTATTTAATGTTATTCCAATAGTTATGGCTATATTACGTATTATTTAATGTTATTCCAATGGTTATGGTTATATTACGTAGTATTTAATGTTATTATAATAGTTATAGTTATATTACGTAGTATTTAATGTTATTACAATAGTTATGGTTATATTACGTAGTATTCAATGAATTGATCTATATTTTTGGTTAATATTCATTGTTTTTTTTTCTGGGTTACAGTCCTAGAATTGGTCTGCACCAAGCACTCGATACCTCCACTCATTCGTTGTATCGAGTAATATTTCAATTGGATCGGTCTTTATCTGCTTTAGCCCTTCCTTCCCTGTGATGTGTAACTAGTACACATTGCTTTTAAATTTTTTAATATCTCTATAACATAAATATAATAAATACTGGATTCATATTTTAGGTATTCCTCCGTAATAAATTTACGCATTGAATGAAAAAAATAATATTAATAATAATTAGCAGTTATCGGCCACATCAGAGATATTTTGTGAAAATCGGGAATAAATTCACCAATTCAATCAAACGTGTGCCAGTGTGTGGCGAAGGTATATTCATTCTAAAAAAACCGCTATGGGTGAGGAAGCAACGCTATTCACGTCTCACTCTCAGTCTACTTCGGTATATGGGAACGCAAGAAATAGAATCTCAGTTTGCAGTTGTGTTTCTTCCTTCGAGGTATAACATACACAGTATTAGTCCGTCTCAACTCTCAGTAGCTCTAGGGCATCCATTTGAGATCGTTTTGTGGACGTCGGCCGATGTTTTTTTCATGTTTTCAGAAATTAAATTCCAATTATTATGATTTTTGACTTCAAATTTTATTAATTTAAGCGATTGGCTATGAACATTCTTATTTTTTCGATTTTAAATCGCTCATTTTTACATGTGTATTGATGTGTATTGTATACACAGCACCGGAACGGGCGGATTTTTTTAGCACAGGAAGGGAAAGCTTCTTGCTTCCCACAAAAGCACTCTCCACCGGCTTCCCTGAACTCTTTCTGAGACAATTTATTAGTATTTCCTCTAATCTGGTCTTAACATTATGTTAATATGCCTTGGTTTGTGCAACGTTATTGTTTTATTCCTTTTTTCTTGGTTTAACAATGAAAATGAGTCAAGGTTTGATGAGACTTGGGTCAACCAAGAATATAACCAACAGGAAGTGAGACAAAACGAGCCATATGAGAACATGGTGTCTAACAAACCATGTCCAAATTTTTTCTAGATTATATTAAATCTTTGAAATATATTACTCATTTCCGCTTGTGGATTGAAGTTCAAGACTTTTGCAAAAAATATATTTTGCACAAATGCACCGACTGAAAAACTTTGTGATCAAATCGTGGGCTCAATACTATAACTAGGTAACTTTGTGATCAAATCGTGGGCTCAATATTATAACTAGGTAACTTTGTGATCAAATCGTGGGCTCAATATTATAACTAGGTAACTTTGTGATCACATCGTGGGCTCAATACTATAACTAGGTAACTTTGTGATCAAATCGTGGGCTCAATACTATAACTAGGTAACTTGTGATCAAATCGTGGACTCAATACTATAACTAGGTAACTTGTGATCAAATCGTGGGCTCAATACTATAACTAGGTAACTTGTGATCAAATCGTGGGCTCAATACTATAACTAGGTAACTTAAAATATTATATATTCTGAGAAAATGGCTTTCTTAGTTTGGAGGTCCTTTCGTATGGTAACTCCCCTTTAATGATGAGGTATCGAGCTTATATGTTTTTATGAAACTAATAAAGGAGGTTTCAATAGATGGTAAGATGTAAGTTATATGAATTTCAGATATATATTTTAAGCATTCTTTTGTTTCCACGTTTACGACTTACCTAATGATGAAAATGCTAAATAACTCAGTCGAGAAATAATATTTTAAGTTACCTTTTTATAGTATTGGAAAGCCCCTTCGATGAGCAATCCATTCATGTCAATAACTCAAAACTGCCTAATTTCGAATTACCTAGTTTTAGTATTGAGCCCATGAAATGGTCTATAGAGCATTTGTATTATCACTAACTACAGGCTGACTATATTGAAAAGTGTTTTTTTTTAATTTTATTCTACCACCTTTTTAATATCTTTAAGTCAAAAACTGTTTAACCTTCGGCACAGAAGCACTAATACGCGAATCAACAGATTTATAAGCAAACATTATTCATTGTAATTTATTTTTATCAAACACTGTTTATTCCACTTTTTTTGTGACGTTATAACCCTACCGGTTTCAAGGCTTTCACCTCATCTTCAGGGGAACACAAACAAGACTGAATGCTGTTCGAACTGGTACCGATATATACGCTTCAACGGTTGGGGCTGACGGGTGAGGGAGGCATGGGACGATATCGGCCAAGAGCGGATAAGAGAGCGGAGAGTCCCATGCCTCCCTCACCCCTCAGCCCCCAACCGTTGAAGCGTGTATATCGGTACCAGTTCGAACAGCATTTAGTCTTGTTTGTGCTCCCTTGAAGATGAGGTGAAAGTCTTGAAACCGGTAAGGATATACCGTTACAAAAAAGTTGAATAAACAGTGTTTGATAAAAATAAATTACAATGTCTTTAAACCTCCACAACGTTAATACCTTAACTATAAAAAACATTATTCATTTGATTATTCAAAATATATTTACAATTGTATATCGTTTGAATGGAAAGCACTTCACTATGCAAGACCTGTGATGTAGTGGTATTTGTACTTAATCACAAATTTTGTTTTTTCCTACTTACTGTTGTATTTTTAGAGAAAAAGGGATCACACATTTTAAGCTAATGCGGATTTTAGTGGTAATAGAGATGGACTTCGCTTCGCTCGTCCATAATGAATAAAATAAATAAATCATCGCTGTTTCTTCTTCTTAATACTCAATTACTCAGCTGAAAAACTCACGTTCTGCCTTCACATACTGAAACATCCAAACGAATCTCACATCAATAACATATTCTACATCTCCTAACCACACACCCATCTTCCACACCACACATCCCTATGTGGAGACCATTAAAAGCTCTTCGCTCGAATATTAAGGCCGAGGTCACACAGGTAGGAGCCTCGCTTGGTGCTTAGAGCTACGCTGCGAGTTAGGCGACATATCCTAGCGGACCAACGCACCGCATACTATCGCAATGGCCTCACTGCACGCTTCGCGCCACGCTACATGACGATTAGTCACCGAGTGAATCTCCTGGCGAACAGACGTGTTGGTTAATTTTATTATGTCACCGTGATTTTACAAGATGGCGGAAATCTTAATAATAGCTGTGTATAAAAGGGAGCCTTTGTGGAACCCATCGAGCAAATTATACAAAAATGTACCTGTAATAAAACCACTTTGGAATGAAGTTGCACAGGAAATAAATAAAGATGGTGAGTTGTAATGAAATTGATTAGTTTTGAGAGTGGCATCGTTTGTTGACTCAACCGCTCCCAAATGTCAAATGAATTGGTGCGAAGCACTTTGGTGTGTCACCTAGTATATGAGTCACGTAAAACCTAGCTTAGCACCTAACGAAGCTCTTTGGTGTGGCCTCGGCCTAAGTGTACAGCACCGGTACAAAGACTGTAAAATAGGTGGATGGCTGCCGCTTAATACTCGTAGATTGCGGTTTACTTCTTGCATTTTTTTTCGTTCCTTATTTGCATTCCATCGCTAATCGTAAGCCTCTTTATTCGCCCGTGTATGCCGTCGCGGCTTACTAGATACTTGCTAGATACTATGTATACCGCGCGCTCTCTGAATGCATGGGCTGTTCGATTATTTATAGTGATTATTGCGAAAGCCACGCATAAGGAACATTTCATTACAATAGGTACAGATATCAACTCGACAATATTTTACAAGTAATTACACAAATAAAATCATCTATTTTAGCCTTGTTTTCCTATTATTACAAAAAAATATTTTCAAGTTCCAAAAATACACATTGAAAAAGAGTTTAACAAAGAGGGTTGCATGATTAAGTAATGTTGCATCTAATGTGGGGTGACTCAGTGACTCAGTGACGGGGTCGAAGAGCGCGATTTAATCCTATTAGGAGAGCTTTGTACTTTATACCTCTACTTCGCCCTGTCATCGAGTCTACCTTCAACCATATTTGGATCATCTTTTATATTCTTGACATTTTAATTTTTAAATTAATCTGAATATATGACAAGTTTAGGAAGACCTAGTAAAGCATTACACGACCAAATTAATCATATTCTAAAAGAGGGAAAAGTGGAAGCAATTATAATGTCTTTATTTTATCCATTGAATTTGTATCTGAGAGATATTTCGTTGGAGAGAAGAACTTTGAGGTCGATCTCGACTTTAAGCTTTTGCCATGGCTGGTTCTGTGGCTTAGAATGATCTGATTATTATATTTTGTTTATAGTTAAGGTATTAACATTGTGGAAGTTTAAAGACATTGTAATTTATTTTATCAAACACTGTTTATACCACTTTTTTGTAACGGTATAACCCTACCGGTTTCAAGGCTTTCACCTCATCTTCAGGGGAGCACAAACAAGACTAAATTATGTTCGAACTGGTACCGATATACACGCTTCAACGAAATTGCCCCATGTCTCCCTCAGCCCTCAGTCCCGAACCCGAATGTCCCTAACCGTTGAAGCGTGTATATCGGTGCCAGTTCGAACATAATTTAGTCTTGTTTGTGCTCCCCTGAAGATGAGGTGAAAGCCTTGAAACCGGTAGGGTTATACCGTTACAAAAAAGTGGAATAAACAGTGTTTGATAAAATAAATTACAAAACCTGCTTATTAGTGTAAGATGTATGGGTGGCGTTTACAGCTTTAGGAAGCACTTGAATACAACATTTTTGAGAATGTTTATCAAAATGTATGATTATATATGAACAATACACCTAAAGTCAAATGTGTTACTGTCACAAATCGGAAGATCTACGAAGGTTTCTTTGTGGTTCATTTTCCATTGGTAAGTTTTTTGCGGTTTTCTTACCATGGATGGCGTCGGACGAAAAAGGAGATCAACGAATCATTACCTTGTACAGAATATTTATTTGTGTCATAACTCCGTTGAAACGTATAGAGTAACATAAAACAACTAACCATGTTGGTTTGTTTGCGATGTTGCGCCGTATGTATGCGGTGTTGCACCGTCCTGTTGAAACCACTTGTCCAGATGCTGTTATTCAATATGCGGGATTTGATTTTTTTAATAATTTGTCAATGTTTTATCCAAGTAACAGTTGTTATCAGTGATAATACCCATATTCTCTCATTTAGAGATAATAGATAAATCTTTTTTGAACTGTCTTTATTTAACCTTTCCCTTCCTGTGCTAAAAAAATCCGCGAGTTCCGGTGCTGTGTATTCAATACACATGCAAAAATGAGCGATTTAAAATCGAAAAAATAAGAATATTCATAGCCAATCGCTTAAATTAATTAAATTTGTAGTCAAAGTGATAATAATTTAAATTTAATTGCTGAAAACATGAAAACAACATCGGCCGACGTTCACAAAACGGGCGAAGCGACCACCTCAAATGGATGCCCGAAAGCTACTGAAGCGAGGGAACTGAGATTCTATTTCTTGTGTTCCCATATACCGAAGTAGAGTGAGAGTGAGACGTAAATAGCGTCGCTTCCTCACCCATAGGGTTTTTTTAGAATGAATATACCTACGTCACACACTGGCACACGTTTGATTGAATTGGTGAATTTATTCCCGATTTTCACAAAATATCTCTGATGTGGCCGATAAGTGCTAATTATTATTTTTATTATTTTTTCATTCAATGCGTAAATGAATTATGGAGGACTACCTAAAGCCTGAACCCAGTATTTATTATATTTATAGAGATATTAAAGTTTTTAGAAGCAATGTGTACTAGTTACACATCACAGGGAAAGAACGGTTAACATGAGTGAACATGTTATCTTTGCCCATATCACAGAACCATATTCCAAATGACTTTTGACCAAAGAGTTGTACAATTCTGAGAATGTTGGTATATGTTAATAGTTTGACGGTAGGAATCACAAACATTAGCATCATATTTTCTTTATTACAGTCTGATTCGATTTGTTCATCCCATTATCTCATGACATGACCCGCTAAAGTTCCATTTAAGCTCCGCTGATCTCCATCCCATCAGACACATCTGTTTGGTCTCTGTCCCATTTATTAGTTTTACGGTCTCTTATTGAGATGCTAAATATTCTTCTTTCAACTGATCGTTGGACTCTTCATCGTTTCTCTATATCTATCTACGAAAGTCGATGAAGATGTAGCAATCCCTCTAAGTCTGAAGCAGTTTTACGTAGCTACATTTCTTCCTATGACAATGTAAATCTATTCTCAATCTACAGTTGTCGCAGCTCCAAGATGATGTACCATAAGAGATTCGTTTAAGATTGACCTATTGTATTGTCTTCTCCCATCCAGCTCGCTTAACCAGTTGGCATCATGCATAACCTTTCTCAAATGGAATATCTCTCTCCACTTTCGATAGTTTTGAATAAGAGATTCCTATTCGACAGGGTCCATTTAAAAAATATATTGTTTATTATAAATACTGTTGTTTCGATGTCTTATACGAGTTTAGCTAATGATAAAGTACAATTTATTCCTATAGTTTCGTTTAGAGAGAAAATTATCCTCAAGGGCGTTCTAATTTGGGACTCGAACCCACTTTTATTGACAAATTAACTACATATATTACAAAAAATATATATAAGTTGAGTGTAAGGTTAGAAATTCAGTGGCTGCTGTCATTACTTTAGGCACTTCCCCGTATCTGTACATGTTCAGAAAAACATATTTGGTAAGGAAACCGCAGAAAAATTCCCGAGTCAATTAATTAAAATACTTGAATGTTAATTCAAACGAATTAATGTCAATACAAATGCTTGAAATTATTGATAAAATTACAAAAGTTAATCTTAAGCTTAGGTGAAGATACAATAAAGTAGTAATAATAGTTTCAAAGTAAATGTGATAGTAACACATTCGGCTTTAGATGTAGTGTAATGTTCATATGCCATCATCAATTTTGGTAAGACCTCCCAAGAAGGGCTGTCTTCAAGTTCTTCGCTAAGCTAATTAATATGCATCCGTCAAAACACTTTGCTCTGATGTACATATATTGGGTATTGTTTAGACTTAGGTAAGTTAGCGTTTGCACTATATAGAAGGATTTTGCAATAGCTGTATGCAGTATTTCTGTTAAGAAGACTCGTAGAGCTTTGTAAATAGAGGATTTCTTTCAAGAACAATCGAAATCCTTACATCAACGATTGACGCATGGAGACAAGAAACTGTGACTAATAATGTTGAAAAATGATGACAATTCTACGATATGATTGGGAAGGGATAGTGGCATGATATGATAAGTCCCTGACTCACCCTCCTACGAACCGGCCCACTTCTGGGGAGAGTGGAGTCACCAGCGAATAGTACTGACAAATGTAATGTGGGGGGGTATGATGTTGGAGAACGTAATGTGGAAAGATGGGGAGGTTGGGAAGGTTCCGCACCGGACAGCACTGACGGGGTTTCCGATCGATCTAATCCCCGACACTGATTAGTGTCCGGCGGCACTGATAGCTCTCCCCCACACACCCCCACAGGTGATGTAATTCTTTGCTATTGTTACAAGTTACTTTCCTCACCAGTCTGACTTGTCCACCTTCATACATTTCCAAGGCCTAAAAACTTATATACTCGTATTTTACTATGTAGTTTAAGCGAAACTGTGGTTATATTGAAGTCAAAATTATCCATTTAAGATTTTATGTTTTTTTTTTGAGGAAATGGCGAATTTATTTTACAGCATATAGGAGCTTTCTATTAAGAAACTCTACCTTAAAATATAAATAAAAATAAATAAAATAAATAAATACGGGTTTATTGATAGCAAAATAGTATGTGCATAATACATTTAGAAATATTTCAAGAACACATTAAAAAGAGAATAAATTAAAAAACAGAAGCTATCAAAAGGTCTGGGCTCATCTAATAACATCCCTCTGGCCAAGATACACCCCACCAATAAAGGGCGAGCCCAGCCACGGGGACACCAGATGTTCTTCAGCCCACACCCTTGAACATGTAGAATAAGAAGAGAAAAAAACACAGAAAATAAACAGATGACAAAAAAAGTACATTCAAGAGAGAAGACATTAAAAGGTCCGGGCTCATCCCATAAACATTCCCCCGGCCGAGATACACCCCACCAATGTAGGGCGAACCCGACCGCAAGGGCATAGGGCGGCTTCCATCCCACACCCCCGCATATCTAGATTAAAGAATAAATAAAAAAACAAAAACGTATGGCAGAAAACAAAATAAAAAGTTAACCCACAAAATAAACGAACCGAAAACAGAAGTTCTGATTATCGACAAGGAAAACCACTCTCAACAACTAATACTCTTCAGGGCCTTGAGGTGGTAGAAAAAGGTATGTATCTCAGATCTTGCATAGCAGGGGGCGATGACTACAAACCTGACATTTGGAGAACTATGATGGCAAACACCTCGGCGGCAAAAAATACAGACACTGTGGAAGGATCAAAACAGTTTGATAGGAATCAAACAAAGCCTTTCATCTCCATTTTCTACAATGGAGTGGAAACCTGGACACTGAGGACGAAAATAAGAAAAAAGGTGGATGCATTCGAAATGCATTGTTGAAGTCGCATGCTGAGTGTAACTTGGTCATACTTGGGCATATCATATAGCAATTTGGGATTCAGGATAGGCTGTCCACGATTTGTCTGTGACGAGTACTCCAATGATTTGATCATTTGGAGTAGCGTTTGGAAAAACTCGTGCTAACGTTCAGTCTGGAGGGACGGCGAGGCAGAGGTAGGCTATTGAGTCTGATAGACTGGCCAAGAAATACAACAGGCCGCTCTGTAATGGCAGCGATCTCAGAGGTTTAAATCAGTGAAAGGTTAA
Source organism: Odontocerum albicorne (assembly GCA_949825065.1). Lineage (NCBI taxonomy): Eukaryota > Metazoa > Arthropoda > Insecta > Trichoptera > Odontoceridae > Odontocerum > Odontocerum albicorne. The sequence goes on from OX463856.1 coordinate 34,552,673, forward strand.
GCAAATGGATGGAGAGATCACGACCCTCAATCATCAATGAGGAAATAACCGAAATGAACAACGGTGTGGGCAGTGAGTTTGCTGATGTGCGACGGCTCATTCACTTAAAAAGAAACAAAAACGGCACAGCATCGCTTTCCAACTGAATTGGCGTTGTAGTGGCGAGGGGATCCTCGACTACGAGGCCGAGTAACGACGATATACTCGTATAAACAATATTAGTTCGTAATCTGTTTAGTCAAATACTAAATTATTTATAGTTAAGGCATTAACATTGTGGAGGTTTAAAGACATTGTAATTTGTTTTATGAAACATTGTTTATTTCACTTTTTGTAACGGTATAACCCTTTTGTAACGGTTTCAGGCATTTTACTTCATCATCAGGGGAGCGTAAAAAATACCTGTTTATGATCCCCTGGTGATGTTGTCTTTAAACCACTACAGTGTTAATGCCTTAACTATAAACAATATTAATTTAATTTCATAAGTAAGTCTTTATTATGTGTGTACTCGTACATATAATATGGCATTAGTATAAAATAATGTGACCACCATCACAATATGAACATATCAAATGATATAAGCTTATTTCATCAGCAAGTAATATAGTCACCTTTACTGACCTCTAACTTTAGCCCAGTGAGTGACTGAATGGTGGTATACACTGTACTACAGGTAGGAGTACTTATTTTAAGGTCGTATGATATTGTGTTGCACAATGCGATTTCACTTGATTGAACCTATTTCTTACTTAGAGAAGGTAATTTATTATGACAAAGATAAGTTATTATAAGTTACAATGGAAATTAGCTTACTTACAACACTCAGCAAACTACTTGCTCTGTAACTTCCACCCTTCATTCTTGCACCCTTACCTTTATATAACGAAATAATCAATGCATTCTTCCAGTATTTCAGTGTGTAGTCAAATTGTCAATTTAGATGTATGGAAATAAAACGTGAGCGTTGAAAAAGTCTGAGTCTGTATAAATGATGTAGATATGTGAGCATATAGAAGAATACATGGAGTGACTATGTATGACAAAATACGGAATGAAGTAATAAGTTGTAATTCAATCTATGACAAAATAATTTCATTTATTTTTAAGTTGACCATTTTTTTTTATATACTATAAATCATTTTTTCATTTATGTGGTTTCACATGATACATCTGGCAGATTAAATGCTATGCAACAATTTCTTGAAATCATCCAGTTTTAGCACTTTTTATTCTTTTGAATTTATAATATATTTTGTGGCGATTGTGAGACTTAGTATGAATTTTAAAAAATTGCAAATATGAAAAGTGGATGGAAAAAGAATAAATGCTAAAAAACGCGTGCATTGAAAAGAATACATAGAGTGCCAATGTATGATAGAATACGGAATGAAGTGATAAGGAATGAATGTTGAACTTAAGGCTGATGTGTTAAGTAAGTTGAAAAATAATAAGTTGAGATGGTTTAGGAATGTAGAACGAATGAACGAAGAAAGACTAACAAAATAGGTATACAGTGCAGATGCGGGGGAAGGCGTTTGAGAGGAAGATCAAGGAAAGTATGGTTGGATCAAGTGAACGACATTCTGAAAGAAGGAAAAGTAGAAAGTTAGAGAAATCGTAGAGGTTGCATGAGAATGTGTATGAATATGGAAGGGGCTATGGATGTGTGTGTGTCGAGTTACGAAAGTATGGCGCTCTGTCCTCTTTGCCTACCCCGACAGGGAGATGTTGTGATGGTATGTATGTGAATGTACAATGGAATAAGAAGAGATGTGCCCAATTGGTAGGGTTTTATTTTTAATATACGAAGGAAGAGCATTTCGTCAGCAAGGGGATTTGTGGTGGGTGGATATTTGTACATGACTTATCAATTTAGTTGCATTAAAATTTCATGGTATACAGTTTATTTTATTGTGTCTGAATCTTAATACGAAATTAGATAATTGTTTCCTTTCATTCATATTTAACTTTTTTCCACATAATTCTACTCTCTACAAGATAAGTGATCCATATCAGTTATTTCGCTAGGCTTATTACCTGTTCTTAGACAGCTGACATAAACTCGCGAGATTAAAATATAACAATACAGCAACGTACATAAACAATACATCAAGTATGAGCAGTAGCCGCTCGAAAAATTTTACAACTCTAACAAAATACTCGTATGTACAATATGTTGGTACAATTTCATTAAAAAATCACTTTCTCGAGCCACTACCAACAAAATATAAAATCAACAAACTCAACTGTCATATATATTTTATCATTAGACGATATCTGCATCTCCTTAGACGATATTTGCGTCTCTTTAGACGATACTTGCATCTCCTTAGACGATATTTGCGTCTCCTTAGACGATATACCAGTTATACATATTTTATCTTTAGATCGACTTCTTATTAGACGATATACCTGTCATACACATTTTTCTTTAGACGATATTGACGTATCATAAGACGGTATACTTGTTAGATAATATCTTTAGACGATATTTGCGTCTCTTTGGACGATACTTGCATCTCCTTAGACGATATTTGCGTCTCCTTAGACGATATACCAGCCATATATATTTTATCTTTAGACCGACTTCTTATTAGACGACATACCTGTCATACACATTTTTTCTTTAGACGATATTGACGTATCATAAGACGGTATACTTGTTAGATAATATCTTTAGACGATATTTGCGTCTCTTTAAACGATACTTGCATCTCCTTAGACGATATTTGCGTCTCCTTAGACGATATACCAGTTATACATATTTTATTTTTAGACGGACTTATTATAAGACGATATACCTGTCATACATATTTTTTCTTTAGACGATATTGACGTATCATAAGACTGTATACCTGTTAAACACATAATATCTTTAAACGATACTGACTTATTGTTATATACATTTTATCTTTAGACAATATTGACGTACCATTAGACGATACACCTGTTACACACATTTCATCTTTAGAAGATGCTAACTTATCATTATATACATTTTATCTTCAGACGATATTGAATTCGCATTAGACGATTCACCTGTTATACTCATTTTATCTTTGGACGATATTGACTCCTTATTAGACGATATATAATATAATATTTACTTGTACCTGTTATATACATTTTATCTTTCGACAATATTAAGGTCAAACGATATACCTGTTATACACATTTTATCTTTAGAATATGTCGAGTTTTCATAAGGTGATATGCCTATTATACGTATCTTTTCTTTAGACGATACTGACTACTTATTAAGCGATATTCTCTTACCGGTTATACACATTTTATCTTCAGAATATACAGAGTTCTCATAAGGTGATATGCCGATTATACTTATATTTTCTTTAGACGATACTGACTACTTATTAAGCAATAAATATACTCTTACCTGTTATACACATTTTATCTTCAGAATATACAGAGTTCTCATAAGGTGATATACCTATTATTCTTATCTTTTCTTTAGACGATACTGACTACATATTAAGCGATATACTCTTACCTTTTATACACATTTTATCTTCAGAATATACAGAGTTCTCATAAGGTGATATGCCTATTTTATCTTTAGACGATATTGACTACTTAGTAAACGATATACCTGTTATACGTATTTTATCTTTAGACGATATTGAGATCTAATTAGATACTAGATATTTTATATATATTTTTTCTTTACTTGAAATTGATGTCTTATTAGTCGACGATACCTTTTGTAAACATTTTAAATTAACGATATTGACTTTCTGCTAGACATTTATTTATTTTATTTTTATTAACGACACAACAGTGTCTTTATATACAGATGAACATGTGACAGGTTATACAAGTACTTAAAATTATTGACAAATAATACAAAACTTTATCTTAAACTAACATGTAGATACAAAAGCAGTAGTAAAAATAAATTACAGGCATTGTTTAAAATTATTTAATAATTATATGTATATTTGAGTTCAATATATGTTATGTATGTATACCACAAAATATTACCAAACTTCACCAAGCAGACTTACGTAATTGTCGAAGACTTATTTTATAGAGGTAAATAACTCAGATTTGTTTTTAGTGGAACAACGCTTACATAGAACGAAAATTGGATTTTTTGAGAATTATATGGATTGATCTTGAGATATAGAAAACACATGGGCTCACTTGTAGAACGAGATGCAAGCTGCTTTGCAGAATCGAAACCTTCCACATGTTGACGCAGGGTTACTCAACTCCAGAGGCCAATTATTGTGCTTAATGTTTCGTTTACACTAGGTTATTTATATTAATAAAGGAGAACACAAAGTTAGTAGCTATTTCTAAATATTGTTGTGATATTCTGGTGAATACTATATTAACTTATATTAAAAATATCTAAATTGTTGCAAAACTCGTTTCCAAGTCTTTGCATACGAATTATAGAGGAGTTGATTTTATAATTAGTATAGCAATTTTCGGTATAAAAGGGATTGAGCTGTCTTGTGGATCTAGTGGGAATACGAAATGAAATGCTTGCGAGTAAGTGAGGTGCATCGATTACTGAGGGAATGATTTTGTATATCAGTACTACGAGTATATCAGCTGTTTTTTCTTCTGTCACAAAGCTTCAAGAGTTTCATTGCATTTAATAAGTTAGGATAATTTCTTTGTTCATGTGGTATTCCAAGTTTAAAATTGATGAATCTTAGAAATTTGTTTTGTACACGTTCTAAAGTTAGTGCATGGGCGGCGTAATGAGGAGACCATATTGATGAGTTGTAGTCAAGGCGGCTACGTACTAAAGAGCAGTACAGCAGTTTTAATGTTCGAAAATCCGAGAAATGTTGGACAGTTCTTAGTACAAATCTCAAGATTTTTGAACTCTCCCGAGTGATTTTGTTCACATGTTCTATAAATGAAAGTTTTTCATCAAATATAATTTCTAAGTCCCTTATAGAAGCTACACGTTTTAATATATATTGATTTAGCAAATACTCGTGATTAATTGGATTTTTATTTCTATAAAAACTAATGGACTCACATTTACTCATGTTTAAGTGCAGTTTATTGGTGGTATACCATTGTTGACGAATGTTATTCTCATTTTATCTTTAGACCATATAGAGTTCTCATAAGACGAAATACATTTCATAAAACAACCAACTTACACCAGCACAGTCATTAAAAGTGTTTTTAGAACGTAAAATTTAATTATGTTTTCTTATAAAATTAATTTAATTATTAGTTTCACCGCTCCCAATTAGAGAGCCAATTAATTTATTTCCCCACAACAATTTTAAGTTACCTGCAGCAGAGAAGAAGTAGAGGCTTTCTTTCAAAAGAAATCCTTGGGAGGGTCAGTCGGCTCTATTCGTAGTACCACCTGGTCGCGTCGAAATGTCAAAAACTCGAAGGCCCCTCAATTGAAAGGTTGATTGCCTGCAGCAAGCAATATATGGCGTACTCTGTAGACTATCGTATGGTATTAACAGGACCGTTCGTAACAGGGAGGCGGATTGTGTAGTCGTTTGGTTCTACAAAAGTTTCATGTATCTACTGTATCAAAATCTGCTAAGATGATAGTCCAAAACAGTGTTTTGGTGCTAACTTTGGTATATTGAAGTGAAAAGTGGACGTGGAAACATACTGATAGAAACCTAATAAAGGTTATAGAAATGCCTGAAATGAATTTAATACATGGAATGAAAATATATGACACAATACGGAATAAGGTGATAAGGGATGAATGTGTACTTAAGACTGATGTGTTGAGTAAGATGAAGAAGTGCATTCTGAGATGGTAGGGGCTCGTGGAACGAATGAATGAAAAAATACTAACAAAGCAAATACAGTGTTAATGTGAGTAGAATACCTATGAAAATAAAATTTGATCAAAGGTATGATGTTTTAGTCTGTAAAATCGTAGGCGTTTGTATGACAATGTGTATGGATATAAAAAGGGCGAAAGATGTATTGCGAAAGGCAAGTCTGACGTCTCTTCTCTTTTCCAATGCAGACACGAAAAAGGCGTGATGGTATGTATGTGTGTATTACTTTTTTAATGAATAACGCCATATTTGTATGAGAATGTGTATGGATATAAAAAGGGCGAAAGATGTATTGCGAAAGGCAAGTCTGACGTCTCTTCTCTTTTCCAATGCAGACACGAAAAAGGCGTGATGGTATGTATGTGTGTATTACTTTTTTAATGAATAACGCCATATTTGTATGAGAATGTGTATGGATATAAAAAGGGCGAAAGATGTATTGCGAAAGGCAAGTCTGACGTCTCTTCTCTTTTCCAATGCAGACACGAAAAAGGCGTGATGGTATGTATGTGTGTATTACTTTTTTAATGAATAACGCCATATTTGACTAGTTACTAACACGTATGACTTCCTCATCGGGGTTCACATCCGAAAAAAAATAATTAAAATAGTCCCAAACTGGAAAAGTTCTTTTGAGAACAATACTCAAACGCGCTAGACTTTATACTCACGAGTTAAACACACATGTTCTATTGTTGTTTGCTTTTCCACGTAAGTGATAGCATTTGCCGACACGTGCGATAACAGATCGCTAATTTATTTATTTATTTATTTTATAAAGCTTACATATGAGTGGCATAAAGCCAAACCAGTCTATCCAACAAAACCAAAAATGAGCTAGTGTTAAACTTTTGAGTCACATAACGTTTATTTATAAGCCAGAAGTGCCTTAACTTCAAAATTTTAAATATTACAACTGTTGACATCTATATTTTTTTGGCAAAGCGATTTTCGTGATACACTTTTATGCCAAATTAGCCTATCAAACAAAAAAACTTTAATCATCAAATAATCTTGTCATAATATTAGATTAATTTTTTTTATATTAGTACTCGAAGAATGTATCTGTTCAATGAATAAAAAAACATTAATTACACAACATTTGATTTATAATAACCCATTGACTTTGAGCTCCATTATCTCATTTCAATATATTTGTTGTATAGGCTGGTTTGGCACTTCACCACTCATATATAAGTTACACAGCATCTTAATGACAGCATCCTAACATCTTATTTTCAAAGAAACTTGTTAATCGCGTGATATTGAATATTTAACGTTTCAAAATATAACGAAACAACACGTCCTTAGCGGCTCTATGTGACGTATTACTAAGATTAGAGGTTTCGAATTTTACTAGTAACATCGTCTGAACATGTGGTGGACTTGGCTGTCGTGGTATCTGTTCAAACAGGAAACTTTTGGGTTTGGTGGCATTTTCTTATTATTTTAAAAACCTTCCGAGTGTCATGAAAAATGTAACACATACACCACGAAGCTTTTAATTCTGCCAAATCGTGCGATGTTTTGCCATATTTTTCAAGCATTGTTGACGATATTTTGCTGATCTTTGGCAGTTTTTTAAGGGTCCAAATGTGAAGAAGTCAGCCCTGACCGCGCGAGTGCCTTCAGTTCACGCCGCTCGACTCGGAGGTGATGGCGACGCTGATGAATGCTAAGTTGTTTTTTTCACATACTGAAGTGGGCCAAGTGCAACCACACCGCACATAAATACATTAAATAGTGCTCATATGTACGTGTGGATAATATAACACATTATAATACGCATACATACGCAGCAGAGGTAGAGGTTGTATGAATTATGCCTTTTCGCGGTTATTCCATGTTACATATGTTACGCATTTACCAACAAATCATTGCGCTTATTTAATTTAACATTTGTTTGACCATATTCTGTCAAATGATTGGTTACGGTAAGAACAAACTGCTATGTCATCGAGATTTTGGTGTCTCGTGCTTGCCTGAATACAGACTCCCAAGAAATATCCTCTTCAGTGAGCTGACGGAAGGTATAAGAAAGTACGGCAGGCAGCCTAAGAGATACTGCCTGAGACGTTTAAAAACATAAATGTTCAGCACAACTGAAGGCAAACAGCATCAGATAAAGCCGAATGGCGTAGAACTGTTATCAGTGACTCAATGAAGAAAGACACAGATAAGCTGCAAGTACTGAAGCTCCGTGCCCATTATGTAACAGGATATACGAGCTATCACAAATTGACTTACATAGTCAACTCCGGTGGCATTAACGTCAAGTACCCTGATCTGCTGCTTATACATTTTCAGGTACTTTTGGGAAAAGTCCAGAAGTTCTGCGCTTGGGTTCCACATGTTTTGAGTAAAAACAACAAAAATCAACGTTCGACAATTGAACGCGAACAGAAGGAGGTGTCGAAAATGCTCACTTTCGTCTACTTGACATTCCATTTTGAAGGCTTGTAATCAAATAAAATAATATATGTAACGTGAAAGCAAACACAATATCATAAAGAAAATTTTCTTTCGAATGATGTATATATAACCTTTACCATTTTGTTTTACTTTTGGTGCTCATTTTTAAATTTGAAAAAAAAAAAACGGACACAACTTATATTAACACCCAATATACTCGT